>CAJFCO010000121.1:1979079-2068779 GCA_904066015.1 Synergus gifuensis
TATACATTTTAACAGTACAGCAGTACATAATTAAAATATTTTCATTTTCAACTTGAGCCGTTCCAGTTCAAGCGAAAGAAATCAAATCCAGGTTTTTAAACAGCAAATATTTTGGAAAATTTTCAATAATTTCACTGATATTACAGTCTTCACTGATGTCGATGAAAATTTAGTTTTTTAGTTGAGAATTCAATCATTTTTAATTGAAAAACCATCTTCTGATTGAAAAGTAAACTATTTTTTCAAAAAGTATTTAAAATTGAATACGGGTACAATACCCGTATTAAGCTTATTCTAAATAATTTATTATTATTATTATTATTCTCTTATTTTCGTAAAAAAAAGTCACCCTACTTACCCTGTTTTGAGAGCATTTTAAGTTGTGAAGCCTGTGATACTTTCAATTAATGAGGATTACTTTCTTTAAAAAGATATTTTAATTCCATTGCTCTTGATAAAAACTGTTAAGATTTTTACCTTTTAATTGGCATTTGTGTAAGTCTCAAATCTTTAATATATTTCTTTGAAAAACTTAATTTATTTAATATTATTATTTTACGCCGATAAAAATTTATTAAGAACGCTATTAAACATTTCTATTAAATATTTAATAACTCTGAAAAATATTAGTGCATTAAAGAGTTAAAAGGATTTTTCAACCAAAGTGATGTTACGTGGTACACTAATTATTAGACTTCAAAAGGACTGAAAAAACAGGGTAATTTAAAATTGGTACTATTAAAGAAATAACAAATTATAATACGTACATATATATATTATAAGATTGTTATAAGTTAAACAGTAGGCATCACAACGAAGTAGGTACTTTATATTATGTAGAACAGTGATAATAAAGAGATGCGATATAAACATTAAAATTTAAAGTTCTCATAATCTGATAATAAAAGCGTCTTAAAGTTGTAAATATTATAATACAACTCTATAACGGTTTGGCACATGATTAGAATAGTGTAAAATCGAAAACACCGTAATGAAATCGATTCTTAGTCTTATTATAGGTAGCTACGAAGAAGCTGTAATAAACTAATCAACATTTGAATAATTCCGTATCAAATGAGTATAACACAAAAAATGCATTTAAAATACAAACATCAATATATATTTTTTCTAAACATCTTCTAGAATCTAGAATCTAAATGCACTTAGGGAAAATTTGGATCTTTTTTTTTTTTTTTAATTTTGGAATACTTCCTTGTCGAAATTCTTTCATTTTTCAAATATTAGCTTGGTCCCTCTCCTATTTCATATTTTCATACTTGAAAAAAATTAGAAAACTAAATTTTATGATTCTCTTAAGGAAGCTTTCTTTAAGTACAACAATTTTTGACATTCATATTTTTTGTTTACAAATTATTATACTTTATATTGAATAAAAAAAACTGTGCATAAAACTACTTACAGTAATTAGAAAGAAGAACTCTTATTATTCTTTGCAAAATTCAGAATCCTACCAAAAACTATCAGAATTCAATGTCATTGCTAATAAATTGTAAGTTATATCAAATTGTCAAAAATTATATTATAGCACTAAGAATATAAAATATTTTCGACAAGAAGAACTACTTTGCGTTATTTACTTCTAACGTGAATACGTATTTTATACCGTATCACAATTGAAAATTTAAATATCGCTAATGATATCATAAACTTTAACTTGAAACACCTAGGAAAAGTAGCAATAAAAATGTGTTTGCTCATTTGACGCAGAATTGCAAGATCTCCCCCCCCCCTAAAAAAGTTCCTTTCCTTCGCAATTTCATCCAAACAATTATGTAATTTGGAATGATTTTTTTTATTCTAGTTCTAGCCAAAACTTAATTTCTTAATTTCTCAATTAAATCTTAAGATAAAACAAATCTTATTCAAGTTTTGATTTCAAGCAATGATTTTGAATTACCTGACATTGAAAAATAATCTTTAAACAATTTTTCTAAACAGTTGACTGTACATTTTGCACAGCATTGCTCCAGTCGACTTTAGAAGGTACAAGGTAAAAGGCGGGAGCAATTTTGCTGCCACAAGGACATTGACATCCTGAGATCCAACTAAATGCACCCAACTTTGAGTTGCATTTCGGACAGTTGAGCTTCCCCTCCACGTTGTGCGTTATGTCTGGCATCCAGGCCAAAGGTTCTATGAAATAAGTCTTGTTGCATACTTCAGTTGTTTTCTCCTCTTCTTGTTTCGCAGATTCTGGCATCTGAAGATTTATTATCTGTTTCGACGGTTTATCTTGACGTTTAGTACTCACATGTCGCCAAACCTGCTTCTCTTTTGGTGCGTGAGGTAAAATGTTGCTAGCATTTGCCACAATCCTTCGACACTTTTTACAACGATAAACTGTCGGCTCTGGTCTAACGGTAGTCAAAGCTGGATCAGATTTTATTAGGTCCGTGAAGTTCTGGGGCAAAATTTTAGCTTTCCTGACCTTATCAGCTGCGATTTGAAGCCTGTACAATTTAAATTGGATGTTGGTATTATCTATGCTAAAATCCATGTGCTCGTAGAGTTTCAGCTGAGCTAGGAATCCAGGGTTCGGTCCTACAAATCGCCTTTTTTCTTTGACAGTCTCAAAAGCTTTTGAGAAACTCAAATTGTACTTCTTCATCATGAAGGCGATGATTAGAGTAGCCGAACGGGAAACTCCGAAATAACAGTGTACGAGAACTTTACCACCACGTTCCAAAGCATAGAGAATAAATTGATAGGTATCTTCAAAATAGGTCAGTAAGTCCTCTCGAGGCATGTCCGTGACTTGGATGTATTTCCACGTCATGTCTGGGAGACATAGTATTTTCCTTGGCAAAGGACATGAATCTACAGTAAGAATGTGAGTGATTTGAGCTCGCTTTAACCATTCCACGTCGGTTGCGGCTGTCAGGTTTCCTAAGTAGAGATTTGGCTCGATTTCATTGTAACTTGAAGGCCCTGCGTCAAAGTCTTCCCTTGTTAAATTATTCGTCTCTTGTTGAGCCATTTTTATTGTCCTAGAACAAAAATAATGATATTTAAGAGTGCTGGATTAAAATTAAATTTCCCCATTTTAGTTAGCAATTCTTAAAATTATATATCTTTCCGCTTTCCGTTCTGCATACGTACGTAAAAAAATGTTTACAGAAGGCATTTTACAAAAAAAGAAAAAAGAAAAAGGATTAAAACTAGGCATTTTTTGCTCTGTATGCATACTGTTATTTAGAAAATGAGTACTACTGCAGAGCAAAAAAATATCTAATTACAATATTTGTTAAGTAAAATGAAGAATTCGAATTTTGAAGGTGGCTCAAAACTTGGAAAAAATTTATTCCCTTCTGTTCTTTTTCGGCCTAGTCACTACCTTAGTAGTTTAGGGTCGTTTTTCTACTTACTTTCGTTAAATAATTCGAACTCTCAAGTGTTGATATTAGAGAATATGTTCAGTAGTTGAAGATTGTTGAAGATATATATGTTATAGTTGTTGAAGATCCTCGCCTTTTGAAAAAAAGAAAGCCCTCTTATAATTATTTAATATCTACTGTACATAATTTTAATCTAACTTTTTCCAGATATGTTGATTATTACCACATTGCTTTTTTAATGAGCCATATTAGAAAATATATTACGGAAAATCAAAGATAGAAATAATGATTCGAAACGATTATAGGTTATGTTTTGAACATAAAATCAAAAATATTTTTCTATGAAATATTTTGAGTTCCATTCATTTTAGAATTCAAAACAACGAATAATAATTAAACTTACATTCCCTCAATCGTCGAACTTGAAGAGTAATTACGAAATTCGTGTTAATTTATCTGTTTGTTGACGTTGTTTACATTCTCGTTGCTGTATGTGACGTTTATCGTCCTTCCTTCATGTTCCTTCGAATCCTTTGTCCATTTTCGCCTCGTACATCGAATCCTTCCAATTTTCCTCAATTAAAAACACAATCATTTTCTATTTCTCCGAAATTCCATTAAGGATCCCAACAGCAATTCAGAGTACAAAGATGCGATCAAACTCTAATGTCAGGTTTGCAAGTTACATGTCAGGTCAGCCATGTGACAAGCAATAAGCAAAGATTGTTAGGATTGTTTTTAAAAGTAAAAGTGCTTTAGGCCAGGGCTCGGATATCTGAAAAAGTGTTCATGGTAACTTGTACCGTCGTAGCACGTTAATGATCATCATAGGAAATTTTTTTCTGAAACGAATAAACATTATCAATATATAGATATACTTATTAGGCTTCAAAATACATGTTTTTTCACTTTATTCTGTACATGATAGGTAAAATTACGGTAATATTTTTTATAGTATACTTACTACAGAAATATTTTTTATTTTTCATTTAGAGGGGGAACAATCCCCCTTCCCCTAACCACGATCCATGATCGTAGTTAGGGGAAGGCACCAAGGGGAGGATTTTCCCCCCCTAGAAATGAAAAATAAAAAATGATAAAAATTAAAAAAATTAAATTCTCATAAATTCTCGAAAATTGTAAGGTAATATTACTCACTAAGAACTCTAGATTGGAGATGATCATCTAGCACTCTGTCAGACCAAAAAAAATTGATCTTGCGCAGAGAGCAGATCCAGATCACCATTCTTGGTTGTTCTTGGTCGAAGCAAAAAAAATCCCATTTTGGCAAAAAATACTCATATAAAGTACGAAGATTGGTTCGAAATTTTCAATCCCAGAAATCAAATTAATAAAAGGAGTAGAGGAGAGAAGAGATCGAAAAAAGGGGAAGGCGGCTGGGGTAAAAATAAAACTCAACATATTTGCATTTAAATTAGGACACGTTTTATTCCAAGTTTATTAATACATAATTAATTATATTTTTAATTATAAGTTGTAATTGTTTTACATTAATTGTTGAGTAATTCTCGACAACTGTGATAAATTAATATTTTTAATAAGTTCTGTGCTTTTATTTCAAAACTATTAATATTTAGATATAAATTGAATATTACAATCAATAACTAATATTTTCTAATTAGAGGGAAAACGAAAATAACTAAAGTATCTGGGCGAAAAAATATTTAATAAATCCAAAAAAGGATATATATATAAAAAGAACTAATTTATCAAATACAAGAGATCGATAAATAATTTTGAAATAGCCTATTTTTAAAATTTATGTACAAAGTCGTCTTAATTTACATACCATTTATCTATTATATATTCAAAGATAAGATAAAAAGTAAGCAAACAATCCTGAATTTTTAAGAATTTACCGCCTAGCGAAATTTGTATTCATGTGTCGATTCGAACGTTGAATATTATTTTTCCTTGATTTTACTCTCGACTCGAGAGTTTCGACTTCGACTGCTGCAGCTAGTTGTTTCCTAAAAAAAAGACAAAGATTTTATGAATATAAATATCAGTTATTTTTTCACCACAGTTAATATCTCCTTAATTATTAAAACGAAACTCACCTCAAAAAATCCTTGCTAAACGATTTCGTGCTCTCCTCTTCTTTTTTCGCTTCTTCTCGATGCCTTCGAACTTTTTCCTCTCGATCTTTTTCACGCCATGAAGCATTTTCCATCATCTCCAACCTCCTTCTTTCCTTTTCTTCCTCCGAAAGTTTTTGTCTCTTAGGTGGAACCCATTTCTTATCCTTCTCTTCAGTCCTTTTTGAAACCTTCGCTCTATGGGGAGAAAAACTTCTTGGATTAATAATAATTTTTGTTCCGTCGGCTCTCTGTAAAAAAAAAACAAACAAATCAATTTAATGAACAAGATTAACTAGAAGAACTATTTCTATGAATACAGAATAAAATAATTACCATCAAACCAAAATTGCTTGGAGGTTTTCTTTCACTTGAATCACTTCGACTATCTTTCTTAACTTTTTTGTTCGATTTTTCTTCTGAATCACTTGATTCATTTTTTCGCTTTTTACTTTTCTTCTCCTTCTTACTCGAAATCCTTTCTTCTGAATCGCTACTATTCTTTTTTTTTCTCTTCTTTTTAAGTTTTCTGTCAGGACTCTCAAAATCGCTACTCTCGTCCCGTTTTCTACTTTTTCTTTTTGATTTTTTATCTTTTTTTCTAGATTTTTCACGTTTCCTTTCAGTCTCACTTTCTGAACTACTATCAGAATCGCTAGAGTCGTCCCTCCGGCTTCGTTTTTTCTCGTGCTTTTTCTTTTTCACGTTTTTGATCAAATCCTCTTCATCGAATTTGTCCTTTAATTTTTTGTATTTTGCTGCTAGTAAAGTGTCCAATTCTTTATCACTATTTGATTCAGAATCGAGTTTTTGTTTCTTCAATTTCTTCTCGTTCTTTTTCTTTTCTTCCTTGAGCTGAAAATAAAATATTTGTTAGAAATATATCTAATTCTTAAGATTTAGAATATTTTATAATTAACTTACCATTTGTTGAATTTGTTTCATCTTTACTGGATTTTTTAACAACTGAGCACGAGTTTCCATTTCCTTTTTCTTGATTAAAAATAAGGGATCTTCTTGTTGTTTTCTCGCTAAATCGACGTGATCATTCCCAGAAAAAAACCTGAGTGAAGGTGGTATACATTCTGAAGAAAACGAAGATTGATATTATGACATAAGAAAATATTTAAAAGAATATGATTTGTGGTTTTAAGTATTCCTAAATTATTACTGTTTCCAAAGTTTCTAATATAGTGTAATAAAATATAAATTTTATATTCTTACCATGCTCCACGTGATTTTTAGGAGTTCGATTCAAAGCTAAGTCTTTTTCGGCTTGAAGTGTTCTCTCAAAATTTGAATCAATCTTCTTTCCTAATAAATAATCTTCACGATTAATTGATTGGTTGGGTTTGTTATACATCCAATCGAGCTTTTTATCTTCTTTTTTCTCGATTGTCCCCTGGTCCATGGCAAATTTTTTTATCTCTTCTCGGTCTTTTTCCATTTCTATTTCTCTTCTTAATTCTGCAATCCTCTTTTTTTCTTGATTGTCCATCTGCTCTGCCTTCCACACCTTTTCCATATTTTTCATCGTCGAGGGATGCCATGATTTTTTCAGATTCTTAATTTTTTAAAAAATTCAAAATAAGATATAATTACAAAAATCAACGATATTTTTAAGTTATATATTCTATTATTATATAATTCAGGATTTTTGTGAAATTCTTTTAAATCCACACGATATTTCTAAAATTAATATATTTTTTTTAAATAAAATTTTACAAGTCATTTTAATTTAATTTTCAGTTTAACAACGAAAGTAAAATGAGAATGTCAAAAATTGAGTTTTATTGATATTACTGTTTCAATATCTAAATAAGGAACTCCACAAACTTACTCAAATAAGTAAAATTTCTTATTCTGAAAGAAAACTGGGTTGATTGTTAATTTTTTACCTTAAATATTCCAAATGATTGAAAATTTTTGGACTAAAAATATTTTTTATACATTATTTGTTTGGTACTTTCAGTTAAGGATATATTCTTACATCAAGAGCATGTATTTATATGAAATAAATAAATAAATAATTATATAATAATTAGTATAGAAATCAATACATACAATCCATACAATCCATACAATTAATATTTCAGACAGTTTTTTATAGGTTAAAATTACTTACCAAATCTCCTCCACCCATTTTGGCAAAACTGAGATGTCACCGGGAATTGAAATTAATCCAGGAGTTTTTCACATGAAGTAATAACACTTTAAAATAACTTTTATATCTGTCAATTAGAGATTTAATTTCAAAAATAGATTCTAAGTATGTATGTAATGTAATGCTTACAAACGTTACAAACAAACGTCAAACAGTCAAACTCTGCATTATCTATAAAGTCGGATAAGGTAGATCCCTACATTTCCAAATTGTACAGCGACATCTGTGACCGTTTGTCTAAGTTTCAAACTTTGCACGTGGAGGACGAGGACCTTGGAGGTAGAGGTAATATAAACATTGAACTTTTTCTTAATTATTTTGTTAATTTTTTGTAAGTATAGCTGCCGTCTTGATAGATTATTATTAGAAAATTGTGCAAATAAAGAATTAGTGTTCGTGCATAGATTAATTAGTAATTGGATTTGTTACTGCAATTTCTGAACGCGCCGTCAAAACATAACTTTTTAAAGTTTGAGAGAAGAAATTAACAAATATAACTAAAAGATTTTTAAATAATCTATAATATAAACGTTTAAAGTTGACTAATTTTATGCATCATTGGTTTTACAATTTGAAATATACCTTAGCTATTTGAATTATATTAATAAATTAAGATTTTAGGTTAGTGCCTTTAACGCCTTGTCATATAAATCGGTTAAATCTTTTAAAGTAATACTTACAAACTAAAATATTGTTTCAGTGCCTAAAAATGGAGGACTTCATAGTAACTCGTTGTGTAAAAAACAAGAACCAGGCTCTCCAAAATTTTCAGGTCGTGACTTACAACGCACGAAAAAAGAAAGAAAAAGCCGAAACCCCTGCATCTGAAAAAGTAAAAAAGCTTATACCTGATATATCCGAAAATGTCGAGCAGGAAAAAACTCCAATGGACCCGAGAAAAAAGCAAGAACTCGAAATGAAAAAGGCCAGATTCGAAGTCATCAAATTCGGGATAACTGGATTTAAGAAAAATAAAGCGCAAGAAGCAAAAGTTGCCCTCGCTATTAGTCTCGGAGCCAGACCTCCAAGAAATAAGAAGAAAAACTACAAGGAAATACTAAACGAGAAAAAACTCCAAAAGGCGAAAGAGGAACGACAGAAAACAGTTTCAGGAGTCACACAGAGTTTGAAGAAACCAAAAAGAAGAAGGAAATTCAAGAAGGAATCTGGAATTTTGGGAGTCTATGGAAAAGTTCAAAAGGACTCTTAATTAGGCATAAATTCAATTAATGTAGAGTAAGTTGATTCGATTAATAATAAATAAGTTTAAGGAAAAGTAAATTGGATTAAAAAGTTTATTTTTCTTTTTCTTATCAATTTTCCATTGCTGTTGCTATAACGTGAGCTATTTCTAACAACAATTCTCGGTATAATATTGTACATGTACACTATAGGAAGAACGAGTAATAAAATAATATTTTCTTATATTCATGATATCTATTTGGCTCATTCGAGCGTAACAATATCGTATCTTGTCTCGCGTCAAAAAATATTCTGTAATAAAATAAGTATCGTTGCTGCCTCCAATGCCGCAATGGAATGATTTGGCATCTTGTAAAACGTCGTGAGCCTTCTAATTCAGTCAAAGGCTGCCGCCGTCGGCGCCACCTCGAGCAACATTTGGAGAAAAGCGTTTACTCCTTCTGAAAATTAAAAAAAAAGTTTTTGTATGAACAGGGACAATGAAGTTCATGAGGCTCGAATAAAGTTTCTAAATTTGAAAATTAGTTTACCCATAAACTTGGGAACGTATCCGTATTTCACGAAAGGGAGGTAGAAGAATATTCCTGCTCCGATGAATCCAGTAGCGTATAGGTACTCGATTTGAGGCTTTTCGATGATCGGAGCCACTATCAAATACGCCGAAATTCCAAGTACAAGTACGGGAATTATCAGCGGACATTTATAAGGTCTGGGGTGATTCGGCCTTGTTTTTCGCATGACCAGCAGTGCGAGCATCGCCCCACCGTAAAATATCCAGGCGGTGAAAGAGAAGAAGTCGATCAAAGAGTCGATATTGCCAGACATCACCATTGCACCTGTAAATTAAATTGTATAATTATTCATCAGCTAAATAATTAATTTGAAGTTTTTCTTCAATTTGAGATTCTTTAATTCTCTAATTTTAAATTTTCATTCTGAAGTCCTTCAACTTTGACTCTTTTCAATTGAAAATCTTCCAAACCATTAAGGCTTCTATTTTTAAATACCCATTTTCGAAGAAAAATATTTTTAATAAAAGTGGTCATTTTTAGGATAATTTACCTGCAACGAGGGAATGAAAAATAAGACCCGGAGCAGGTGTGAAGCGACGAACGTGGACGTAGCTGAGACAGTCGAGCAAATGTCCTTCTCTGGATGCCGCGAAACAAAGTCGTCCAGCAGCAAATAAAGTTCCATTCGCTGATCCAAAAGTGCTCACAGCCACTGATAACGGCATCAACCAAGCCATCACTCCCAGAATACGATTTCCAAACGTCTGAAAAGTAATTTCAACCTTTATATTAGAAGCGATATTTGAGATATTCACCTCAATTTATAGGAAGTGAAATTAGTTTCTCATTTTATGACTGGGAAAGGTGGAAAATCCTGTCTTAACAAGTATATACTAGTTTACTTCGATCAAAATTTAATTTTGCTTTTATATTTTGAGAAGGAACATTTATTTTTAGAGAAATTATAAACTTCAGAAATTTAAAATACATTAAATGAAACAAAAATAGAACCCCTGCATTTGGAACGTAATCTAATCTTTCATCCCTTTATTTAGAGCCACCTGCTTTTAAATTTTTATCTTTCATCTCTATTCAAATTCAGATATGATTCAACACAAATCTGATCTACTTTACGACTCATAAAATGTAATCTCAGCAGAAGCTTCCTCCCACACTCATTTCTGAAATTCCCTCGCGTGATTCCCCTCTATATAAGATAAATTACATTGGTCCCTGTCTATATTTAGTAGCATTTTTCTTCTCAATATCAACTTAAGATTTTTGCATTTTCAAAAGCCTAAATTTTATGTTTTATTTTTTTTTTTTATTAAAGTTTTAATAGTTTGCATTTTGCAGATCTAAAATTTCATGTTTTATTTTTCTTTGAACTGAAGGACACAAAAATATTTTCCAAGATTATGGGTTTCGAATTGTCTCACTTTTATTTTTTTTTCCTTTTTGAGACGCAAGTTTACTTTTTTGAGACTTTTACAGTATTTATAAATATTTATTAGAATTCGTTAGAATTTATTTGAATTACTTAAAACTCATCTAGAAATAATTATATTCAGTTCTTTAAGGTTTATTATAATTCATTGTAATTAAATTTAAACTTAATTATAATTCATGTTAAATTTATTAAAACTCATTTAAATTGATTAAAAAATTTTTCAGGTAAAAAATAAGAAAACCTACCACTGCGACTGCCTCGCTATCGACCATCTCCGAAGGCGACATGACCGCCAGATAAGAGATGTTAATCAGAGCATAGCAGAGGGTCACTAGAGGAATTCCAATCATGATCGATCGAGGTAAATTCTTCGAAGGATTCTTGATCTCCTCCGTAACGTAATTCAAATTATTCCATCCATCATAAGCCCACAATCCCGTATAAAACGCAGTCGCCAGTTTTCCAATGTTGAGACTTCCATCGTCGTTTCCTACATCCTTTCTGAATGTGAACGGATCCCGTAAATGCTGCGTATTACCTTGGATCAATTTATACGACCCTCCAACGATCACCACCAGGATCGCTATCAATTTTGCCGCCGTGAATGCATTTTGAACTCCGGTTGCTAAATTAACACTATAGCAATTCACTAGGAGGATCACAACAATCGCCAAAAGTGCCACCAGCTTTACGACTTCCTCGGGTGGATCGCATTCACTGACGAAAGCTTCCACGGCATATTGGGCAAAAGATAAGCAAATAATCGCCATTTGCGAGGGTTTTAGGACCAGCGTGGAGACCCAAGAGAAGAGGAAAGCCGGTGGTGCCCCAAAGGCATCCATGAAATAGGCGTACTCGGCACCGCTGCTGGTGTTCATGGTTCCTAGAAAAAAAATTTTTTTAAATTGATTACTAGTTTCGTATCAGGATTTTTTATTGAAATGAATAGTGACGGAAATTTCATTGCATCGAGTTTAACGGGATTCATTCAATTTTTTTGTGAAAAATTAAAAATAAAAATTGTAGGTTTGATTTAAAATTCCTTGTTTTGTGCAAAAAGAATTAAATTTAAATATTTTTTCACTCTATAGACAAATTTTTAGTTCAAAAGAGAAAAGCGCTATAGAGCGAAAAAATATCGAATCATAATATTTGTTGAATAAAACGAGGAAATCGACTTTTGAATTTAGAACTTGGATTCAATACTCTTAATAAGTGTTTATTTTTTTATTTTTGCAGGGTATACCCAGTTCGGCGTAGGCGAGGGCCCCACAGAGACTGAGAATGCCGCAGGCTGTCCAGACCAGGAAGCTGACTCCAATGCTTCCAGTTCTAGTGAGGAGGCCAGACGGCGAGACGAAGATTCCGGATCCGATCATTGTTCCTACGATTAGAGCCACCCCACTGACGAGTCCCACCCGTCTCTTGAGGTGAACAGGGTTGTTCTCCTCTGGGTCCGTCCCCTCCAACCCTCCGCTCCCTCCACCCCCGTCTTCGTCATCCCCCAAACCTCCAGACATGCCCTTCTCTTTGTACAACGGCGACCTGGTTTCCCAGCCGTTGGCGTTGTTCCCCATTGGGTCTCCGGGTCCTCGCAAAATCCACGATCCGTTTCCTGATTGCTGCTGCTGTTGTTGAGGATTCTGCTGCTGGGATTGAGGAGTCCCATTCGTCGATTGTGGATCATGTCCCAAGGTAGCTGATAACATATAACGAGGAATTACAAAAAGAAAAGCTTAAAACTAATACTTTTAAATTGGGAAATTAAAAGTTTTAATTTCAAAGTTTCAATTTCAAATTGAGAGTGAAAATGATTCGTCTACAAATATTTTTAAATCTTTTTTAAAAATCTCATCAAATCAAATTCTTTCAGATTTTTCTAAATCACTTAAAACCATACAAATTCCTTGAAACTATTTGACTATTTTATTTTAAATTTATGAGAATTTCTTCTCATATTTTTTAATTTTTTTTTATTTCCTTTGAATTCGTGTGAATTCTTTAAAATTCTTTTAGGCCACTATCTATTTTGGTGTACAATATTTTGTATTCTTTGAATCCTTGAATTCAAAATAATGTACACCAAAATAGCTAGTGGTTAACTTATCCTTTGATTCCAATGGGCAAGCAAAGTCGAAATTGATACGACTCTAAATTTAGAATTCAATCAAATTTAATTTAGTTCCTATTTCTAAATTAAATAAAAATGTAATCATCGATTCTGGACTTAATTGGAATTTAATAACGTTTCAATTTAATTAATTTAAAATTGATTAAATCCTTCTTTAAAAAAAAATTCTTTTTTCTAATCTTTGCAGGAAGTGACAATTAACAGGCTCTACCTGTCAAGTCAAATAAAAATAGTGTTATTGTTTTAGTAAAATGAAAATTACTAATAGATTTATTTCGATATAATAATTTTAAAAAATCATTAGTATGTAGCTCACTTTTCATTATTTGAATTCGAATCAAATTAATCTGAAATTTAACACTGCATTCCAGCCTCTAAGGCAATTTTTCACCCAGGTTTAAAAATTAAAAATCGTTTTTCAATCGGATTCGAAATCCATGAATAAATTATCGATTATAGAGAAAAGCGCTGGATCGTGAGTTAGATATTAGATATAAGACCAGGAAGTGGTGAACTATGTGTGGTGGGTTGAGCTCGAGATCAATATTTAGGGGTCACCTTGAAAAAACGGAATGAATCGCGGAATTTTCGAGATTTCGACTTTGGAGGGTCTTGTAGATAAATACAAATTGGAAGATCTACGTATCTCACGTGCTCGTCTCGATCACGAGGAATATTTTGGCTCAGAGCCATCGAACTATTCCAAGAAGGCACCTATAGTAATACTACAATAATAGAAATAAATATAATAATAATTTACGTACGTGTTTATAATATTCAAGATACATACTTGTTTATCTCAATTATATCGTTAATAAGCAATTTTGTTGATCGTAACTTGTTTTATCCTTTCCTAAATTATTTTAAAATAAAATTTAAAGTAAAAATAGAATGGGAGTTTCTTGACTCGGATTGATATTTCGTTTCTGTGATAAGAGTTCATTCTCTATTCCACACTCGATAGTAGTTTATCATGCACTTTATTTTTAGTCACGAGACTCTGAAATAGAAAAATATATTTTTAACCAAAATGCATTTTATTTCTATTAATGAATCAGTTGTACGAGATTAAATTTTTGAATGAATATTTTCAGATTACATATAATAGTTTGATGATTAAATTTAATTATAAAAAATAAAAATAGAATCTTCTTTCAAGAAAAAGAAATGTTTATTATTCAAAAAAAAAATTAATTTAAAGACGGAATTGTTTTTAATTTCGTATTACGTGGTAGTAGTAAGTAATTTAAGTTATCGAAAGTTGGGATTTACGTAATGAAGATACCGAAAATAATCTACAAAGGCTATAGGTATTTACGTAGGAAAATTGCTGGGCAAATGAAAATTAAATTAGGGAAAGCTAACAGGTGTAGAGAAAATTTTTAGGTCTAGAAATCAATTTTAGACAAAAGCTGCAAAAGTGCAAAGTATCATTTTCTGTCTCTATTTTATATTGCAAAAAGTGCAAAATGAATTACTTGCTCTCCTTTTGGTGTGAAAGGTGTGTTGTTTGCAGAGAGTATTTTCAGTTTATTTATAATTCATAAAGTAGCGGTAAGCAGACGCTCCCACACATTTATGGATTTTATATTATCATAGGGGGTGCATCAGATCGAGTTGCGAAAACAATTTTAAAATATTGATATTAATTTTTTATTCCTCTGTATCTAAACTATTGGATTTAAGAATTATTTTAGAATTTCCAGAATTATAAAGTGACTACCTATAAAATCTAAGAAAAAACTTCCTGGTGTAGAAGTTTTCCTATGATTGAATATTAATTTAAATATTTAGTTGTAATCATATTTTAAATTTAATCAAATTTAATATTAAAAAAAGAAAAGAAAAAATTTGTAATAATTTCTAAAAGTAAAAGAGACTGTAATTTAAGACACTATTTCGATTCTGCAATTAATTTGAAACTGCTGTTTCTATCTGAATTTTAATTAAACGCTCTTTAAGTGTTCATTAGAATAGTATAATTCCATTTTCTTGTTTTGAGTGAAACAGTAAAATCTAATTCTCAAAATACTGAAGTGTAATTAAATTATTATTCATTGAATAAAAACTTGAGATCCAATTACAAATTAATTTTACTTAGTTAATAAATGTGTTAATTTGAGCCAAATATTGGAATAAAATAAATTTTTGTTACTTTCTCAACTTGAAGCGCGGGTAATTTTAGTTTTACTCAAACAATCTTTCTACTATTCAAAAATTGGAATCAAGCCACTTTTATTTTTAAAACTGGAATCAAACAATTTTTTTTTTTTTATTAAAACATTTTTTTCTCTTAAAAATCTTTGAGTAAATAAATTTAGTTTAATTAAAAAAAATTTTAATAATAATTCTGATTGACTCTAGTTGGAATCAGTACAAAAAAGTTTCCAAACTTTAAACATTTATTCCATTCTATTTTTTTGTCGATATACCTACTAATTCTTTTTTGTTTTTCAGGTGCCTGAATAAATTTGAAATCGAGCAGTCTGTCCATTTCTTCGGTAGTTTTACGTCTGACATGAGTCCAAAAATAATTTTCTTCGACGGATACTTTATTGTGCAACATAAGAGCGTCTGCACCTCGTGGAACTGCATCACGAGTGAGTGTTTCATGTCTTAACTTTTATATTATAACTTCAGAGTCTCTTTTCCAGAACGTGAAAATCAGCACGTAACAGCAATTAACTTAGGAGTCATCCTCTCAAGTTTAATTTTCATCTCTCTGGCTCAAATTAATGAGTCATTTTACTATTCTGAGATGCTCAAAACGTATTTAAAAAAGTAAAACTAAGTAGGAAACTAAAAATGATATTTATCAAGTCATAAAAAAATCTTTTCCTTTTCTATTTTATAATTTTTTATTCATTTTTATTTCGTTTAATTAATTTATTTTTTTTACACTTTAATTTAATTAATTCAAAATTATTGATTTTTTTATTAAATTAAATATTCTCCCATGTTTTTGAATAATTGAATCTTTTCTATTTTTAAATAATACTCTTGAAAACAATTAAATTTATTTGGCGACGTTTGCTTTTTCTCTCGGTGTTATGTTTAAATGGTTTGATTTTTAAACCAAGGCCAATTGTTTTAACTCTGATGTATTTTTATTTTTATTACTTTTAACAATCGATATATTGATTTTAGTATTAGACAAGCTTTATCATTGGAAAAAATCTTTATATTCCCATGAAAATTAAAAAATTATAATCTTTAAAAATGAAAAAACTATTTTAAATAATTTTTAAACATTTCACAAGAAAAGGAAAAATTTTTGAAAATATTTTTGAAAAACCAACTAAAATGCTATGAAATTGGCAAGATCGTAATCTTAAAAGTGATTCTGGTTCGACTAAGTAGTGATAATGAAAATTACGTTTAAAATAGAAATTAGCGTGAGACCGTGGATGTTAACTAGTCAGAGGGCCAACGACTATATAGAAGAATATATATAACATTAATTGGCTTCTATTACTCAGCGGCAGCTGAATGAACACGTGAAATCGACGAAAGCTTTGGTTGAGTAATTATTAATTCAAGCGCAATACAACACTAAAAATTAATTTTTCGACAACCTTCCGGTTTCAGATTTCTCTAAAAAATAAAGACGATATTAATTTTCAATTTAATCTGTATATTCTATAAAAAAAAAAATTCTATAAATTTCTATTCGATTCCAAAATTCAAGTCAGTCAATTTCTCTCCCAAGAGAGCTAATAAATTTTTTATTGGATTTGAAAATTGAGGCAGATCAATTTTAATTAAGTTTAGATTCTAAAATTAGAGGGTTGAAGTTACATATTTCATTTTTATTTAATTTTAAAACTGAATTATCTGTTTAATTAATCATTTTGAAAGTTGAACAGAATATAAATATTAGTTAAAATAAAATTCAATTCTATTTTAAAACTGGGAAAGTGTAAACAATTGGACAATTAAGGAAATAAAGATAAATTTATCGATACTCCCAGATGAATATTCTGATTTAAATTGGTCACAATCTGACCGCCATTGATTAAAATTGATTGCGGCTAATAAAAAATTGGTTTGAATGGGTAAATGACCGCAGAATATTTATTGAGCGCGTCAATATTTCACCAATAAATTAAAAAAAAAAAATTTATTTGTAATTTTAATTTTGAGAATACAATTTTATTGAGAATTTGGATATTTACTCTCCTTTATTATTAACTTTGCTTATAAATTTAGAACACAATTTCAAAATGAGTCAAATATAAATTTTCTAATGTTCTAAGTGCGGTTTTGTGTTGACATACAATAAAAATGGCCTTCACTTTAATCGTAACTGTCACTCAAAAAATTCTTGAATAAAGCCAAAAACTAATTATATCTATTTTAGAATTCGATCTTGAATTTTGGAATTTAGTTGATACAAAAAAATATCTATTTTTTAATTGTTTTTCTTTTTAAAGTTTAAAACGATTGAATAACAAATTTGTTAAAAAATCTGGCACGAATAATACTGCCCTTTTACATTAAGAAATGAAGCCAAAAAACTTTCTTTTTATCTTTATTTACATCTCTTAAATAAAGATAAATAAAATAAAAGTAAATAAAATGAAAATAAAAAATTTTGTAAATTTCAAAATTAAGTTTTGAACGTCTGACTATATTCAGACATTTCTACTGGCAATTTAATTCGTTTCAAGTAGGTAAAGAAGCTTTTGGTCTGATGTGAAAGTTTTGTCTGATCGTCAGATATAAACGTGCCTTACCTACTTCAGCTCGTAATCAATTTTATTTGAGTTTAGTCAATTAAATTCACAATTTTAACGTCCCTATGAATTTGTATTCAAATAAAAAACTTCGTATTAACTTGAGAATACTTTTGCGATTTTTCCAGCTCAGAAGATTCAGGATTTATGTGCAAATTTTTTAATTCTCTTTACGATTATTTTACAAAATATTATTTACCTCTCAGAATTCAATTTCTGGTCAAATGAAATTTCTATTCTGACAGAAATTCAAATCATTTTTGCAATCAAGATAAACTAAGGAATTCTGGAAAATTGATCACCTTCAATTTTGAAACAAAAATCAAAACTCTAATTTTAGAACCTAAACAATTTTTTTTTTAATTGGAACGAAAAAATAAAATAAAATAAAATTGTGATTGTTACAATGAATTAATAAGTCGCTTATCTTCGCAATAAGATGAATTGTGTTACAAATACTCAGAAGCAATTCGAGTAGCTGAGTTAGCGACGCAAGTTTGCTTTTTGCTTATCGCTGAGACGGTAATTCTTGAAATAAATAAATAAATAATGCGTCAGAAAAAAAGTTTCATTGAGTTACTTTAAATCCCAAGGTTGAGAGAACTTCTCAAATGATAATGAAATTCACCAATTCAAAATCCATCCCAAGCATCCCAAGAATCCCAAGGAATGAAGGGATTCTCATAAATTTTTCATGACTAAAGGATCTTCTGAAAGTTTTCTTTTCCTTTATTCTGTGTCCTTTCAGGAAAGGTGAATTGAATCGGAAAGTAGGTTGATTAAGGCAAAAGAAAAAGTTGAAATTATAAACCAAACTTCAATTAACGAAAGGTATTAATTTATTATTAATTTAAACTTTGTAATTTATTTTGTTTCATTATTTTCAGAAAACTGAAAAAGATATAATGTATCAATTGCAATAGAGAGGCATCTATATTGGAAATTATAAGCCATTAAATATTAAATCATATCTGTCTTCATTGCGAGGCAACGTAACGACCCAATTGCTTTTAATTCTTGCTCGTGCGGAACGAAATGTCCAAAGTGTCAAATAGAAAATCGTGGACTCCTCAAGGTCTCTAAGGTCACTAAAAAGTACATTAAATCGTTTTAAATTACCTTTTAAAACTAAAAACATAAACATAAAAAAATTCAAGAGAACAAAGGATAAAGAATATTTCTTATCAAATCTGATAGAACTGGTTCTGACTAAATTTCAATTAAACTTTATATTGACAGCAAAATTGTATTATTTTAATGTAAAATTGTATATATTTTTTTAATGTAAAATTTCATCGTAAAAATAGAAAAAAAATTTAAGTTCTATTTTTGGTTTTTAAAACTCAAAAAGGCTTGGGGGGTCTAAAGTTCCTTTCCGACTTGTTTCGAGGTTTCACCTAATTTATCCCGAGGACCGAAATAAATCCACTTACTCAACTTGGAATTTATAAAAGTTAAAAGCATATTGGATTCCTGCTATCTTACTTCGAGAATACGTTTTCATTAAATTGAAGAATAAATCTCCTCTTTCCCCTCAAAATCTTTATTTATTGCCACGAACATTAATCTTCCTTTTTCAAAGTAATCTTTTTTTTCCTCTGAACCTTTCAACTCAATCCCTTTCCAATTTTTAATTAGACGATAAATTCAAAAAATTTGATTCCTAAATTTCTCAAACTCCCCAAAGTTTGACGCAGTTTTCTGAAAATTTTGTGCTAAAAATAAATACAAAATGTATTATAAATAATTAAAAATAAATAATACGTTAAGTCTATTCCTTAAAAATTAAACATTCTTTTTTATACTAAACGATTTAAAAATAAAATGAATGATTCAGGAAAATCTTAAATTTTAGGTCACGCTATTTTAGGTTCGCAAAAATAGATTTCGAGATTCGAGTTCCTTTCTTTCTAACTAGTTCTTTTAATTACATCAGATCATTTTTTATTTTTAAATATTTTTTTTCTATTATAACAATTTTTAATTTAAGGACTGAGAATTTGATGGGCAATGTATAATTCAAAATGAAATTGAAACTGAGACGGTTGGAATCAAAGTTCTGATAATTGAGATTGATTTTGAACTAGTTTTTATATTTATTTATTTTTTTCTATATTTTTTAAGTGATTTCATTGGAAGTCTTTTTTATTGAGAACAAGTATAGAAATGTTGGAAGATATTTTCAGAACGATGTGCTTTTGCCCTGTAGAGGCAGACGCCGGGTGATGCAATCCTGGTATTATAAAACGCCACCCTATAGTTTCTCAGAGGCGTCGAACATCTCGTTTTATGCAATTTTATTACATATTTTATAGCAACGCTCACTTCTGTACACAAATGCATTGCACTGAATTTTATTATAGTCATTTAACAGCATTTCCATTCGTTACAAGGCGAAACACATTATTATTATTTCTTATTATTTAAAGTTCTATTTTTAATAAATTATAATTATTAATATTAATATTTTCAAAATTATAATCACATTCTCCAAAAACCACATTTTAGATTTATTGAGAAATTAACAATCTGGATTTGAAATCAAAAGAGTTTAGAAAAATGAAAAATAATTCACAAAAATTCACTATAGAATTCACAAAACTACAAAAAGAATTAATACTATATAATAATTAATAATTCAAAAGATACATTTATATTTGATATGAAAATTGCAAGAAAATAAATTTTGCTTCTAGCAAACAAAATTGAATTCACATTTGTATCCAGGAGCATAATTAGATTGAAATAAAATTTTACACTCCTTTCCTAAATTGGAAAACAAAAATATTTCATTGTACTCCTAAATACTAAAACTGTAATCTATTAAATTTAAATTGAATTCGAAGATTATAGAGAATATAATTTTACTCTCTAAACTTGAATCAGGGAAACCTTGAATCATTTTTAGAGAGTATGTATCTCCAAATAAAATTTTCTACTGATTTTGCTTTTTCTTCCATTTTCATTCATCTCAAATAAAAAAAATAAGTATAATTCGCAAAAAGATATTTATTTATTTGTCGAAATAAATTTTTTAATTCATTTATTTTATTAAAAACTCTTTCTTCTTCAATTTTATTTATTTAAATTCTTATGAAGATGAAGCCTAAAAAAAAAGTTTTTCTTGCAATTTTGCTAAATAAATAAAATGAAAAACTTTGCTATGAACTCTCTAATTTTTGTAATCGATTCTTATCTACTGTAAGTTGTCTTTACACTTAAAACTCCGAGCATATAACTCAATAACAGGGTGTGGATTAAAATATCTTCTTTAGTAAGGGTAAAAATATATCTTTATATTGATAAATGATAATAAACTTCGCATCCACGGCTTTTTTTATCAAACAAACATAAAACAACAATTCAAATTTTAGTTTGTGCAAAATCCTTTATTTTCTGAAAAATTTTGCTTTCTATCCATCTACGTTTTAAGAGTAGTCACGTTCCCTAATTCTTCGGAATTACCGGCTTATATCTTTCCAAGCATTTTGCTAACAGAACTTCATACTTTTGTGATGTAATAAGTATTATATTTCCACAAAGCTTTATATCTTCTCAAATACCTAAGAACTCGCGAAAAACGTGATAGAATGTTAGACTGAATTCTGTATTTTATCAGTATACTTTTATTATTAAAAATTAATGCGTATTAATAATAAAAATATACGATATTTTAATTATGAATATAATTATTTCATAATTAAGTCTGAATTCACTTGATATTTTTCTTAAAATTAGAAATCAATTTTTCTTTGACTAATCATGAATTTTCTCTCTATTCCAAAATCGGGGCGAATTACTTTTTATAGACCCAAAATTGGAACCGAATAAATTCTAGTCTTTTTATATTTCTAAGAATTAATATTTCACTGCTAGAAGATCAGTCAATAAATTTTATTTGACTTCAGAATCGATTAACAAACAAAATTATCCATCAACAATAAATATTAACAAAAATAAAACGTGATTTCACGTGGTCAGTTGGCTTGGTCACTAAATAAAAATAAAAGCATGTTGCGCCTGTGCGATTTACCTCGTTTGAAGGGCGCGACATGCATGACTCTAGGAGGGACCAATAAGAAGGGCGGATTGTGAAACCGCCTCTCATGACACTTCGACGACTTTTCAAAGCAATCACTGTCTTTTCACTTGTCTTCAGTCTCTTCTTTTTATATTTCTCTTGTCTCAGTTCTCTTTCAAAAATAATTTCACACTCTAAAACCCTCCAAACTCCAACACAATGCCGAACGCGAGAACGATTTGAAATTCGCCCCGGCTTTTTGCTCCTGTTTAATTCAATTTAAATATTTGATTATCGAATTAATTATTTTTTCACTTGGCTGCGAATAAGAAATGTCCTTGTCAATGATTTAGAAGGAAAGAATTTCGCGAACAAAGTACACACGAGGATCACCGGCGGCGAACTGGGCAAACCGAGTCGAGTCAAAGTATTTCACTAGTATTTTATCCACCGACGCCCGGCGTCGGCGCCACACGTCGCTCGATATCGTCCCTGTCATTGGTAACCCTTTTGCGACTCAGACACGAGTTGTCCGTCCAACCGAGGACTTCTTTCAGATAATAACTGCGAAAATTCGGTTAAATAATTAAAACCCGAAAGTTGTAATCGTAATCTTTATTTTAAAAACATAATGCTCATTTCTGATTAGAGAATTACTAAATTGAGAATGTGGGAACTTTGACGAAGTTTGGAATAATCTCCAAAACAAAAACAATAATTCATTGATTAAAATATATTATATATCGTTTGAAAACATGAAATTAAAGTTATTTCAAATAAATAAGCAGAATACTATATTCAGTCATTCCAATCTTAATAAATAAATAAAATTGATTCGTTTACTGGAAATGAGTAAATAAAATTGATCTCTTCATTGAAGAAAATCAGGAATTAATGATACCTAACTGAGTAGGAAACAAATGATAAACTTTCAATTTTTAACATGGAATAATAAATGGAAAAAAAAAGTTTTTAGAAATGAGAACGCGTTGATTTTTAGTTTTAACTTCTGTTGGAGCCTGGAGTGTAATTGGAGAATGGAGTTCCTCTTGAAGAATTGACATCTCTTGAGGAACGAGCAGATTTCACAGAACTTCCGACAGATCTGGGAACTTTTGTGATGTCGGGAACTCGAAATACTCCATTTCGGTCAATTGATTGCGAGTAAGTTGGTCGCAGAACCGAACGCTGAAGATGCTCTGGTATCATGAAGGGTGGACCGATGTGTTTTACAGAATCAGAGTAACTGTAAAAACGAAATTATATTTAATAAATTTATAATTTAATTGAAAAAATACAAAAAATAAACTTAAAAGAATTTAAAGGAATCCAAAAGAATTCAAGATACTTTTTCAATGTGAATGAAAACAATTGAAAAAATTAAAAAGATTTCAAAGTAAATTTATAAAGTTTGAAAGATCTCAATAAAATTTTAAAGAATTAATAAGAAAATTTGTCAAATGCAGATTGTCTAATTTAAAAGACTTAGAATTTATTTATTTGTGAAGACTTTCAATTCAAAGTTGATTAATTGCAAACACTTCAAATAGAAAATTGTGCAACTATTGTGGCTCTCAATTTCCTATTCTATTGTTAACGATATAAATCTGAAAAGATACCATTTGTGATGTTTAAATTTTCAATTACTTGACTATTTAGATTTCTAATTTGACACTGGAATATTGTAAATATTTCAATATACAACTGTTTATTAATTACCTGATGCTTTGGTCATCGCTTCTAACTGATGAAACAGCTGACATTGGAGTATTCATGAAACTGGTGGTATGATGAGATAATTTCGAATGTTTTGATTCTAGTTCCTGAAGTTGTTTGTGAAGATTTTTGTCAAACACCAACAACTTTTCATACTTTTCCTTGAGAATCTGGACTTCTTTAGACTTACGATGGAATTCATTTTTTACAATGACATATTTCTTTTCCTGGAAGTAATATTAAAATGAAAATTTAGTTTTCAATTAATCTGTTGAAAGAAAAGAAGTGAATTTAATAATTTTAAAATAATAAAATTAATAAAATTTTAAATTTTATTAATAAATTATTTTATTATTATATATTATTTTATTTATTATTATATATTATTTTATTATTTTATTAATAAATTATTTTTAAATTAATTTTAAGATAATAAATTTAATAATTTTCATTTTAAATAATAAACTTACGACTTCACTGAGACGTTTGATGTTCAAAGAACGTTGTACTTCGTGAAAGAGATTCGCTTGTCTCAATTTTTCAGAAAGATCTTCTGTGCATTCAAAACAATGCTTTATTTCTGGCCTCAGTGGTTCTTCAAGTGTCATTGAAGGAACGTCTTTTGCTTTGCATTGTGGACATTGGTGTGAGGCTAAATTTTAAGAAATTTTGGTTTAAATTTTGAAAAAATTAGATCCTTTATTTTCATTCCAAAAAGATCCATCTTTCCATTTCAATCAAGAAATATTTGAATTCGATATTTCTTCGCTTTGTTGGTACACTGTTTTTCGAAATTTTTGAATTTTCACAGTTAATTAAGTTTCTAAACGTTGAAAACCCGATTTTAGAACGATTTGCTAACCTCCAAAAGAATTGTAAACAACAAAAATATCGGGAATAAAGTAAAAGTAAAATTTTTCAAAATTGTAAGCTTAATAAAATAAGGAAAAACTTTCAAATGAAACAATGAGAGCCCTGACATTTTTACATAGTATTCCAAATAATAAAAGAATAAAAGCAGGAAAAAATGCATTTACCTTTTCGAATACACTTGTTGCAGAAAATGTGGCCGCAAAACGTGAGTGAGAAAGGATCTTTTGATTTGCACATTAGGCAGAAGCAGAGGTTGCATCTCAGCCAATTTTTAGGCTCCACGTCTTTGGTACCCATAATTAACAGTTTTGCACGAAAACAACACAATCAGAAATCAAAATTAGAGAAAAAATTGTTGCTGTTCTTTTTAGGAGCAATGTTTCGTTCGGACCGGCTCAGACACGTTTGAATTTTTTCACACGAACTGCGCAGTTGCAATATGGCGTCCTTCGATTATGGCACCCCACGCGGGTAAGTTTGAAAATTATTTTTTTTCCATAGTTTAAAAAATTTTTTTAAATTAAAAATTTAATTAAATTTATTTAATTTAAAAATTGCAGAATTTGTTATCCTTTTTATTTATAAAATCGTGACTAAATTTAATTAGTATCATTCAGGTATTAGAATAAAGTTAAGAATATTTCATTATTGAAATAATATAGTCTATTTAATGGCAAAATAAATCAATTTACACGATTATTCCAAGTTTCATTAAATTTTTTTAGAAGTGTTCGCATTTTTTAATAAATTAAAGTTTAGTTATAAATGAAAAGAAATAAGTAAACTTATCTACATTTATTTATATATTTATTAATAAAAAGAAGATTCTTATGATTAATCAAATTTTCTCAGTCCTTATTCTTTTTTTTTCGTTTTATTCTCATTTTTCTGTTTTTTTCCAAGTCAGCGAGGGAGATGAAATGTTAGGTCCTAGGAATAAGATAAGAATTAAATTAAATTGATTTATTTTTCTTCCATACGCCGATACTTTGCCGGATATTAATTACAATATTCGATTTATGTATATATATATATTTATATATACGTATTTTGTATAATATATACTGATAGTCTGTTTCATGTTTGTATACATATATTTAAAAAATACTAGGCCACCTGATAAAAGGATCCCTGCATCTTTAATTATACTCGCAATAATTCAATATATCAGTTATGTTATTTCACACAACATTTTGTGTCGATCACTTTAATAACATTATTTTAATTGGAAAGTAATAACATTCAATATAAGTTGACATAAAAAAAAGAGGAAATATAGTAAAAGTGGTCGAGGAATGTTTTTCGCTTAACGTGCGCTGATGAAGTAACGGTAGACGAGAGTCGCCAGCAATCCAAGTGCAATCGGAATCAGCCAGGATCTCCAAGAACCACTGCAATTTCCAATTCCAATCACATCACCTTGCAGCAACTAACATTTACACACCAAAATTCAAAACTGAAACGCTCTACCAAAATCAAACTCTTTCGAATATCATCAACTCGGAAAATATATTAGTCTGCTTGTTTTTTTTTTTATTTTCAGCCAGTTAGAAGTTGAAAAATAAAAAACAAAGCTGGAGTTACTAAAAGCCAGTTTAAAAAATTAATGAAATCCTGGGACTGGGAAGTTAGATCCAAAATCCTCAGCTTGTAAATTGTGCGGCAAAATCCAGTAAACGTAGTCTGAATTTTATAAGGATTTAGCTAATCGAATTAGGACACAATTGAACTAAAGAACTCAAGTTTAGCATAAATTCTAGAACGAAAATTAAATTAATACGACAAACATACGTGCAACTTCAGAATCCAAGTTTCTACCCATTCCGAATTGTATACTTCCCTTTTTAAAACGAGAATATTAGTTACACAGGTTGTGATTGTGGTGGCGTATTCAGTGAATTTAGCGAAGATGCAAAAGTGTATTAAGATTTTATAGATTATTCAAATATTACGTGAAATTTCAAAGAATTGCAATCAAAATATTTTTAACTGAAACACTAAGAACAAAATGCCTTTAAACTTAAAATAAAAAAAGTAAGTCTTTAGAATTTTAAAGTTTTACGTAACATTTGAATTTTCCTTTAGTTATAAATTGAATTAAAAAATATGTTAGAAAAAATAGTTAATTCTTAAAAAAAAAAATAATTTCAAAATACCTAGAGTCATCATTTTCTGCGGTTCCAGCCGCCCAGTCTTTGGTAACTTTATTGTCCGTCTTGGTTCTATCTTCCTGAAAGAATTTAAAAAAAAAGATAATGAGAGTTCTAAATTTCGTAATTAGATTTTATATAAATAAATAGAATTACTTCTATTAATTCTCCTATTTTAAAGGGTTCCATCATTTGTCTAGCGTCACTTGAATGGCCTACATCTTCGAAAGCTTCAGTTGAGTCGCGTCCTGCTTGTTCCAAAAGAACTTCCTCACCTCCAGGATGCTTTAAAATAAATAAGAAGGTAATTATTAATTTAATATAATTAATGTAGTTATACCATCAAATAAGCTACAATCTAAATAATTATTCTAGATAAAAATAACCCTTTGCGTTGAGATAAAGAAATATCTAAAAAACGGAAATAAAAAAATTGATTTTACTTTTCAAAGAACCTGATTCTTCTCTTCTTAAAGTCGTGAACTTTTAAATTATATGTATAAAGAAAAATTATTCAATTTCTTTGTGGCTGATTTTATCAACTCGAAGTATCTATTCTAAGAAAGCTTGACTTTATACAAAAAAACTAACGACCTCCATGTTTTATTATTTACTTTACTTAGTCGTATTTAAATATCGAGAAAATAAATAAAGATCATGATTTCATAATATTAAGAGTCCAAAGGTCGAAGAAAAATCATGATTAGAGAAAATTAAAAAAGTTTTTATATAAAATATATATATATATATAAATATATAAAAATACGAATAGATAGGGTTACCAGATCAGCTCGTACGAAATACGGACACTTCTGGAATATTATTACTTGACTTAAATAACAATACATATGTACACATTCATTATCATTATTACAGCACAAACTTATATTCCGCTAGTTTTATCTATATTTTCTCTCTCTTGGAACAAAAGGAAAGAGATAAAATATTACTCGTCACTTTACGTAATTTAAAAAATTCGTGAACTTCTTTATTTTTTTGAATTATTTCATGAAAAATACAGACAAGCCTCGAAAATATGAACATATTCATACAAATACTTTCGTCTGGTAACCCTAAGAAAGATCTATATATTTAAAAATTCTAAAAGAGAAGCAATGAGAGAAGAGAATTAGAATATAATTTGAACTTTAGGAGCCGCAGTTGAGCAAACAGGAAAATAAGAGATTAATCGAATTATTGAATTAATTAATTTGAAATGAAGGCGAACCTACCTCGTTAAGGAATGCGGTCACGTTGTAAACGTTATTGTGAATAATGATCCATGTTTCCTTGCTATCGTTGTACTTAGCAACCTCCGCTCGTGAAAACAATTTCGTTGTTCCGAGGCTGGGAGATGATTTTTCGGACGTCATTTTCAGGAGGGAATTTCTAAAAAATAAATATTTTCTATTTTAATATTCGTTAAGTTTTGGTAACTCTTTTAAAAATGTAGACACTTTTGAAGCTAGGCACCTACGATAAATAGGATTTTCTGCACCGACGAGCGATGATTCGAATAATTTTCACTTTCCACAGGCCACCAAGACCACCAACTGACGTCCTGACAGTCTGACACTCCTGACTCCTGACTGATAGCTATCTGCCAGATCTGCCTACGTCGGATGATCGGATCGGATAAATTATTTTTTAGGTTATGTGAGTTGTTTGTGTGTATCTTGTGTATGTGTGTGTGTATTCCATTCGCAGGGTCGCCAACGCCAACAAATAAATTCCACTTTTGCAGGAATTTTTGACCGGTAAAGTTGAAAAGTGGTACAAATAATTATAAATATGGATTTTATTTTGATTTTATAAGAATTAATAATTCAATTTGATATTAATCATTAATTTTTATGTTTTATATTATGAAAACACTGAAACTATACTTAAAATAATGTACTTTTTCAGATACATACCAAAGATATTTTACCAAAGATATTTTACCAAAGATATTTTATTTAAGGTAAAATATCTTTGCTACAAAGATATTTTAAAATATCTTTGCTTTGCTTTGCTTTGCTATTTGCTATAAAATATCTTTGCTTTGCTATTTCATAAGCGAGTACAATATAGCCAACATTACAACATAACAATCGTCAATCGACGCGGTATTCGCGGTACTTTGCAAGTGTTTGCAAGATGAGTTTCAAAACACCACCCGCTCCGAAAGATGTGCAAGTAAGTCCAGAAATACATTAAAGTTTGTGTAAATCACTACTAAAAATTGAATAAGTACCTTCGATTAATCAATTCCGCTCAAAATTTGGCTTTAAATTATCGTTTGAAAAGGTTTAAAACCGGCAAACGAAACTGATTTAATCGTGAGGTTAGGAATCGAATTCAAAATTATACGATTTTGTTCTTAAATCGCCGCTTTTTCTTTAAAATTCGTCATTCATATAAAGGATGGATAATATTTATTTAATATAAAATTATAAAAAGTTCTAAAAATAAGACTTAATTACAAAAAAATACGCATATCAAATAAATCTAACTCTATGTTTGAGGTTAGGAAAAGTTATTCCGAATATCGATTCTATAATGAATTTCATACTAAAAGTTTCTCTACATATTTTATAAATTAATCAAAGTAACTTGAGTAACTTACTAATTTGTCTTAAATTCAGTGAATTCAATTAAATATTTATATTAAAGAAATTTTTAGCTGTCTACAATTTTTTCTCGTTAATTTATATGTATACGTTTCTTTAATCTTTTAAGGAACTTCAATTCAAGCAATCGAGCATTCATCAGATATCAGAGAATTTTACATCTGTTCCCCCAAGTTGTAATCTCGTAGCTGCGGATGGAAAACGTGGATTATTATACGTTGGTCATAAAAATAAAATCACACTTCTGAAACTTGGAAATAAAACGAATATCGAGTGGAAAATAGATCTGGAATTACCAGATATCATTTCAAAATTATCTCTCAACTGTGATTTTTCATATTTAGCTGTGACTCTTTCTGCTCCTGCAGCTCTGATTTATTCTGCTGCTTCCTTATCAAAAAATGTAAGTATTTCCATTTAAAAAATCAAAATTTTATTCATAATATTATATTTTTCAATTATACTCAATTCTAATTTAAAATTCCATTCTTCACAGGTTCTGGAATTGCTCCACGAAATCCGTCTCTCCACTTCTAATGGAGATATCACCGTGTTGGACCTCCGATGGAATCCGGCAGTTCCTGGAATGCTTTGCACAGTCGCGAGCGATTTTACAATTGGAAGTTTTCAAATAAAAGGAGAGGGAAAAGGTGGAGTAGGATTAACAGCCCTCGAAAGAATTCAGGGAATAGAAGCGCTCTGCGTTGCCTGGAGTCCAAAAGGAAAGCAAATTGTCTTGGGCTGCCGAAATGGAAATATCATTCAGCTGAAACCAGAATTAAAACCTGCGAGGACGATACCCGGTCCGAATCCATATATCGGAGGCGTCACGGCTATCCTCTGGCTCAGCAATTATCAGTTCTGTGCTGCTTATCAGGAACTTGGTGAACAAAAAATAAACGTCATGATTGTTGACGCGCCTAAGGGCGAAGCTATAGCAAGCTTTACAAATTACGAAGATATCACCTACGGTGGAATTCCCACGTCTAGATATTATTTCGATTGTATTCCCGAATGGGGTGTCATTTTCGCAGGGAGCAGTACAAGTAGTGAAATTGCAGTTTTAGGAACAATTGATAATGGTAATTCCTGGGAGCAATGGCAGCTTGTGGATAGTGGTAGGGCTGAACTTCCTTTGGTTCGAACTGATGAATCTTTTCCTGTTGGATTGGCTATTGATAGATCAATTAATAAAATACTTCCTTGGGGTCCTGAGAGCACTTTGCCGAATCCTGTGCCGATTCTTCACATTCTAGGGACGTCGGGACAACTTTGCAGTTTTCATATTGTCAATTTAAAACCTGATTGTCCGGCGATTTGTGTTCCTCCTTCGGAAACTGTTGCCGCACCTCAAGTACAAGGTTAAAGCTAAAAAGTATTATTTTATTATTAATAGCTGTAATTTTCGATTTTAATTTAAGGTGGTTGAACAAGTCAGAGAAAACGTAAATATGGAAAAGGCTGAGAATTTTTTTGGTCAGGGAAAATCTCTAAAAAAATATTTTAAAATCCCTAGAAATCTCTGGAAATCATCTTAAATTACTTAAATTCCTTGATAATCTTTTTGCAATATTTTTAACTTCCTGGAAGATATTAAGTAAATTGTTTTACTATTTTTAAATTAAGATTCAGATCCTTGAGGTTTAAATTAGATTAAAAGTGAGGGAATTTTATAAATGAAGTTTCGAAGTCATCCTGTAATTTCTTTTTTCAAGTTTAATTTATTAATTTATAATTTTTTATCCTCAGATGCTTTGCCAGCGTCACGTCCAAGCATCGCATCTTCCGAAATTTCTTTCAACCTCGCCACGGGAGCAACAAGTACTCCTCGACCAAAAGTTGATTCTCTGAAGGAAAAACCGAAAAACGTCTTGACGACAAATTTCTTTGCAGAAACCACTAAATCTCCTGCTTTTGCTCCAAGAGCAGAACCAATAATTCCACCAATAAATCCTCCGGCGCCTTTACCTCAAATCGAAACAAAAATCCCCTCATTTGTTCAACAACCTGAGTCCAAACCTATCAACTTTGCTCTGCAGGATGCGATAAAAATTCCTAAACCAAGGATCGAAATGGTGGAATCGCAATCAAAAATAAAAGTTAAATTACCCGAAAGAAAAGAAACTCCACAGGAATCTATTCCTCAGGAGAAGCCAAGCCTAGGTGAAAGTCTTTGTTTACGAGCCTATCGGGAAGAACAAATCAATTTTGAAAAGGAGTTAAAATCTAGATTAGAACCCGTAAACTGGGAATGTGGAACGAATTCCGAAAAGGAACAACTCGTTGAAAAAACTGCCTTAATAGAAAACTTCCTTCGAGACTTGCAGGACACAACTACTAGCTTATCAAGTGATATTGCCTACTTAAAAGCTCTTCTTCTTCAGTCTTTCGCTTGGCTCGAGGAAACTAAATCGAAAAATTCCGATGGAGTGAAATTGGGTACGAGGAATCGAAAGAAGAGTTTCAAACTCGCAGAAATACAGAGATTTTTATTTTATACGCAGTCTCAGTTGTTCCAGGCTTCGAAAGCTCTGGACCTTCAGTGGTCAGAACAGCAATCGAAGGAGCAAAACAAGATGAAAATCCCCAATATGGAGTTCATTTATCAAAGTTTGATGCGTCACGGACAAATTTTATCGAAGGAGAAAACTAATCTTGAAAATCTCGTCAGAAAGTGGAGAACCTTGGCTCGAGGCGGAAGAGTTTCAGGTCTCAATCAATCTTTATCGAATCTTCATATTTCCACAAGTTCTAACTTCGGAACCGATTCCGCGATGGATTTTCGATGCAAAGCGATTGCCGCAAAGAGTCATTCCTTCAGTAAAGAGAAGCAAATTAAGTTGAGGGATCTTCTCTCAGAATCTACACCGAGGATCATTAAACCGGCTAAATCTACTCTAATCCAGGATAGATTAGAAGCTACGCTCAGTTCTTTGGCTTCGATGAGTCCTGCCAAAGTTTCAAAGCCTAAGGTTGAACAGAAATTGAGTCAAAAGTCAAAAGTCCAGAGTCCTTTGTCTTCTTTAAATAATATAGTTTCGAAGATTGGAACTTCTGTGAAAGAACCTGAAGCAAATTTGCATTTGCAGAAGATGGTTCCAACTTTTGCAGGGAAGAGCAATTCCTCAGCAGTTCCTCCTTTGAATATTTCGACGCTGGTACCTCAAAAACCGAAGATTAATACTTCTTTTCAGAATCCAGGTCAACTGATTCAAAGTCAGCAGGTTCAACAAACTCAACCAACTCAACAGATTCAAAGTCAACAAACTTCCCAAGCTTCGAATTTGATGAAACCTTTCCCGAAGGTGGATTCAATCAATTTTGGGCATAAACCCGAAGAAAAGAATTTGCAAAAAGAGATGTCGAAAGTTGAGAAAGATAGTTTCTTGTTTTCAAAGACAGCTTCCGACGTTTTAACGTCTCACACTTCTGTTATTAAGATTCCAAGTAGCATTCCAGGAACTAACCTTCAAGGAAGTAATATCGAAACTATTTCAACCACTCCAGTTCAATCGACTTTCAGTTTGCAACCAACAGTTTCTCTCCCATCATCAATTGCAGCACAGTCTTTTTCTTTTGACTCAAAACCATCTACAAATGTGGCAGCCTTCCTTTTCCCTTCGAAGCCGGATGGAAAGTCAAATCTCGATTTGGGAGGACTAAATCTAAGTCTTCAGTCCCCCGGACTTTCGATCAGTTTAGTTCCAGAGTCGAAAGCAGTTTCTAGCCCCCAGGTCCCACCTGCAATGTCTAGCTTGAATTTCGGAAAGGCTTCGACAGTCTCGAAACCCTCTGCAGTTTTTGGACAAGCTCCTTCTGCCTCAAATGTTTTCGGAACTGCAGGAACTCAAAGTGGAACCCAGGGCAGTATTTTTGGAATAAGCCAAGGATCGATTTTTGGAGGAAGTTCGAACTTTGGAAGTACTGCCTCGACTGGAGTAGCGACCCGAGATTCTGCTACGAGTGGAATTTTCACCTCTAATTCTTCGGTGTCCATTCCTAGTTCTATTTCAGTTTCTAGTCCTCTTCCTGTTTCTAGTTCTGTTCCAAGTCCTGCTCCAGTTTCTAGTTCTGTCATTGTTCCGAAACCAGCTTCTATCGCGAGTCCGACTTCTCTTCTAAGTTCATCTACAGTCTCAAGTCCAACTTCCGCTCCATCTTCAATTTCTCTTTCAAACCCAATTTCGTCCCCAACTTCAGTTTTGGCTCCACCTTCAGTGTTGTCTCCAACCTCAATTTTGTCTCCAACTTCAGTTTGTACTCCATCTACAGGTTCTGGCCCAACTCCAGTTTCTTCTCCAACTTCAGTTCCAGTTGCAAGTCCCCCTCCAGCTTTCGAAGCCATTTCTCCTCCTTCAACAACTTCCGGTCCCAATCTACTTTCACTTTCTCTCGGCTCTCCAATACCCTCATCAACATCAACAACTTCACCTCTTGCTTCCTCAATTTTCTCGACGCCTGCCTTCGGAACTTCCAAAATTGGTAGTTCAACCTCTACCTTAAATTTTGGAACAGCGACCTCCCTCTCTTCAGCAACAACTATTACTCCAGTTTTTGGAAAGGAACCGACTTCGACTCCAGGATCGATCTTCGGAGGAAGTTCCACAATTTCCAGTGGAGGTGGAAACAACTTGTTTGGCGGAAATGCAGCTACTCCAGCAGCGAATCCCTTTGGGGCAAATACTTTGGCTCAGAGTCCTTCGAGTACTTCGATTTTTGGAAGTACGACTACTTCTCCTGGTGGCTCTATTTTTGGGGGAGGTACAACAAGTGCTGCAGGTGCAGCTTTTGGAATGAAAACTCCAGCAACTGGATCAGTTTTTGGTTCGTCCTCGCAAAATTTAGTTTTTGGGGCTCCAGCTGGAACTTCGTTGTTCGGAGGAAGTGCGGCGAAGCCTCAGGAAACAAGTTTTTCGATGTTTGGGGGATCTGCTTTGGGAGGAACTACGACATCGGCTTTTGGACAAGCTCCGGCTTTTGGAGCCAAACCGGCTTTTGGGGCGAGTCCAGATTTTGGGCAAGCCAAACCTGCTTTTGGGAGTGGATTTGGAACAGCTGTGTTTGGAAATAGTCCCGCATCTGCAGGTAATTATATTTTATTGTCTTGAATTGAGCTTTTAATTTAATTTAAATTGATTTTATAATCTTAATCCTTAATTTCAAATTTTATATTCAAGCAGGTTTTGGAAGCCCACCAATAATGGGAGGAAGTCCACCACCACTGAGCACAAGTCCAATGCAAAAAGTATTTGGAGGTTCTTCTGGGAGCAACACTTTTGAGTCATTAGCTACTCAAAGTGGAGGTCTTTCGTTTAGTAGTCTAGCTCAAAGTTCCCCAGAACAACAGCAGCAACAACAACAAAAGCCACCGGAATTCGCTGCGTAAGTAAAGAAAAATATTCCACATTTATTTTATTAAAAAGATTTAGAGGACTGGATATTTTCTTGTATCTTCAAAATTAAATTCCCTATTTTACTCAATAATTGTTAGACCTAATTATCTTTCCGCTCTGCAAATGTATTTTATTTTAAAATCTAATTGTGCCTATAGAGCGAAAAAATGTTTACTTTTAATACTTTTTTTTTATAAAACAAAGAAATAAAAATTAATCTAAAAATTCAATTTTCATTTTTTAAAAAAGTATTTTAAAGTTAGAACTTTGATGTATTACTTTTAAAGTCTTTTAAAATTCTTCAAAATCCAAGCGATTAAAAAAAAAACCATTGCAAATCTTTTTTCTAAGATTTCAAGATTAGTTTCATCTTTCTAATTTGTATATTTTTGCTTTTCAGAAAAAGCTCGTTTTCAAGCTGGCGCTGATGTAGAAATTCCTGGAGGAATCTAAAGCTAGTATTAAGTCTCTAGTATTAAGGTAAGGTATATCTATTCGTGATTTATTGTTAAGACCTGTACAAAGCTTGGTCAAAGTCTACTTTTGTATGAAACTGAATAAACAGAAGTGTATTTTATTCGTTCTGATTTCATGTACATATGTATTAATACTTGTTTTACATAAGAAAATATTTGTTAAATCCTAATTCAAAATTTGAAACTCACTTTCTTCAATCATAGAGCAATCTCTCTCATACAAAAAATACTTCCTTTGAACATCTTTGTATCTAAAAGTTCTCACAGGAAAAAAAGTTTCAAACAAAAGCTGTAGAGTTTGATAAAATACATATTTTCTCTCATACATTTTTCTCCAAGGTCATTATTTTTTCAGAAAAATAAGATTCATTTTTCTAAAGTGAAATTTCGTATTATATTGAAAATAGTCTCACAGAAATCGGAGGTACACTCGAATCTCCCAATATCGACGAAATTCCTTTTCTCAAATGGCACACCAATTGCGCATGCGTATTGTGTCATACTGCGTAAAATATGAAATGTCAAGCGCGTCAAGCGAATGTACGGTTAAGCGATTTTATTTACAGGATAATTTTTTGAAGAAGAAGATTCCTATTTTAAAAAAATGAATCTAGAGAAAAAAGGAAACTTTATGAGTAAATGAATTTAATTTAGAATTCTACTAATTTTCATGTAAATAATACCAGATTATAACTTTAATGTGTGTGCATTTCGTTATGCTTTCAAATCAACTAATAATTATTTAATAATGAATTATTAATTATTAATTAATTATTATTATTGTTTAATAATTATTGATTAATAATTTAATAATTGAGCCGCTGGATTCTATAAGGGCATATAAAATTCACATGGCTGTTTCGTTTAGCCTTTTGTTTTCCAAAACAATAACCAATAAAAAAAACAGCTATGTAGTTTCATTTAACAACACAATGTCAATATCTGCTTGTTTGCTATTCGCGTGCAGTTTAAAATGCTAACAAATTTTGTTTTTATTGTTTATTATTAATAATGGCATTTCAACTTATAAAAATATCCAATAAATCGAAATTAATAAATTTTCACTAAAATAAAAATTAATTAAATAGATATTCAAGTGAGTACCAAAGGATATTATTTATTTACAGAATATGCATTTAATTAATTTTTATTTTTATCAAGATTAATTAATTTCGATCTAATGGACATTTTTATCAATTAAAATTCCATTATTATTAATAAAGAAGAAAATAATATTTTTAAGCGTTTTAAATTGCGTGCGAATAGCAACCAATCAGATTCCGAGCGCGCAACTCATGCGCAGTGTATCCAGTGATATTTGAGGTAACTGCAGGTCGATAATGAGAAAGGAATGCGGTCGATATTGGGAGATTCGAGTGTATCTAATTATCTGATGTTGTATAATAAATGTTTGGAACTTATTTAATGTTATTATGTTGCTTTTGGGTCAGTCCAAATCTCACCCCTATTGTTATTCTCTGCTCTCCGATAGTAATTCTTTGCTAGCCTTATTATTGTTTGAGTTATTAATTTAAAGTAGTATATCCTTGCTTGTCAGGATTCGACAGACTAGCTGGCGCCCAAACTTCGACTGTTAGTTAGCTTCTTTATTTTATATTTTTCGATTGTTCTGGAGCTCCGGCAACCAGTGACCCAGGCCGCGCCGGATGAGGGTTAAGTGTTCGACTATTAAAAATAACACCCGTCTCATATTTTTGGAAGTTTATCCAAATTCTCTTTATTTAAAATCGATAACAATGTAAGTCAACCCTGACTTTGAAATTTTATTTAAATTCCCCTTTTAATCGCTTTCGGTGCAATTGAAACTTTCGTCGGTTTACACAAGTCAATCACACAAGGATCGTCATGTGGAGGATGGGAACACGTCGTCGCCGAGGGAGCAAGTAAGGCCAGTGAAATTTCAACGTTACAAGCTTCCATCCAGACTTGATGAGAAAAAAGAACAGTCGTCTTTAATCTATAATCTTTCAGCTCGCTATTTTGTTCTTTCAGATCTGTTTTTCTCGGAAGCAACAATTGAATCTGTTGGTCAGGATGCCTGAGTTTAATTCTCAATGTACTTGGATCGCGAAGATTTTGAATTTTCGCAGTCATTGGAATTCCGAGGAGCAATCCTCCTGTGAATTTTAAAGCAGCATCAGCGTCACCTCTAGGTTCTTCGATTATCGCCCTGCAGAATCTCGTCAAGGCTAAGGGTCGAGGAAGTCTTTCATCACCAACCGGAAGAGGCGCCATTAATAAGGGAAGTAAAAGTCTGGTTAAAGTTCCTGGTTTCGCTTCTCCAAGGGCTGGCAATTGAGTCACTAGGGATTTAGAAAAAGGTGGCAATTTTAGAGTGTCTTGGGGAAGAGTGTCAGCTTCTGAAAGAAATTGCCTCGTGAGGGGAAGAGCACTTCCGGTTGCGCTTCGAGTTACTCGGATTAAATCCAGGGCTAGAGCTTTTAACCAAACGTCTGTTGCTAAGGCCATATCGATTTCGCTTAAGCCTGAGAATAATCTCTGCAGCCTGAAAAAAAAGTATTATTTTTTAAAAAATAATCTTGGCTGGTTAAAAATACTTTAGAAATTTCCAGAATATTCTAGAAAAAGGAGTTTTAGAAATTAAGAATTCAAGAATTTCAGTGAAAATTTATAAATAAACAATTTTCCATAGAATTGTAAACCTTTCTAAAAAATTCCAAAGTATTTTTAAGTGAAGATCGTACCAAAATGAAATAATTTCACTTTTGGAACTTACTTTTGGGCATGTTGTAGAAGAAGAGAAATATTGCTAGAAGTATTGGTCCCAGATCCGGAGAAAGGTAAAGGCGACTGGGAAAAATCCTTGACGATCGATCGAATGAGAAGAAGGCATTTGATATATAAAGCAGTAAATCGCGCAGCTCCTTCCATTTGTCGGTCCATTTCTGCTAAGCGTTCGACGTCCACGGAAGCAGCTTCCAAAAGTTCAGTGTAAACTTTACCACCTGGTTTTGCTCTCTCGATACCTGTAACCATCCTCTCGAGGAATTCCCTGCCTCTTCGATCTCTCGATTCCTCGTCTTCAATTACCTCTTTTCCAAAACCAGATTCATTCGTCAAAACTGGTCTCAATCGTGGCACTAAGTGTGGCATCGTATCTCTTAAATATAAATAGTGTTTCGCTGCATGTTCCGTAAATAAGGCGTGCATACTTGGGCAGTGGAGAGCTGCGTTGAATATTAGAACCAGAGTACTTGCATCTGTATTTTAAATTAAGGAACAATATTTTTTATCAATATTTCTAGCCCAAATTCCTGGAGTAAAAAAATTGCATCTGGAAATCTTAGAGTTGATCCAGGATTTTCAACCTTCTAATCTATCTGTCTCTCTGGTAACCTTGTTAAACTATCCTGAAAATTAAATTCGCTTTCTAATATAAAATATACATAATTCGAAGACAAAAACAAGACAAGAGATTAATTGAGCGCAGAAAAAAACTAGAGTAAAGAGCTTCAACATCTTGTTTATCTTAAACGCTTCTCGAGACAACAATTCATGAATCTCATTTGATTCAACTTTTATGAAATTCCTCTTCTCCCATTTTTCGAAGAGTCTAGCTTGTGTCATTCAACAACAATAAATCTCTTGAAATCACTTGAGATGATTTTAAATCCCTAAATATTCTTCATATTGCAAAAATAGAGAGTTATAGATAAATTATAAGGATAAAAATTATGTCGGGGATTTGCGTTACAAACTCCTACAATTCAAACTAAAATAATTTTGAGTGTAAAACATTTGCGAAATTCTTATGGTCATATTAGATATTAAAATTCCTAAATATATAATGAATAGTTTTAAAAAGGATACATGGAGGATCGTCAACGTCCGGTTCCGGAGTATCAAAAAATGGATGTCTTCCTAGCATTTGAGGAACGAGAGGCAAAGTTAAATAAGGATGAGAGGCTCCAAGCTCAGCCAAACAACTTCTGATGCTCTCCTTATCCTGGGGATATCTCGTTAAGTTTTCTAGAAGCCTCGTGACACACATTTGAAGACAATTTCGTGTAGCTAATCGACTTGCTCCTAAAGTCGCGTGAAGTCCTTCTCGAACTTCCCCTGAGAAGTCTTCTAATGCTCCTAGAATCGTTTGCAATTGATCCTCCCTAAGAGTTACATTCGCCGACATTTTCCTTAGAGATTCAATCGCTCTTATACGAACATCCTGAATCTCATCGTTGAACATATCGACCATAAAATCAAGAGAAATATGCGAAATACAAGGTTGCTCGAGAGAAAGTGAGCAAAGAGATTCCACTGCTGCTGTTCGTACCTGGAAATTAATTTTAAATTTATAATATTGTTCTCTCTAATCACAATTTTTATTTTTATTTTAATAAATTTTTTATATTTTATTCACTTCCAAATACTCGTCCTCTAGGCCATGGATAAAAGCTCCACAAGACCCGCTTCTTTCCTCCACTTCAGAGCTTTCATCTTCCACTGTCCTCGGCTTTTTATCCAAAGCTTGTTCAATGTAACGTCTAGAAACTCCCTTCATGGATCCGAGTAAAGACATCGCGGAAGCTCTTACTCGCGGAGATAAATCTCCCATCAATCCACAAATTTTCGAAAAGGCACTGTCAATCATTCTGATATCTTCGCCTTCTTGTCCGGGTATCATTCTATAATAAAATTAGAATTTTTAGAAAAGAATAGAATTTCAAAACTTAGATTTATCTTATAAGATTTTAAAATAATTTATTTACTGATCAGGGTATTCGTTTCCCAAAAGCCAAATTAATTTCAGCACAGCCCTACGAACAATTTCGTAATCATCCCTCAGAGCTCCACAAGCTTCGGAGAAAAAACTCGCAGGAAGGCGACAACCTCTGTGGGAATGAAGCTCTGCCATCGTCTCGAAAGCTTGAGCCCGAACCCGAGGATCCTGAGACCTCGCGTAATGTCCCACGAGAGACAAAGTATCGTCGGTTGCATTCGCTGAAAGATATCTTCCGATTATCATAAGACATCTACTTTGAACTCCGTGCCAAGTGTTTGGTAAATGATCCCTAGCGATCTTCAAAACTGCAGCTCTGTGGATTTTGAAATTTAATTTAATTAAGTTTTAAACTTTATTTGTAATCGATTTAAATTTTAAATTATCTTAAATTACCGATTATAATTCCCGAGTTTAAGAAGAGTCGCGAGTCCCTGGCTTATTACTCGATGTGAATCCTCGTTTTTCAGAAGAATTGCGGTTTCGTTAATAATCCTTGCCTTTTCTGCAGGATCAAAAGTTACTTCACCGAGTTCTGCAAAGACCCAGAGAATTTTTGTTCGAACGGCAGCTTCCGGCTCGATCAAAAATCTCTCTACTAATTTTTTCACAGCTATGGGAACGTCCTCTGGAATCATTTGTAAAAGAATATCGGATATTCGAACGAGCAGTTGCAAGGCATCATTTCCTCCTTTGCATTTTTCAAGACATTCAATATAAACGAGGGCGGAACTTCCCTCGACTCCTGAACCATTTCTATTTGCATTGCTCACTGCGAGTCTCAGGGTTTTCAATCTTTTAATCGGAGGCTCGTTTATTATCTAGAAGTAAGTAGAAATTATGTTAAGGATTCAATTTTTAAGATCAAAATTCGAACTCTTCATTTTACATAACACAGACATATTGGATCTAGATATTTTTTCGCTCTTTAGCGAAAATAACTAAGAATAAATAAGAGCGGATAAATAATTAGTAAAACTTTCTATTGTTATTAAAGTTTACCTGACTTTGTGTGAATTCCGCCAAGACTCTTTTCTTCATTAAAGCTGCCATTTTTTTGTTTAATTATCTTCTGAAATGAAATTTATAACTCTTCAATAATGTGAAATATAAACATCAGAAGGAAAGTAAAAGTAGAAAAAACGAAAGAAAAAGATTATTTCCTCATAATTAATAACTCGATTTCTTAAGGGATCTATATAAAATTTAATTTTAGAGAAAATCGAATTTTGCTTCAAAAGGGGTTAGATTTTGAGGTTAGGTGAAGCATCTACATATTTTAAAATAAAAAATCTATTTTTCTATTTTATCTTACCTTAACTGTTTCTATTTTAGATCATAATATATTGCTTCCAGTCTTTTTTAATGAAAAAAGCTTAATAAAAAGACCAAAATCTGGTTCAAGCTTTCTAAAAACATAACCTCCAATTAAACACTATACACTCGAGTCTCCCAAATGTCAAGAAATTTTTGCCAGAGTATCTCCCAAATGTCAAGAAATTCTTTATCTCTATAGTCACATCAATTGCGCATACGTATTGCGTATATATTTTTTAGCATTCTAAATTGCGCGCGAATAGCAACCAATCAGATGCCGAACGCAACGCGTGCGCAGTGGTTATAAGTGGGATTTGAGAAAGACATAGAGTTCCAAAATTTAATTTAAAATTGGGTAAGGTAACAAAGAACGTTACCGTAACTTACGTAATTTAAGAGAATTAACATTTTTTAACATTAATTGGTCACATCATTCATTGTGGTAAAATTACGATAATATTTTTTACAGTGTACTTACTACAGAAATATTTTTTATTTTTCATTTAGAGGGGGAACAGTCCCCCTTGGTGCCCCCCCTGGCTACGGTTATGGATTATCGACGGCCCTGAGACTGCTCACTGACTTTCTGTTGGAGAAATTCTGCGGTTGGCTGAAATTTGAATCACGCGCCAAATTTTGACCAATGGCAGTATTTCTCTAGCCGATTGCCCATGTGTGCTGCCATTGGTCAAAATTTGGCGCGCGATTCAAATTTCAGCCAACGGCAGAATTTCTCCAACGGAAAGTCAGTGAGTAGTCTCAGGACCGTCGATAAACCGTGATCTTAGCGAGGGGAAGGCACCAAGGGGAGGATTTTTCCCCTCTAGAAATGAAAAATAAAAAATGATAAAAATTAAAAAAAATATATTCTCATAAATTCTCGAAAATTGTAAGGTAATTTATTTTAACGTTACCTTCTCGGTAACGTTACTGAGAACGGGAATATTACCTCGGTAATATTACTCACTATAAGAACTCTAGAAAGACAGGCAAAGATATTAGTACCAATTAGTACTAATATCTTTGAGACAGACTTGATCACTTGATATTTGAGAGAAACTTGACTTGACATTTTGGAGAACTTAAGATTTGGGAAGTTGACATTTGAGATTCATATTCATATTCATTCATATTTATATTCATGAAATTTGAGATTCATATTCATTCATTTTGATTTCATATGCCAAACTTCGTTTATGAAATTATCTCTTCCTAATCAACTTCTCCACAGATTTCACTAATATTTAAGAAAACTAATTACAAAATAAAAATAGTATCCACCGCAAAAAAAAATGATCGGAAATCAAGGAGCCATTCAAAAAACGTAAATTCCGTTGAATCCAATTGAATCCCTTGTGTCAAAATCAGCTGACTGATTTTGAAACATATCAGAAAAGTGTAAACTGTATCCAGAAAACGATCGTTTATCAATAACATACAATTATTGTTTTCAAATCTATTTAAATCCGCCTTCCAAGTTGAATAAGTGTCTACAAAAACATAAAAATAGTTTCTAAGTATCTGTCAAATCACGCTTCTGTCCACTGTCGTTATAACATGGCCGCCGAAATCAATAGAGAACTGTCAACGCGTGCAAGTTTTACTCGGAAAAGTTGACAGAAACATCTTTAAAAAATGCGCGTCACCTGTGAGTCTTCAGAAAATATCTCCACTCACGATATTTTCTAATTTTCCTTCAGAAATAATATTTTATTATCCTCAATTCGAGTGTCGTTTTGAAACTTTCGGAACGAATTTCAAAATCTCTATAGTAAATATAATCATAAAGGACTTCAAACGAAAAGAAAGTGTGAAAACATTTTTTTAAAGAATTGCTCTGATCTCTTTATCTAAAAAAATAGTTTATTAAACTCCGCTTGAAGGGTTTGAAGTTTTAATGCAAAACCTAACCTTAAACTTAATTCTCATTTTTGTGGCTTCTGTAAAAGTCGCATATAAATTTCGGGCGTATTTTAGTATTTTCGAAAGGCTTATGTATTTTAAGGATTAATTTGATAGAAGTGGAGAGTTTTCTTCTGGATTTTTTACTCCAGAAGAAGTTTACAATTTCCGATTAATGCGATTTTAATATGGACATTTTGACCACTATTTTTTTATCGTTTGTAACTTTCCTCTGTGGGATAGGATGTACGCTTTTGTTAGAATTTTACGTCTTCAAAAAATACCTGGAGTCGGCACCGGAGGCAAGTCCGCCGAAAAAACCAGTTCCCCATGGAAAAGCGGTATTACCTGAAGAATTGCTATCGAAAATCAAAGAGGAAAAAAGCAATTTTAGTGGGAGTCCCTTGAGACAGGGTTTTAACCAGGGAAATGAAAACCTCGCTATAAATCTCACTTTGCAGTTTTTATTTAATGAACTCAGAAACGCCGAACGGGTTCGTCTTTGGCTTTATCGAAAACTCAATAATGAGTTTAAAGAACTTCTCAACCAGACAACGACTGGCAGATTATTTGATAGTGTTCAGGTATATTTTAAATTTATATTAGAAATTTGATTCTTAAATATTTATTAATTTTCTGTTTTTTTTTCAGCTTCGAGATTTGCACTTGGGAAATCAATTTCCAATGATAAAAGGATTGGAAGTTGCAGATGCGAAAATTTGTGCAGATACCGGACTTTTGGAAACTCTGGATCTTTCCTTGGATTTACACTACTCGGGAAACTTTCAGATGTCGATTGATGTGAAAATGCTACTCGGGAAAACTGCCTACTTGGCTCTGCAAGGTTTAAAAATATTTGGAATTTCTTAATACAAATCAAACAAAAAATACTTAGAGGACTCTTTAAAATAATTTTATTAACTTAGTCTTGTAAATTTATTACTGATTAGAACAAAATCGAAATATCTTTTAGACTTCTTTAAATTAAATCAGAAATGGACTTGAAGCCCTTCTTCTAAATTTTCTTCCGTTTATCTACGCGAATTCTTCCTCTTGAAGTTTATTTATAGATTTAACGTCTTATTTCAGTAAAACGCGTAACCGGAAAAGCAAGGCTGCAGTTCACTCGCGTTCCTTATACTCACTGGTCCCTGAGTTTCTACACTGATCCAATTTTGGAATTGGAAGTGCAGTCGCAATTTCAAGGGCGGCAGTTGCAACCAAAAATTATTTCGTTAATTACGGGGCAAATTAGAAGAGCAGTTCGTAGAAAACACACTCTACCTCGTTATAAAATGAGATATAAACCCTTCTTCCGCAGGCTCAACGACGAGGACATCGACTTATCGGAGGTATTTTTTGCTTTTTTATTATATTTAAATATAGCAAAAGTTCATCACAATACACAAATATTTATGCAACTTACTTAATTGAAACTCTTTAAAGTTTTAAATTACTAAAGTTGGCACTTCTTGTACTTAGTCACTGATAATTATGTTTTTATATCATTTTTGGTTTTCTAATATAAATTACTCAAAACAAAAGTTGAAAAAAGTTCAGTTTTGATATATTTTTCACATTTTAGATGTACAATTCTCTTTTTCAGTATTTCTTTTCAAAATAATGTTCGTTTATAAACTCTTGTTTGGAAACAGAAGATTGTACATTTTTTAAAAATAATGATATCAATTAATTTATTATAATGGATAAACTTTACGTCCTATAAAAGGTTTCATTTAAGTTATTTAAAGAAAAAGTTTCAGAAATGTAATTTCTATTTCTGTGATGCTTTTTAGCATTCCGAACTTTTCAGACATATTTTTTTAAATATCTTATTTAATGTTAGAAGAAAAATGGTATTTTTAATAGTGATGGTATTTTTATCTAATAATTCTATTTCTAATACAAAAAGTATTATGAAAAATTGAATCGAAGTTGAACTTAAAGTTTAGTACATTTTTTTTTAATAATGATAAATATTTCTGTGTTAGTAATGTGTGTAGTTTAAAAAATATCACTGCCAAACGGAAAATAAGGTAAGTGGTATTTTATATTTTTATTTTAACTTATTTTTATCCACAATCAAGAGGGATAAAATGAAAACTAAAAAACGAGGCTTTCATCTCGTAAGTTCACACATTTGAAAATCACGCGTATTTTTAAATCAAAACTATTTTAGTCTTATTCATTTTTGAATAATGACGATAATGAATATTTAAGTTGCCTTTTCATAATCATCGATATTTTTTAGTGTATTAATCTTTAGCAAATAATTTTTAATATAAAAATTCAATTTTATAGCTATTTGGATTTTCCATACCCTCGCAGATAACTGGATGATAATTCCTATGATAACTTATGATCTGAATTTAACCATAGAGATATATTATATATTATATTATATAATATTATAATATATTATATTATTCATATCTCTATGAATTTAACCCCTTGTTATATGTATGAAAAGGGTCCGGTAATTGAGGCAAGGCTCGTAATTGGGTCACTTTTCTTCTTTTTCGAATATTTGCCAAAGCCCTGATTTTTTATTGGATTCACTTATATCGAATCCAGAAGATACTATTATTGCATTTTCTATAAATATAATTTATTTTATAATTAATAATCTTTGAAATAAAATGTATATTCAAAAAAAATTTAATGAAAACGAAATTTCTTCGATTTCGCGATTTGAAATTTCGCGCGTAATTTTTCAACCAATCAGCGTTCCCAACGCGGGCCCTGAACTCTACTGCGCATGTGTCGCGCTTGGCATCCGAGTGGTTACTATTCGCGCGCAATTCAAAATGCTAAAAAATATTATGCATTTCAATTTACGCGCGAATAGCAACCAATCAGATAGCAAGTGCAACGCATGCACAGTAGAGTTCGGGACCCGCGTTGGGAGCACTGCAACCAATCAATTCGTTTCGTATCAGCATGCGCAAAATAGCGCAGTCCGAGTTTTATGATTCCTTATGTGACATTTCTTGGTATTCTAAAATACTTTTCACCTTTAAAGAAGTAATTTTTATACAGTTTTGCATATTTAGAAATTTCCCTTATAAAATCTTCGAATTTTCTTTGTTTAACAGTAACAATATCCACTGAATTTTTATATAAAATGGAGCATTTAACTTCCGTTTTGAGATACTGACATAACCTTCTTTCCCAAAAAATAAATAACAATGCCCAGCATATAACGTCATGGACAATTCTATTTAATTAGAAAATTTGCACAATTTACCGTTATAGTCTTACTTTTCTTTAAAGACAATTCAATTTTTTTTCATCGCAGGTTACTTGTGTTTAGTTTAAAAAAAAAATGTTCTGCTCGGATTGAGGCGATTGAGAGACCTTCAAGATTTTTTTTATACATTTGCCAGGTTTGTGATAAATGTAATTTGTTCAGTGATTTCGATTTTTGAATCAGGTTTAATTATTAACAGTTACTTATTGATTTTTTTTTCTTAATTGGGATTTGTCTTCATTATTCATACTTTATTCCAAAATTTTTCAACATGATAGATCGTATAAAACATATTTCAAAATAATTATTTTTGGATCTTATCGTCAAAATTTGCAGTTGTCATGGTTTATTTTCTATTTTTTCAAAGGTGTTAAAAAACTAGAGAAAAATAGAATCATCAGAGCTCAAATAATAATTGTCTCTATTTACACAATTTGCGGGGGCGTTACCTTGTGGGCTGTAAATAAAACTCATAAAATCTTTTGAAATGTATGATTGTTTCTATTTGAATAGAAAAATGATTATTGGCATTGTTTCAATGTTTGCTGAATGGTTTTATGCCTTCGTAAAAGTTAAATTATAGTTTAAGATTTACAAGTATTCAATTTTCATATTTTAGTAGCAGAGCAAATGTTTATTGATTACTTTATATGTAATAATAACTGTATTTATTTTGCCAAGCCTTTTGGAAATAGAAAATAATTTAGAAAATTTATAACTTTTCTTGTAATATTTTTTTCTAATTCATTTATTAAATATTAATGAGCTCGTTATTTTTCTGTTCTCAGTTTTTTTTATTGATTATGTGCGAATAGTCATCACATATTTAAGTTACATCCATGACATTCTGCATATTTATTGTCGCGTGAAAGACGTGGTGGGACAATATCGATATGTTCCAACTATTATAATACTCGGGCGTCGATACCGTACCCTTTGACCGAGGACAGAATAACTATATAGTGACATTTAGTTTACTCCGTAAGGACAAAGAACGAATATAGAGCGAGTTTTTATCTTTTTGAAATATTAGGAGACCTTTCTTGACTTAGCACAACCCATTTTATAATATTTTAGTACTTCTAATCATTTTTGATAGTCAAAAATCATATTTATAATCCTTAACTTTCGATGTTTAAATTTAATTTAAAATCTTTTTACGAAACTTGTTCTTTAATTTTTCAAAAATATAAGATAAAATATTGATTTTATTGGAAGAATCAAATTCAAACTAAATCTAAATTAAAGTCGTTAAAATGATTTTAAGCTAAAAATAAATTCTAAATCGAATAAAATTCAAAGATTTCAAGTTGAACTATTTATAATTTAATTATGTGATTCGTAATTAAGTAACGAGTTTAAATTTGGAGTAAGTATTATAAAATTACGATTTGAAGGATTTTAAGTTATCAAAACTAGTTTGGAGTAGTTGTCGAATTACTGCAAATTGGTTCTAACAAATTTGAATGCTTTCAATTTGTAACACTTTCAATTAGAATATGTTCATTTTTTATTTTGTGTTTTTAAAGATGTTTCAACTTTTTATATTTGAAATTTCGAATTTTTTCAGACTTCCACATTTTGAAATGTATTGTATTTAATATAAAGGTATAGAATATAATATTAGTAGCTTGAAAAAAATTCCTAATGCTATAACAAAGATTGAAAATCTATTTTCGGCAATTTGTAAAAGTTTTCAAATTTTAGTTTCTAATTTTAGTTAAAGAATTGTTTATTGTTTCAGAATTCATGGTTTGATCGAATTATAAATAAATGATTCGATAAAATGATAAATGGTTAATTAAGAGTAGAGGAAATTGAAAAATGAATTCAGGTGTCTGGTTTCCTGATTGTATTTGTCCCCGACCTTTTTGTGGACAGTGAAATGACTCGAGGGAAGAAGGTAATAAACCACACCTCTGCCACACCTAACACGCGATCATAATCCTAAAATAGTCACGTGATTCAAATTGATTTGGCATTTCTTTGGTGTGCAAAGAAAATCTTAACTCCCGATGGATTTTCGTGCAGACGCGAAGTTTGCAGAGCGTCGTACGTATCTTCAAGTCGAGAGAGGGAAAAGCTAACATTTGTATTGTAGCTTAATCAGTTCAAATCGAGTCCGTGAAACGCTTTTAATTAAAGGAAAACTGTCGATCGCTCAAAGGTATTTTCTATTTTGACACCGAGTTATAAAAATCGAAATTTTTTGTTTTTATTTTATATTTATAAAATCCACTTCTTCATCTCTTAATTTTATTTTTTATAATCGAAAGAGTTTCCTATCTAAATATTGATTTAATTGAGTGAGATATATTTTTCTTTCATTAGCTTTTCTTATTTAAATACTATTCGGATTATTTTTATTTTTGTTGCTATTTTCAATTTGTAACCTTGTAATGTTTGCAATTCTCGGTTCTGTAATGACGTAATAAATTAAAACTTGTTACTTATTGTTAGAGCTCAAAGATAATGAGCTATTCTAGCGTTGAATCTACAAATGAACGAGTAGAAAATTATTCTTTAGAAAATTAATAGGTATTATTTGAAGATAATAGGTATGGTGATAAGATAAAATTGCGTGATAATTGATAAACATGAGTCGTTTTCCGATTGTGCACAAACAAACTCTGAATTATTCGTATCATAATAAATTGTTCTTGTAACGAATAATTTAAAAAAAACTATTTTATTCGAATTTTTAAATAAATCTTTTAATTTTTTTGTTTGGAATAAAGAAATCACTGAACATATTCTACAAATATTTATCACAAAATTTATAGGTGATTATACGATTATTATAAACTTTATTTAATCTTTTTTCAGAGTAATAAATTATATCAATTTATTTTTATGAAAGAGACTTGTATCAGTATCATACTATCAAGGAAGTGGAATTTAAATGCTTCAAAATGTTGAAATACGAATCGTGTCCTAGGGTTGGCGTTCAAAACAACGTAGAATGGTGTAGGTTAGCTAAAGCTTATAAAAAAATCCTCCCATCGTCAAGGTAAGTTGTTAAAAATACGTTTATTTATGATTTATACGTTTATATTTCAATATATTTTTTAGTTGATATGTATGTAGCATGTGTCGATTAGGAGGCATTTATGTTTTCTTATTTTTTAGACACTCTCTTTTTAATTTGATATATTATATTATATTATTTACCAGTGTTGGATATGTTTCTTTTTCAAGAATAAATCGTGATAAAATATTCTCAAGGTCAATTTTAATCAAAATATATTGCAAGATTTTTAAGAAGTGCTGCACAATCAGAATTGATAACATATCAGTAACTCATTAAGAAGTGCACAAACGCTTCATATTCCCGATAGTTGTAGACGAATTCGATAAATCTAGAATGAATATTTTCTCTCTATGAACATTGTTAAACTATCCTGAAAAATTAGATTCGCTTTCTAATGTAGAATATACATAATTCGCAGAGAAAAATAAGACAAGAAATTGATTGAGCGCAGAAAAAAACTAGAGTCAAGAGCTTCAACATCTTGTTTATCTTCAACGCTTCTGGAAACCACAATTCATGAATCTCATTTGATTCAAATTTTTCTGCAATTCCCCTTCTTCCATTTTTCGAAGAGTCCAGCTTGTGCCATTCTTCTTAGAATCCAGTTGAAGCGACTGATAAATGAAGATCTTCTTTCGAATGTAAAAGCCATTGTGCCTGAATGTAACCTCTCATCAACAATTCTCATTATAGGATCATCCTTCTCATCTTTGTCTTGCTGAATTCTCAGCTGAGCAACTGCTTCTTTCACTACACAATTTGATGATTTATTCTCGGCTAGGATATCTAAACACTCGTGGAGCGTAAAGTCAGATATAATCGATTTATTCAGAAAGACCCAGGAGTTTCCCTCCGAATATAATAGTTGGACATTTCTAAACTAGCTGTAAAGTTGTATCAACTTTTGTGCTCACTCAATGAGCACTTTGCTTCCTGTAAGCAAATATGATTTGCTTCCTCATAGAGGAAGCATTATGTATTCTTTACATCAACATTAAATTTTGATTATTTGAGAAGTTATATTCGAAAAATTTATTTTCGAAAATTACAATAAAACACAACTTTCTTATTTTTGAATGAAATGAATTAATCTTATAGGTCAATCGATTCGTCTCGATGCAAGGAACATTTATTTTCCTTATGTCAAGTCAAAATTTTGATTATTTGAAAAGTTATAGTCAAAAAATTAATTTTTTAAAATACAATTAACCATATCATCCTTATTTTTCAAATTAAATGCATTAATCTTATAGGTCAATCGATTCGTCTCAACGTAAGGAACCTTTATTTTCCTCACGTCAGCTTCGAATTTTGAATATTATAGAAGTTATAGTTGAAAAACTAATTTTTTAAAATTAAATAAAACCATAACTTTGTTATTTTTCAAGGAAATGAAATAATATTATAGACCAATCGATTCGTCTCGATGCAAGGAACATTTATTTTCGTTACGTCAAGTCAAAATTTTGATTATTTGAAAAGTTATAGTCGAAAAATTAATTTTTGAAAATACAATTAACCATAACTTTGTTATTTTTTAATGAAATGCATTAATAATATAGGTCAATCGATTCATTTCGACACAAGGAATCTACGTTTTCCTTACATCATCTTTGAATTTTGATTATTTGAGAAGTTATAGTGAAAAAATGAATTTTAAGAAAATTATAAAAGTACATAAAACTTGTAAAATTAAATATTTTGTTAAACCATTGTAAGAAATTCAACTAGGTGTATAATGAAATAACTATGCAAAATTTCATCAATTTATCTCTACGCGTTTTCAAGAAATTGCTGGATCTTGACACACACACACACACACACACACACACACATCCGGACAATTTTTCAGGACATCTTGTTAGATATGTTGACATTAAAATATGTTGAAAAATCTGCCCGCTTCGCGGGCACATTCTCATCGCGCGCTTGTGCCCTTAGCGAAGCTTGCGCTTTACAGGACGCTTAAAGATATATGTTTTTTTTTTAATTTAATTAAATTACATAATTTATATTTTTATATTTTAATTTATTTTTGTATATTTGTAATTTATATTTTTAAAAATTGATTTAAATTAAATTAAATTACAGCTTTGAATGCAAAATTTAACTAATTTACTTAAGGTTCTATCGACCTTAAGGCCATGTAAGACTTACCCGATCTCTACCTTACCGACATTTTTTTCTCTGCAACGCTACGTCTACATTTATTGGGATATTAAATTGAAAATTTCTAAAATTCAAGCTAAAGCATTAAGGTACGTTTATCTGGTCCTAAATATTGACATTTATAAAAAAATATATTTTTCAAAAAATTTTTTTTATTTTTACAAAAATTTAAGACCAGATAAACATACCTTAGCATAGTTTCTTTAATTCTAGAAATGTTCAATTTGATATCTCAATAAATGTAGACGTACCGTTGCAGAGAAAAAATGTCGGTAAGGTAGGTATCGGGTAAGTCTTACATGGCCTTAAGGAGCACATTCTCATCAGGGCACTCGCGCTTCGCGCTCGATATTTGATTTAAAGCTCGCGCTCCGCGCTCGGCTCTGTTTAACAATATTTTTCACGATTTAAACGAAAACTACTCATCCTATTGAAAAATGGCCAAAGGAGAACTTGTAGATCTTTTTAAAGCGAATAATTATGTTTCTTATCATTTTCTCTGCAGCTTGCGTTTTTTGGCTCAAAATTTGAATTTTCGATTTCTTAAGGAAATTCAAAAAGTTGTTATGCGGATCCTATAGGGCGTTCAAAAAGAAACATTTTTCATCTTTAGACTTTTTTTCATATCGTGCGTTGTTTGGCTTCTAATTTAAGTTTTCTTTCATTTTTTTGGATTTTCAAAATGTTATAAGTCTTTCAATGTTTTTTTATCCAAAAAAGTCATTAAGAAAAATTGTTCGACTTTTTGAGTACTACGAACGTGCGTCATTAGAATTTTTAGATTAAAAAAAAGTGGTTTCAAAATTTTTCAAAATGCTCCCACTTTTTGAATTTTTATCCAAAATGGCTGGCCAACGAACTTGACCTTCATTTTAGGACACTTAAAGAGTATACCAAAGGACAATCCAATCTGTCAATTCTTTCGAAAGTTATCGTGCTCACAAACTAAAATATACAGACACACAGACAGACAGACAGACAGACAGACAGACAGACAGACAGACACATTCGTAAAAACATGTTTTTCGGGTTCAGGGGGTCCCAAAACGTGGACATTTGACAAAAACTGGGGGGGTCAAATTTTACACAAATCTAATACCTTCTCTGATGAGAATGTAAAAAAACCTTTTTTAGGAAACTGGATTTTGTCACCATCACAAAGCTTCCTCTATGAGGAAGCAAAAAAGTAGCAAGGTCATTCCGAAGCTGAAATAGAGATGAGACTACGTCGTTTACTTTGTATTATAAATTGTTAATCTATTTTGAAAATTATTTTTTTGATCTTTTTAGAAGATAAATTGTAGAAAAATTAAATATCTTTATGATCATAATCTAAAACTATCTTTTACTTTTTTCAGTTTCTGCAGATCCCTAAGTGGATTTTCTCTCGCCCAAAGCGTTCCTTTCGACCTTGTGAGATGCTGATTACTTGGAAAGATGCTAGCCACACTTTATCCACTTTAGTTTCACCCCAAGGATCCGACCCCGGCTCGACAGATGCAACCCTCATCCAAGGGGAACCCCCGCGTTCCAAATCTATCACCTCTGCGACCGTTCACGCCTCCGGATCTTTCGTCTATTCCGCATATGGATGGTTCGCCTTCAGTGAGTCCTCGTAACAACACCAGCGCCACAGAAGGTATCCAAAATCCTGGACCCTACATTGTCGGCAGTCCTATCGATCTCAGCGAAATCGACAATGTTGACAACATCAGTCTATCTCTCGATTCAGTTCAAAAATCGAGAACAAAACCCCGAGAGAATATAGAACTTCAGGAAACTGAAATCGCCCAGCTTAGCTCTCAAATCGAAGAAGGCAGAACGGAACACGACATGCCTCGTTCCGGAGATCAACAGCTGCCTGAACACGATCATGAACCCAACGAAGAGAGAGTCGTTTTCGTGAATGTTCTTCACCAGCCAGCGAAATATCGAAACAACCACATCACGACCGCCAAATACTCTTTTCTTTCCTTTATTCCCTCTTTCCTTTTTGAACAGTTTCGAAGATACAGCAACTGCTTCTTTCTCTTCATCGCGTTGATGCAACAAATCCCGGATGTTTCTCCAACTGGTCGCTATACAACACTGGTGCCTCTGATTTTCATCCTGAGTGTCTCAGCAATAAAGGAAATTGTGGAAGATATCAAAAGGCACCGAGCAGATGATGAGATAAACATGAGAGAAGTTGAGGTTTTGAGAGACGGAAGATGGCAGTGGGTTCAGTGGAGGAACGTCGCCGTTGGGGACGTTGTTAAAGTCCAGAACAATACGTTCTTCCCAGCGGATCTGATCCTCCTTTCGTCCTCTGAACCCCAAGGAATTTCATTCATAGAGACTGCAAATTTAGACGGTGAAACGAACCTAAAAATTAGACAAGCTCATATCGAGACTTGTGGTCTTTTAGATACTGCAGAGCTAATGAACTTCAGGGCAAATATCCAGTGCGAGGCGCCGAATAGACATCTTTATGAGTTTAATGGCGTCTTGAGAGAAACGAACAAGCAGAGCATACCTCTTGGTCCTGATCAGCTTTTGCTAAGAGGAGCGATGTTGAGGAATACTAAGTGGGCCTTTGGAGTCGTTATTTACACCGGACATGACACTAAATTGATGCAAAACAACACGAGTACTGCCCCTTTGAAACGATCGACTTTGGATAAATTGACGAACACGCAAATTTTGATGCTCTTTTTCATTCTTTTGTTCTTGTGTCTCATTTCTGCTATTTTCAATGTCGTTTGGATGAATGCGAACAAGGATGGGATTTGGTATTTGGGATTGAATGAAGCTATGACGAAAAACTTCGCATTTAATCTGCTAACGTTCATCATCCTTTTTAATAACCTGATTCCGATTTCGCTCCAGGTGACTTTGGAGGTTGTAAGATTCGTCCAGGCGACTTTTATCAACATGGATATCGAAATGTACCATCCGGAGTCGGACACCCCGGCTATGGCGAGGACGAGTAATTTGAACGAGGAGTTGGGGATGGTGGGATACGTTTTCACGGATAAAACTGGAACGCTGACGAAGAATATTATGGAATTTAAAAGGTGTTCGGTTTCGGGGAAGATTTATGATTTACCGGATGCTGGAATCCTTGAGAGAGAACCGACGAACGGAATTGTCAGTAGACCTGGAAGTGGATTGAACAAAATTAGCGAGGATGTGAGCAAAGCTACGAGTGGAACTCCAAATAATTCAAGAGCAGCTACAGGATCTGGAAATGCTATGAAGAATCAACTCGTGAAGGATATTGTTCAAGGGAAGAAAAGCAGTGATAGAAATAGAGTTAAACATGCGGCTATTTTGCACGAATTTATGATAATGTTGTCAGCTTGTCATACGGTAATTCCAGAAAAAATAGATGATGAAATTATTTATCATGCGGCTTCTCCGGATGAGAGAGCTTTGGTTGACGGAGCGAGCAAATTTGGGTATATTTTTGATACCCGAACGCCTGCTTATGTGGAAATTATCGCTTTAGGGGAAAGATTAAGATACGAGGTTTTGAATGTGATTGAATTCACTTCGGCGAGGAAAAGAATGTCACTGATTTTGAGGACTCCGGAGGGGAAGATTAAGCTTTATTGTAAAGGCGCAGACTCTGTAATTTATGAAAGATTAGCTACGAGTCCGTCAGGAGATAGTGATATTGAACCGGAGGGATTTGATGACTTTAGAGATGTTACGCTTGAGCATTTGGAAATGTTTGCTACTGAGGGATTGAGAACTCTCTGCTTTGCTGTTGCTGATGTTCCTGAAAATAGGTATTCGAAAATTATCTTGTAAACTGATTTCTTTATTAACAGGCCTCATAGACCGGCTTTTATATTTCCTATTGTCCCCTATATTCAGCCGAAACCCCTAATGTCTTCTATTTTCACGATTTGGTTCCTGTCCACAGATTACTGACGTCATAGTATTTCCTATTTTAACAAGGTGTCCTATGAAAGACAAGAAAGTATATTATATACCTTCTTCTTTTCCCATAGAGACTATGAGGCTTGTATTAATTCTCAATTCCTGAACTCAGAAATCTACTAACAACTAAATTTATTTTAGGTATCAATGGTGGAAAGAACTCTACCACAAAGCAGCGACTAGTATGACCAACCGGGAGTCAAAACTCGAAGACGCAGCAAACCTGATCGAAAATAAACTAACCCTCCTCGGCGCAACCGCAATTGAAGATCAACTCCAGGATAAAGTTCCCGAAACGATCCAAGCTCTCATTCAAGCTGACATCAAAGTCTGGGTTCTGACCGGCGACAAACAAGAGACTGCGATAAACATCGGATACTCCTGTAAATTAATAACCCACTCGATGCCTCTAATTATAATAAACGAGCCTTCCCTCGATAAAACCCGGGAGGCAATCGTCCAACACTGTCACGATTTCGGACAGGACTTGAAGTGCCAAAACGACGTAGGTCTAGTCATTGACGGCAACAGTCTCAAACATGCTCTTTCCTGCGATCTCAGGCGAGAATTCCTCGACCTCTGTACGTCCTGCAAGGTCGTTATTTGCTGCAGAGTTTCGCCAATGCAGAAAGCCGAGGTCGTCGACTTAATAACTACCAGCACTCACGCTGTGACTCTCGCCATCGGCGACGGAGCCAACGATGTCGCCATGATTCAGAAAGCACACATTGGCGTTGGAATTTCAGGAGTAGAAGGTCTTCAAGCTGCTTGCGCTTCCGATTATTCAATCGCCCAGTTCCGGTTCCTTAAACGATTGCTTTTCGTCCACGGGTCCTGGAACTATAGCAGAATGTGTAAATTAATTTTGTACTCCTTCTACAAGAACATCTGCCTCTATGTGATCGAACTCTGGTTCGCGATTTATTCCGGCTGGTCCGGACAAATTCTTTTTGAGAGGTGGTCGATTGGATTGTATAACGTCGTTTTCACGGCAGCACCACCTTTGGCGATGGGACTTTTTGACAAAGTTTGCTCTGCAGAAACACATCTTGCACATCCCAGATTGTATGCGACGAAAAACGACAGTGAGAGTGCATTCAATATTAAGGTCTTCTGGGTCTGGATATTTAACGCATTGATCCATTCGTCGCTGCTTTATTGGCTGCCGTTGTTGGCACTTAGACAGGATGTAATCTGGATGAATGGAAGGGACGGAGGATACTTGGTCTTGGGGAATATTGTCTACACCTACGTGGTGGTGACTGTCTGCGGAAAAGCGGGATTAATCACGAATTCTTGGACCTGGGTGACGCATCTAGCAACCTGGGGATCAATTATTCTCTGGTTTTTATTCGTTCTGATTTACAGCAACTTCTGGCCGACTTTTAATGTTGGAGCTGTGATGCTCGGAAATGATAGAATGTTGTTCTCATCGCCAGTTTTCTGGCTAGGGTTGGTGCTGATCCCATCGGCGGTTTTGATGCTGGATGTCACGATCAAGGCCGTGAAGAATACGATGTGGAAGTCGCTGACGGAAGCAGCGAGGGAACAGGAAATTAATAAGTCGGATTTGAGAGACGTTTTTCAGAACCAGGATTATAGATCCTCGCTTACGGAGACGGCAAGATTGCTGAAGAATGTTAAGAATGTTTTTACGAGACGGCCTAATGCTGCTTCCACTGCTAATATCGAGGTGGAATTGTCTCATGGCTTTGCTTTCTCGCAGGAGGAAGGCGGGACTGTGACACAAGCAGATGTCATAAGGGCGTATGACACCAATCTTCCCAAACCTGGAGGAATGTAAAGCATAAGAAAGTTGCGGGAAATCTGTTCTGGAATTAGGAAAAGCGAGATAGGTTTACTTAATGGTGTTGGGATGCAAGTTTTAACCTTACAATTCGAATTCTATACTTTGCTGAACAAGTATTAGAAATAAGTATTCTTCAACTGTGAATCTATAATTCTATTTAAAAAATGAATGACCCTACAAAGCGCTGAAGTATCTAACTATAATATTTGTTGAGCAAAATGAGGAATTCGAATTTTGAAGTTAAAACTTGGATCAAAGACCCTGGAATTTGGAAACTGTGATTAAATTAGGCTTGAAATTAGGAATATTTTATTTATTGTATTTTATTTATTTATCACTATTTAGTGTTATTAAGGGTGTGCATTCCAGTTCGAACCTTATAATTTAATCTCTTCATTTTACTCAACAAATATCAGAATTTTTTCTTGAATATTACTTTCAGAAAAATCTGTGAATTTCTAGGGCAAAAATTATTAGACACCCTAGGTTTAAAAAAGAAGGTAAATTGCTTGTAGAAATTTTAATTTCTAAAATAATCAAAGTTGATCTGCATTTATTATAAGTTACTTTTTCTTTGGAATAAATATCTTTCAGTTTTAAGTCTTCCAATTTTTGAATTTTTTAAATTTAATTTTCAAAATAAGATTGTTTAATTTACATTCCGATGAAAACAAAAAAAAGCCTAATTAAATCGAAAGAGGAAACTATTTAAATAAACAAATTTTCTCTTGACAATTAAAATTCTTCAAACTCATCGGGAAACCAATAACTTGATATAAACGCAACTTTCTTCATGTGCGTCCAATAGGAACTAATTGGCGACTGTAAGACAATTAAAACATAAATGAGAAATTTAAGGAAAGCGTCTTTCAGTTACTTTTCGTGGTGGAACGAAACCAAATACGTTGAACTTTTAGTTGATGTAATTATTAACTTTTTAAACATTTGTACACACAACTATGATACCAATCAGAGGTTTTCCTCAAATCTCAGAGTCTCAGTATTTTTAGAGGAATTCGACAAATATTATTTATAAATACTTCAGTGTTTATATTTACAATTGATATACAATCTTATATAGAAGTGATTTTCTAGCATAACTTTTGAAAGTGTTAAGTATAACCGTCGCAGCTATTAATACAAAGATAACTTGGTGTGAAATCTTGTGATTAATGACCCAAAAATCAAAATTTCAGATTGTAATAAATTCTGCGAAAAAACTTAGTTTGTATTATTCGAATTTAATGTGTATTATGGATAGATATAATTTTCCTTCTTTTTTTTTTTATTAAAAGTGATTTCGTGGATTTTATTTCAAGCTGAAATTTCGAATGTTGCAAGAATATTCACGTCTAAATGCATCTTTAACAATAAGACTTGTTTCCGACTCTTAGAAAAAAATACGACTATCATTTGCAGCTGTCATCGACTTTATTAATTCTGACCACTTTGATATTTTTATTTAGTTTAGGGAGAGTTTACTAAAAACTGTTTTTATTATTGTTAATGAAAAATTCTGTGATTTTTCTCTACGGCTTAGTGGTCAGGATTTTTGAGGTCGACCACAAAGGAAACTATTTTCATTACATTAAATAGTGATAATGTATTATTTCTTCTTAATTATACAATCATATAGAACAATATATGTGTGCTTTCATAAAGTATATTACTTTATAAATTAAAATAAAAGTAGCCACAAAGACTCATAATTTATGATTACTGTTGGTAGTATTATTCTTAAGTGAATGTTGTAGTCTTTATAGAACGTTGCTGGAACATGAATATAACAAAAACACTCATATATAACACGACTGTATTATTGTGAATAATACACTTTCTGAATTTCATACTGGTGATAATAATTAATAACCTGAAGCAAAGGTTTTGTTAACCCTTTTTTGTCGAATTTTTTTTTACAAATTACAAAAAAAAATTCTGATCTAAAAAAAAGCTGGGAAAAATTGAAGCGATTCATAATTCGCTATTTTAATTAATATTCGTAAATATAACGCTTTCCTTCATGTTCAGACAAACTTTTCTATAATATTATTCTATGCTATATATTTAAGAATTAAATTATAAATTATACGTTAATTAGACAGTATACAATGTTTGATGGTTAACGATATTGTAATGAAAAAAAAAATCAAAAAGAAAAAAAATTGGTGTCTCAAAGTAATCGAGCTTTCTCTTTGTTCAACGTCCAAAAAATAACATTTGTTCAATTTTTTTCTGTAATTCAGCATGAAAGGGTTAAGAAATATATTTTAATTGCTTATTATCTGTGTAATTTTGTTGATCCTCGAAAAAATTATTCATTCTTGTTTGACTATGTTTTAGGTAAGCTTTACCTTAATATTCTGTTTTTAGAAAAAAATATTTTATACTGAGTTCAACTTCGAAACGATTTTTCATAATTTAAGGGAAATTTTGTAAAACGTTTAGAATTTTAATAAGAAAGCTACAAAATCTTATTACTATAATTTAATATTATAATATTTAATATTATTAGTGAATTTTAACATTTACTTTACTTATTCTGTTTAAAATAGAGACAAATTCGAAAATTATTCAATTCCGTTGAATTCTTTCGAATTTATGAGTTCTTTTAAACATTTTTTTTATTATAATTTAATTCCTTTAAACAATTTTAATTATTTTTTTAAGCCTATAATTTTTATTTCATGTTTGAAATTACAGGTGGCAAGTGCCCAACTGACACCAGGTTATCTAGAAGTGAATCTCCTCGAAGTTAGTCGCCTCAACCTGGACCCAGGAACCCTGACAACAGACACTTCCCATGTGGAAATTTACTGCACGATGAATGTAGACTCAACTCCCTGGGTCTGCTTGACTCAATACGGTGGAGTTCCCTACATGGTCCTGGACCTAATTATCAGCAAAACGAGCTCCCAACAACTTGGGGTCGTTTTCAAACAAGAAACAGTCCAGGAAATCGGCCAATACTGCGTCCTTGTCGAGACAATTGTCGCCGGAAGTCCAGCTTCTATAGCAGAAATGAAACGGGGAGACATTCTCGTCGCTGTAAACGGAAAAAAAGTCTCGAATATGAACCAAGTAGTCAAATTAGTAAAAAGTGCGACTCAAAGACGCTTCATAATCAGAGTCGAAAGAAAATATTTAAATTGGGTCAAGTTAGATTTCGACAAAACTTCTCTCGATAGAAATTCAGATCGCAAATCGTCGAAAAGCGATTCGGGAATTAGCAGAGGAGATCCAGCTGGCTTTGATGAAGTATCGAAGCCAAAAATGGAAAGCCAGATTAAATTTTCTGATCTCAAGGAACCAGAATTTGATAATATGGATAAAGGAGATGTGGGTAGTAAATTATTTAAGAGGAGAAAAAGCAGTGCTCATAATTCAGTTGTTGAGGACATTTTTCAAACACCGGAAACTCCATCGAGAAGAATTTCCACGGCGTCAAATTTGTCCTCGAGTTCGAGCACTGCACAGTCTTATTTGGATGAGACTTATATTCAAAATTTTTCGGATTTGTGTTACTCTACAAAAGAGAAGGAATTGGCTTCGGTGATCACTTTTGAAGAGACGAGGAGTTTTCAAATTGAGTCTGAACATCAGTATTTGAATATTGGGGTTTGGGCGAGAGTTAAAGGTGGAGAGTGCCCAATGAAGTTGTTAGGATATATTAATGCGCCCGTTAAACTTATTTTAGCTCAGTGTTCGACGTCTTCTACTGGACATTACCTAAAGTGGCATCCACTCTTGCCTCCAGATTCTGGTAAGATTTTTTAAATTTTCTAATATGTGCCTAATTTATATTTGAGAATAAAATAAAATTGACTAATTTTTATAAAGTAATGAAAACCTTTTAATTAATGCTTAAAAAATGGATTGTTATATTTCAATTATTTTTTTTAAGCGACTGCTACTTCTTCAATTAATTCAAAACTACAAGGATATTCAGGATTCGACCCAACTCTCTGTTACGGAGATATTTTATTGTCCTATGGGTGGGTTTCATCGCAATCGCAATCACAAAAACAAACTACAGAAGACAATATCAAAAAAGGAAGTGGGGAAACCACAAAAGCTCAACCAGTTCTCACTGAAGAACATGTCATTAAAAAGCATGATTTTATCAGAACACATTTTCATCGAGCCACGCACTGCGATTTTTGTACAAAGAAGGTGAGACGTTTTTTCCATATCTAAAATCTAAAAAAAATCTTACTGTCCTCGGAATCTTCTTATTATGCCTGAGAATCCCAAAACTATCCCTTAGGACGCTTAAACTATCGTATAAGATCACCCAACTATTCCACGGGACACTCAACTATCCCTAAGGATCCTGTAACTATCCCTTGGGATCCCCTAACTATCCTACGCGACCCCCCAGCTGTCCAATTGTCGCAAAGGACAAAAAAACTATTTATTTTTTTTTCAGATTTGGTTAAAAGATGCTGTTCAGTGTCGAGACTGTGGTCTTGTTTGCCATAAAAAGTGCGAATCACGTTGCCTCGCTGCTGGAGATTGCGGAGCCGAAAGTATCACGACTCTAGCGTTCGAAGCCGACGAAGTAGAAACTAACAGTGTTACCGGGGAGGCAGGGCCAGAAATTTCTCTTACAGGTTGCGAAGAAACTGTTCAGGTATTGGGCACGTAGCACTGTATTTCAATATTATTATAATGTTACTAATATTATTAATATTAGTATTACTAATATTTGATTTCTAGTCATACCAACTATTAAACTATGAACTAAGTATTAAACATTAATCCGAATCATCGCGATAAGTATACTATAATTATTTATTCTTTTATATTTACTGAATCTCACTGTAAATTTTGTACAGGATTAAATGAAACCAAATTAATTAAGAATAACGTGAAAAGTAATACCAAAAATATATAAAATAAGAGAAAAGGAACAACACAAGAAAGTAAAAATAAAAAATAGTCAATATTTTTAACTTTTACATCGAGAGGTCGAAAGAAGATAACTTCTTATTCCAAACTACATATCCTTAATATTAAATTATTAAATTATTTTATTAAATGAAATTATCAAATTAAATTAAATTATTATAGAAAGCTTTACCGATCTAGTTTCTTATCAAGGGTTGATGAAAACACGTGACTCGTGTAGGTAATCAGATTATTTGTATATTTGATTGTAATTTTTTTATATGAAGAGTCTCCTTTTTACACTCGGTGTTTCGTGAATTTACAATTGTTAAGCATGATTTAATATATACTGTTGAAAATAAAACATCATCACTTGCACTCGCGAAGGTGAAGGTTTATTTGTAGGCTTTGCACCTTTACCTTGCTCTCTTTAGTTTTACCTTTTATCAGTCATGAAACTTACTCAGTATTTAATTATTTTCTATCGTCTCTTCACTAAGGGGATTGAAGTTTTTCGAGTTTTTCAAAAGTACTCGTACAATTTAATTCCTCTGGCGAAAGTTTCAGGTAATATCATATCCTAATAAGGGTTCGATTTGCTTTGAATGGACTCGGATTGAAGTAGCTTTGAAAATGGGTATCTTTTTAACGGAAAATGAGCTCCTAAAATTAAATTATAGACGAGACAAGAGTAGTTTTGAGTTTATTTGATTATATATAAGGACTTTTTGAAAAATGTAGAATTGTTCAATCCCCTTGTAAAAAATAACTAGTGCTCGATTGATTGATTAACAAAAAATGATTACTGGTGACTTGATTAGGGCGCAGGTATGATGGCCATGAGGGCCAGCATAGCTAACACACTACTGGGCCTGAAGAAGGCCGGAAGTACAAGTTGTTTGGCCCCTCCGTCTGCTGGTACTGGTTTGGCATCCAGAAGCCTTCCCCCAAGTCCCTGCGCATCCCGCAAGGTAGAATTCGATGGTACACGTTTGCTTCCACCGAAGAGAAAGCAGCCAAGATTTTTTCAAGTGAAACAAGGACCTGAAAAATAATTTTCCGTATCCAAATTGTACATACACAAACTTTTGCATTCACAATTAATAGTTATTTACATCAATTTAGATCTAGTATAAGCAAAAACGAAAGTCTAACTATGTGCGAATTGCTAACTAGTCAAAGTCCAAAAATCAATTAAACTATTCCTATTAAATTATCAATCAATTTTAGATATCTTGGCGAGTTTCTCTCTTTTTCCCTTTTCGCTTTCTAAGGTTGGCCACTGGTTCAGGAAATTACAAGGAATTTTTTAGAATGAGAAAATTCGGGAAATGAAAGTTAATGTATTTTTTAACCCCAAGTTTATTTAAGTTTTTGTAAAGATACCTATTCAGTGAATTCAAATGTCACTTAATATCAGATAAAGCTAAACACTTTATTTTGATTTGTAACTTTTTAAAAATTGTTAATGTTTAAATGAAATTTTTAAGTTCGGAGGTTTTTATTTACAATGACAAATTTTTAATACTTTATACTTTAAATCGTTTAGTTGAATTCCCTTAATTTTTCTGTGAATTTGCTTTAAATTCTCTTGAATGAATTAAGGTGTACTTCAAAATTGCTAGTGGTTAATCCTCATTTAAAGAAACCGAGACAAATTTTTTCAACCTAAGAAATGATCCGGAATTTTCTTAGATTTTAGTGGCCACCCTCTCTTTTCCGTGCATCAAGCATGAGAATGAGCTTTACTAACTTTATTATTTAAACAAAAAATGTTTCATACATTTTAAATGCTTTCGTTAAAAAAAACATATTTATTTTTTATTTGTTTATATTAATTTGGCTGATTTTTAAATTGCTATTTTTTAATAAAGAATTCTAAGTTTTTAATTTTTGATTTAGTTAAGTCGATTTTTAGAAAGAGGGATCTTGGTCTGATCTAATATATTTAATTATTTTTTAATAAAACACAGAACTGCTTTTGGGTTCTGTGGCTATGATGCTTACACCGCTTTCAATTTCCTGTAGTGCTGAGAGCAAATTTTCAATTTATTATGATTGTCGATTTGAGATGTACAATTAGTAATAGCTTTTTTAGCTAATCGTGATAGGTTTTAGGATTGGGATCTGTGATAAATTAACGAAAATTATATACGATAATTGAACAATTTAGAATTCCCTTGTCGGAGGACTGGGAATAAGTCCTGAACTATTAGAGGGAGCTGAGCCGAGTGTAGCTTCGACACTTATTGCTGGAGATTTGGACGATGGACTGATGTCGAAAGCCAAAGATACTGGAAAGTATCTCTACAAGTACCTGGAGCCAAAAGAGAGGATTGAAAAAATTAATTCTATGGTAACTATTACAATTTTTTAAATTGTAATTTTTTTTTTTATTTTCAATAATTTTATTTTAATCTGAAAGTTAACTCTGAATTAAGATTCCTGTTTTTTTTACAGATAACGAAACTGAAGACTGCACTCGATGTCGAAACTACCTCAAGAGTAGAATTATCTCAAAGCAGCGAATCAGACAGTATCAAATTGATAGCGCAAAGCGACTTGAGAGTGCAAGCGCTAAGCGTTTTATTATTGCACTATTGCACTGGCTTGCAACACGCCCAAGAAGCTTTGGAACGGCCTAATTTCGACAAAGGCTTGTAATCGTGACTGTAAATTTGGATGTACTAGAAGTTTTGAACGTTCAAATGAACGAAATATTTTTTCCCAATTTAATTTTATCCAGAAATATTGTTCCAACTAAAAATAACAATACTCATTACAAGTTTCTTCATACAGAATTATTTTCAGTGTGCAAATGAATCAATATTTTAAATATATTTCTAGTTTCAAATGCAGTAACTATAAAAAGTCGTTCATTTGAACGTTCAGAACTTTACAGTTATAAATTTTGTAAGAATATTTGTCTATTATGTAAGAACTTAAGTCAATTTCCGATTTGAGATATATCATCCGAATTTCAAAATTGTAAAAACTAGCAGCACTTTTTGCTTCATTTAGTCAATATTTGATTCTGGGCCTAAAGTGTTTAAAATTTCGAATTATACACTTTACTCTCCCTCTTCTAGAAAAAGTCAAGCACTTTTTTCTCGGTTTGTAAATTTCTCGGTCATTCACATTTTCAAATTGAAAACATTTTAAAATTTAAATTATCTAAAACATCCGACATACTTGAAATTAAGCTTTGCAAATCTTTTAACTGCATTCTATTGAAAATTTATAGCTAAATGGAAATAATTTCCAAAATTATTTCGCGATTAATTTAAAGTTGTTAAATTTTGAACCTATCGACATGAAATTTTGTGATATTTTTATTTTTAAAACATAAATTTAAAAAAACTTAATTCTGAAGTCTTTTAGTTCGGAAAATTTCAAACTTCGAATTGTAGAGTTATTAATTTGAAGTAATTTATTAAATTAAATTTTTAATTTTTTGCACTACAAAACATTTTAGGTCCTGTTTTTTTTTCATTTGGCAACTATTAATTTTGGTTCAATGACCTATGTAGCTAATTAATTAGATAATTCATTATCAATAATACTTGTGGCTTTTGGTGTACAAATAATTATTTACCATAAAGCACCAAATGCAATACTTTTAGTTCATAGTATTTTAAGGAAAAAGAGTGCAATTTGTATTTCAAGTATTAGTTAAATTTTAGACGATTGATTTATAGTTTTTATAGTTAGTTGGAGTTTATAAGTTCTTAGTATTTTTATTGTACTTAAATGGTTGATACTCATTTGAAAAGAGAACATTCCACGATCTCTAGTGATAAATTACATATGTATGTATGTATGTAATTAATTTCTTACACTGGCAAGTTGGAAGAATTCATTTTTTATAAGAAAGATTTTATTTATACTTCACTATTTTAAATATTTACTTTTATATTAGTTTTTGTTAATTATAAATTTGGTTTTACATTGTAGCAGAAATATTATTTTTTATGAGTAGAAATAAGCTTTACACCGATTTCAACGCGTTCGCAACGAAGATAAAAAATGATTTTTGGTGACTTATAGATTATCAATTATTAATATTAAGCACACATACATATTCGATATTAATGATTATAAGAAAATACTCATAGTCCTTTTAGCAGTTATACATGTGTAAGATAGGGAAAACGCAAACACTATTCTCAAACACATTTTCGTGTAAAGGTATAATTATTATTCTTCGCCTTTTATGTGAGAAATGTTGTACTTCTTGGTAAATAAAATATTGAATCGTCTTTATAAAGATATATCTTTTTAATTTTGCCAAATATTTTAATTTTGAATTTTCAGGATATTTAATTTATTTAATTAAAATTGAAATAGTTGTTAAATTTCTTAACTTCTTTATTAGCCAAATAATTATATAATAAATTTAAATTGTTAAGATTGATAATTGAATTAATTATTTCGTCAAGAATAATTTATCAATAACTTATAGACTGAAACTTGAAAGAAAAATTGAAACGTTATCAAATTATTTTCTCAGACAAAGATACAAAACACTATCAAACTTTTTTCCCAGACTGTTAAGAATTGTTTAATGCATTTTACGTAGAAAATATGTAGGTGAAATACACTGAAATAAAGGTATTAAACCTATAAACAAGATGCGAGAACTTGCAGCACAGATAACCTTATTTTTATGCACTCTACCCCGATTTTATGTAATTTATTCATGTTATTTTGTTAGTAAGGATAAATAAACAACATTTTGTACGTATATATTTACGTTTATTAATTTTTTCCTCACCTCTACCTATCCTTTTATTAAGATTAAAAAAAAGTTACAAATTAAAAACGCTGAAAATGCTGAAATGTATCAGGCGCAAAACACAGCGCATGCGCAGATCGCGGAGCAACGTGCCACCTCTACGCTCATTCTATTCTCCTGATACAACCGGTTGAATTTTCGAATTTATTCGAGTTAATTCGTTGTCAGAGACCATTTTCTGGTGCAGAAATCAAGAGATTGGATCAGGAGAATATGATGAGCGAGGAAGTATTCGTAGTTTAAAATGTTAAAAGCAAATTTGAATATTCGCGCGCTGCGCTTGCGCAATTGATGCGAAACATTGTGTCACCTCCTCGCTTATTCTATTCTCCTGATACTCCAGGCAGAATTTTCGTCTTTATTCGAGCTGATTCGTTGCTAGAGACCATTTTCTGGTGCAGAAATCAAGAGATTGGATCAGGAGAACAGAATGTTTGAGGAGGTAATCGCAGTTTAAAATGTTAAAAGGATATTTGAAATTTCGCGCGCAGCGCATGTGCAATTCATGTGAAACATCATGCCACCTCCTCGCTTATCATGTTCGCCTGATACATCCAAACGAAATTTCGTGTTTATTCGGCTTTATTCGGTCGTAAGGCCGGGACGCAAAATTCAGTCTCAAGTATCAGGAGAATAGAATGTGCGAGGAGGTATTCGTAGCTTTATGTACTAAAGGCGAATTTTGAATTTCGCGCGAAAAAAACCAATCAGAATGCGTGCCACCTTCTCACTACGTATATTCTCCTGATACATCAGGCTGAATTTTGACGTTTATTCTGGTTTATTCGACAGCAGAGCTGGGACAAAGACCAAGTGATTGGGTCAGGAGATCATAATACATAGAGAGCTATTCCTTATGTTCTACTTGATCGATAAAACAGAATATTGTAAGAATAAATTAAGAGGTTATGTTATGCCACTAGCACTAGCGGCGCAAAAATAAGGATATTTTGGGAATTTTTTCAGGGGAATAATGAAGTAAACCAAAATTCTAAAAACAGTTCTTTATTATACGACTAATTAAATACAAGAACTAATTTTTCTAAAGCAATACAAAACAAAATGACATATCTACAGTATTTCTTTGATGCCGTCGTTTTTTTTTTTTTTTTTTTTTGAAGTAAAACGGTGTCAAACGGTGTTACGGTATGACCGTAACACCGTATAATATTCTAATTTTTAAATTAGAATATTAGGATAAGAAACCAAACTTTTTTTCGATTATTATATGAGAACTGCTACACGTAGAATTTTTTTGATTTATTGTCTTTTACAAAATAGGCACATTTTTTTAGAGCAGAAACGGATCTTATTTAAAAATAGAATTTAGAAAATATATATAGAAAATATGAAATATAAATTCAAGCTTACTTTCATTATTGAACGTCTTTTGGGCACGTTTGAGAAAAACGTTTAATACACGTGAAATAAAAGTCGTGGGCGATTATTTCCGCTTTTCAAGTTTCATCGTGGAAACCAGGAAACCTTGGCTTGCTCGACGCAAAAATTTTCCTCGAGGCTTTATGCGTCTAAAGTACATTACTCTGTTGGCTTCGTCTTTGTGCTTTCTGAGCTTTTGCGTCTTGCCGGATTTTCGCTTATTTTTATATTTACCCAGAATCATCTTCGTCGTCTGAAACATTCAAATTCGAACTAAAGTGAATTTCAATTCCAAAAAACTATGTTTTTATTATTTATTTTTTTCTATTAGTTTTTAACATTTTTTCTTCTTAGATTTTAATTTTTAATTAAATTAATTTTTGATACTGATGCAAGTTTATCTTTCAGCGTGTAAATTAAACAAACAACCAGATGTTGCCAAGGTTTAGCAAATTTTCTGAGTAAAACGCAATGACCTCCACTTTTCTTTCTATTTCCTGTCTTAGTTTGGATTTTACCGACGTCAACGCACCTCAAAGTACAGATCACGACATTAATGACTCCAAAGTTCTCAAAAAATGACGCAGCCATTATTATATTTATCCACGTTCTGAGAATTTTTACAGTACTCTAAGTATAGAAATCACTTCTCAAATTGAAATCTTACAAACTTTAGAGATTTCATTACATGAAGACGAAGTTTACAATTGTTAAAAAAATAAAAAAAAGAGTACTTTTATAAATAAAAAGAATTGCCCTTTTAAATTTGATTTCTTTATATTGAAACTCTAGGATTTCAAGATTTAGAATGTCCAAACTATAAGCGGTCGATTATCAACTTCTAATTTTATCTTAAACAGTTAAAAACTACAAAATTTTCAGTTGGTGCATTTCAACAGTTTAAAATTAATAACTTTTGAAACTGAAGAATTTTCGAACTTATTTCAAATTAAAAGACTTTCAATTTATAATTATAATCTAAAATATCTTAAATAATCTTATAATAATTATAATGTCTTATAATCTAAAATAATCTTAAAATGTTGCTGAATGAAAAATATTTTCATTTTTTATTTTAAAATCTTACACTTCAAAACTGCGAAATTTAGATTCAAAAGCCGGGAAATCACCGGATTGTTCTCGTAGATCTCAGTGGCAACCCTGATGATTGCTTTTCACGCCCTCTACTTATACAATTTTGAATATAATTAAATTTACAAAAAAACTTATCGAAAATTATCTAGTAAACACTTTTAAACTTTATGTGCCTAACAATCTAGATCCCTTGACTTTACAGCTTTAAAATTCAGACAGTATTTCCAAATTACATTATTAAAAAAAAGCAAAGCCTTAAATTAAGAATCTCTTTTTAAATCGATGATCTACTTGTCTCTCGAGGTCGGTTGATTAAATAATCGTCTTCACCTGCATTGGCTCTCAAGAAAAAAAATGTTAATGACATTTGCGAGTATATCAACTACGTGCAAAAGTCGCCAAGACGTTGAGGACCAAGACGAGAAGTCATGGGGGATTTTGTTCGACGACTCTATTTTTGGCGTCGAATTGCACGCGCAGTATTCTCTGGCCAGGGGCCAAGCATACCGAAGTTTATAAACATTTTATCCCTCTTGGGCCTTCGCCTTCGGTCGGCAAACTCACAATGAATGAAAACTTAAGTGAAGACCGGTAAATGCTTCTTCCCTTCTGTTTTTTGAACTTGCAAGCGCGTTCAAGAAATTCAAGACGCAGATTTAAAAATAGGATGTTGCAATTCATAAAATAAATATTACTATAATTTATAAGATCTACAATGTTTAACTTCCTTAAAAAATTAACTAACCCTTTAAAGTCTATTCTTCAAATTTACAGTCCTTGGAAAATAAAATAATTTTTTCAAGCGATAAATTGATTAATAAATAATAATAAATAATTGATGAATAAATCAGGAAGGTCAAAGACTTTTCCCTTGTTCGCAGCGTTGGAAAGTTTTCGGTCGATTTAGAGGCGATTTTTTTTCTTAAAAATATCGCACACGATTCTTCACCCCGCGTGTCACCGTCTTCCAATTTCAAAGCCAAAGTTCGGTTTGCCTTAAGCTTTTCTTTGTCTGAAAGCGAGCTTTTGGCAATTTTGCAAAAACTTCCAGACACCAGCGTTTGTTATCCTTTCCACGTGTTTTAAGTGCAATCTGGCAAATTTACTATCTGAAATTAGAGTTATAAATTTATTAGAAAACATTGTAAAAAGCACTTCCATTGGATTTAATATAATAACTAAAATTATTACCTGAATGTCCAGAATAATCAAATATTCGTATTCTGGAAATTAGTTCGTCGCAGTAGGCACTTTGCCGAAAAAGTTGCACAAAGTAAAATGTGTTGAACCTCAACATTTGAAATGGTGACACTGGCAGGAAATCCCAACAAGCTGAAATAAAAATAACAATGAACTAAAGAAAAGAGATACAAACGAAAAATTAAAACGACGAATTCTAGAAACAATGATTTAAGCTGTAAACAATAATATGTATAGAAAATTAGAATCTAAGTTTTCTACATTTTGTATCTTCTCTAAAGGGAAAAATAATTCAAGTATGATATAAATTAATAGATGTAGAATTTGGTTTTTATTCTGAGTAGACACCTCGTGTGTCAAAAACAGTTTAAATTAACATTAGCGAGTCAAGAAACTGCCAAGAAAATTAGTTGTGTTACGGAAATTGGCTTCAAAGGAATGATAATTTATTCTGTATCTGTATCTGTATCTCTTTGCAGTTCTCGGAAATGAATTAAGTCCTTGAGAGTTGATACTATTTTACTCTAAAAGTATTTCAATGATTTTATGTATATTACAGTTAATTAAATAAATTTCTGTCTTTGTAAATATTGTTTTGGATTTAATAATAGAATTAAAAATATTTTGATTGGCAGTGTAAATAAATAAAAGGGATAAATCTATTTGTTTACACAGGAAAAGCTTATATACTGGGAAATAGTTCAAAGATTTTTTGCACTCAAAATTTAAGATGAGAATTTGAAAAAAATCTTTGAATTTAGTTTTTGAAGAACTTGTTTAAGATTTTGTGTCATAAAAAAATTAGCTTTGGAGAAAAGATTGGGGTGACTCTTACACTTTTTTAAAATTCCATGAAAATGTTCCGAATTCCCTTCAAGTCAAAGTAAATTTTAATATTACTTTAAATGTTTCAATATACTTAAAGTATATTGAAATTATTTGAATTCTTTTAAATGCAAGGTGCAATTTGTAATTTTACATTAGACACTCTTTGAATCAGAAATTCATACGAAATAAAAATAAAATACTTTCATTCAAAATTTATTTATTCTGCCAAACGTAACAATATTTACTCGCTTTACGTTTTGTTAATCAAAATACAAAAATTATAAGAAAATTTCGTAATTATTTTTATAACTTTAAAAGTTTTAATTTCAATAATTGGTAAAATGTTATCAAATCTGGAAATAACTCGAAATTTCTTTCTTAAATTATAGTGGCCAGCCTGATTAGATCTAGAAAATTATTTAAACGGGTTATTTTGCATATGGGACAAAGTGGTGGTTCAAAAATCAAGAAACCACTAGACTATTTGACAGGTTGCTCGCTGGCCACGTGGTTCTGTATTTTCTACAGTTGTTTTCAAACAAAGAGTAAGAGAGAAGTTACCAAGCCAGCTGATCGAGGATGCATCTTTGGTGGGAGAGAATACGAGGGCTTAAATAGCTCAGCACGCATCGAAACGCATCAGTGCCAGGCAGCGACTCCTCGTCAGGTTTCGTTGCCTATCAGCTTCAATTAAAACCATTCTCGGCTAGCTACGGATACTTTATTCCTTCGGGAAGTTGATCCTGTAGGAGCCTTTCGGTCTTAAAAAATAAAGAAAGAAATAAAAAAAATTGATCCCATTGGTGTCTGCATTTCTACAACAAATAATAAATCAATAATAAATAAATAACAAAGAAAAACTAAATAACTAAAGAATAGATAGAAGAGCTAACAAATAACAAAGCACTGTACCAAGAAAAATAGGCCGTTGTAAATAAATTCATAATAAATCACTGTGTGTGAAGCTGAGTGACTCCAGTGTTTGAATAAATTTCTCGAGTGAGTTTTTGAGAGGAAACAATTTGTTGCGGCACAGATTGTTAATCCAGAGACACTTTCTTAAAACTTAAGTTTCTGATCCGTGACGAGGAAAAAAACCAGGAGAGAGAAGATGAAACCACCATCCTATAATGCTGAGGAAGTGCAGCAAATCTCCCAGGAACAGGGAGAGAGGAACGTGGCGATGGCAGTATGTGTGCAGTTGGCTGGCAGAGCGATTATCAGGGTAGTTTCGCGATGCGAAGAGGCTCAGGATAATTGCAACTTAGGTAGGACGATAGTCCATTGATCTATTCTCTAATAGTCTAATAGTTGAATACTCTCATCTCTAAACTGATCATCCAATTTATCGATGTCGATAACACATATAGAGAAATTGCTTTGAATCCTTGAGAAAGCCTTCATTCTTAAAAAAATTAATATCGTTATTATCTGGTTATTCTAGCCTTATGCATAGGGTTTGGAAAACTTGTAATATTATTACAAGTTATAAATTTTGAATTATTTAAGTCAAACTTACCGTTTTTGAAAAGCAGTTTCAAATTAAATTTTTAGAAATAATTTTGAAGTACATATTTTAGTACTTCTAAATTCTGGTATTTCTAATTTGAATAAATTGTATTTGCTTCTCGATTAAAATTCAATTCAAGTTCTTCACCGAGTATCTTTACCTAAAAATAAAAAAATTGAATAAGTTATCAAGATTGAATAAGTTATAACATATAAATTATAATAATTATCAAATAATTGAATAAGTCTCAAGATTAAAACTCAAAATTAAAGAAAAATGTCTAAAAAAGAATTGAAAGTAGTTTTAATTAAATTCAAATCAATCAAAACTCTTATAACAATTCCTTCAGGATGCAACGAGAAAAGCGTGAGTTGTCGATAGGAAATTTTGAAACAAAACATTAATAAATTACGCACTAATGTTGTCGATTTATCTGTCCTAGAAATGTGATAAGATGAAATTTGCGTTCAAAAATAGGTTTACGATAAACTTTTTACTTTCTCACACACAATTTAAAAAACAAAAAGCATTTATTTTATTTTGCTAAGAAATTATTTTAGAACCTTTGTTTATAACAAAAATAAAGATTAATTTCAATTACTATATGGAAAAAATACCAAGTTCTATACAATCTTCATTTAAATTTTTGCAAAATATCAATTTAAAAGATGTAATTATTAAAAATTTTTGGGTAACATACAAAACTACTTCCGATTCGATAAGGAGATCGCAGACATTAGAATTTGGCAATTGGCATCAGATCCGATTCAATGATCCCAATCCTCATGCAAATTCCACTGATGCAATGATAAAACGTTCTGTGATTAATTCAATTTCGTAATAAGACTTAATTGATTTGGTTCTTTTAATTATAAAACTATCTCCTAAAATCTATCAAAATATTTGTCTCTAAATAATCTCAAATAAAAAGAAAATTAATGAACATTAAAAAAATGAAGTGACTTTCTTTAGTTTCTAGTTTCTGATATATTGATATATTCATTATTTATAAAAATAGATCCGTTTCCAGTCAATTAACAACGGCGTTCTTTCGAGTCCAAGATACGCAAAAGATTCCTACAATATCTAGTCAGAAACGCATCCGAGTCTTTCTTTAATAAATAATGATATTCTTGAATCTTGACTTGGCAAACAAATGTTTTCTATTTCGAAGATGTCGATTTCATGACCAGAATGTGCGCAAGCAAGATACATGGAACTTCCTGGTTACAGGTGGAAGAGAATACAGAACAGAGACAAGACAAGGTGGAGTCCTTGCCTCGTCCTTAAGTGGCAAGATCGTCGACCTTGGTCTCTAGTCTTTTTTTCTTTTTGTTCCCCGTATTTTCAGCTCTTTTGACGTGCACGTGACTCATCCCTTGATTCTGAATTGAAATCTGAATAAAGAACATTTTATAAAGAACATACATTTATATAAATCACAGAACTAATCGGCGAGTCACCTGGTCGGGAAAAGCGAACACTTAGTCTGGACTTCGTCAATCTTCCCGTCATTATTATAAATGAAAACAGAGTTTCTAATCGACAGCGGGCGAAAGTCTTCCGCTAGTGAGAGGACGGGCCTCTTGCTGTGTTTTACACACTTTTAAGATCTCGATACACGTACTTAGGCTTATCGTATTAAAGTTTACTGCACGCGATATGTCGACGATCCTCTTGATTCTTCTTTCTTGAATTATCGACTCGTGACTCATGAATTTCGATCTGAAACAAAAAAGACTATTAAAATATTACAGCACCTCCAACTTATATTATAATTTATTTAGCTTCATTTAAAAGAATTAAGTGGGAATCTAAAAAAATTTAAATAAAGATCAAATGAATTGAAAAAAATTTAAGGGTCATAATTTAAGGGTGGAACTTAAAAATTAGAACTTATTTTACGTTTGAAGTTTTCACTTCGTTGAAACTTCTTTAACTAAAAATATATCTGCAGAGCGAAACAATATCAAATTATATTATATTATTATATATCAATTATTATAAGTAAAATGAGAAGACTGGAAAAAATTAGAACAGTAGGTATAAAAGAATCAAGAAGAAATAGAACTATGAGAAAAGTAAAGTGCTAAGTAAAAATTTTGAATTATTTCCTCAAGTACAGAATATGATAGAACTAGATGATAATCAAGCAACCTAACAGTACACTGCCCACGCGTTCTTCATTACTCCATTGCATCTGCGCAGCACTTTCCATCACGTGTCTTTATAGGTATCTCGATTTAATGACATTACTTTAAAAGCTTTACACGATACAAACTTCCAATAATCTAGAGCTTATGAATTTATTCCTGAAGTTAATTAAAAACAGAATAAAGCGAATTAGTCCACATAATCAAATATCGTCAAATCGATATTTAAATAAAAATTTTAATTCTCAAAATTTTGAGTTTGGATTAATAAATTTTTTGATTGAACAAAAGGACCCCTTTTGGGAATTTTCAGCAATGACAATAAAAGTGAAATGCAAACTAGGATGGTATAGGTAATTGGAGAGATAAACATTTATATATTGCACAATGCATCCGGTCTTTGTTTTCCTACTTGAGTTTCATTTAACAACGAAGGAAGCTCTCGGTAATATACAAAAATTACTTTTGAAGCTAGATGAGCCATGTAATTTCGATAATTTGGATTGAGTAATCAAGTTATTTTGAAACTTCGAATAAATATATTAGCTCTCCACTATTTTTTAAATTGAGGTTAAACAATTATCGTCAATTTCAGTCTTTTTCAGAATCCTATAATAATGTAATTTAAGTTAATTTAAATTAGAATAAAAAATCGTTTAAATCAACCATTTCCTTTGAGGCAAAATTTTTCAGTTAAATTTTCTAGGAAAATAGTTTTCCTTAGCTTCCTCTATCCTTTCCAAAGGTTTGAGAATTTTTCTTGAAAAGGAAATAACTTTCTCATAGTAGAAGTGACTTAGATCAGGATCAAGTACTTTGTCTTGAAATGCAAATTCCTTTCTCTTTTCCTGTCATAAAAAGCTCTCATTGTCTTTCTCGGGGTGGTCGGAAGGCACATCGGACTGATCCTAGCAATGTTTTCGTATCATGTGGTCTATAAATGTAAGGGACCAAGGATATAATATAAAATACAGGGCGCTTCCGTATATGGAAGGTTACATCCTTAAAAGGTAACTTGTTCAGAAGGTCCCTAAGGCCATGCGGATTGCGGCTTCCACTGACACGTTCGCACGCGAAAAGCCGGTATTCGCGACAAAAACAATGCTCCTACAGTTCGTTTTACTTACCTGATAAACGAGACGACTATCCTGCAATTCCTTAATTGCGATACTCCGCCGATTTTAGAACAAATAATAGACGATATACTCCATTCTTGAATCATAAAGATAAATTTACTCCAGCCTGCTTTTTATTCCAACTCTCGTTTTATTGAAGTCACCGACCGTGTTTCTTGCTTCGAACTCTTCCTGCAAAATTAAAAATTAAAAATTAAGCTCTATTCTGTACCGGTATTCACTTTAAAAAATTTTTTAAATAAATTAAATGTTTATTGAATAAATAAATTCCCTACTCGTTTATAAGTTTATAACATTAATTACTCTTTTTTCATATTTTCCATTACATAAAACATTCAAAAATCTAAAAAAAATTACAAATGTAAACAAAAACCTAACCTCAAAACGCAACTTTCCAAACAAAACAATGGGTTTCCTGATTTTTGTAGCAAATAATAAAAAATCACATTCTCAGTAAATAAATGGATTACGTTTCTTATTTTTTACATTTAAATTTGAACATTACCTGTAAAAAAGCTGAGAGTCATTATAAATGAAAAATATTTGATGTATAGCGATCGGCGATTTCTATTTTTACTTTGGAATAATAGCAGTGAATCTATTTTTTTTTCTTTCTTTGAATTGTATTCCGGTAGACCCGAAGTATGCGAAAGCGAGTTTATTTTTAAATTTGTATAATAATAGCTTAGAAAATCATAGAAGTCCAAAAAAAAGACAATTTACCAAACTGCTGGTGCTGGCCGAAATGTAAAGGCCTGAGCGTCAGTGTTGCCAATAAAGATGGCGAGTGCTGTCACGAAGATTATTTTACGTTGCGAAGAAGCTCAAGAAAATAAGAGTCTTGGTAACTTAATTACTTTTAAATTATTATTATTCTTATCTTTGGATATTAGAGATTCTTTGAAAAAAAAATTGAGGTCACTGCTTGTTAAATTATGCCAGAAATTAATAAATAGAATCAGTCTTTATTCTTTCTTGACCTACTTCTCTAGTGCTTTGTAAGTTATTTTTGTAATACTCTAGATAATTATTTTTTAAATTTTAATTATGTTATAATATATAATATGTATTATTATATTATTTTAAGTACATATGTATTACCTTATTTTAAACAATATTTATTTATAAACAAACAGTTGATTTTGTTAGGTTGGTTCTTCTGGTGCTTAATATTTTGGCGGGAATTTCAAATTTACTAAGAAAGTTGTTTTGAAAAAGGGATGAAGTATTATTGTTTTAATTAGGCGAATCTTGTTTTTTGTCAATTAAACAGAAATTATTATAGTTGTGAATTTTAATGACACCTAACAATAGACTTTAATTCCTAGAAAAAGCAATGAATTTATTGTGGAAATTCCCACATGAACGTCATAACGAGTCAGTGCACCCGGAAATTTTTTTTTTAGGGCAAGCAAACTATGTTCATATGGTTTGTAAATAAGAACTGAATAATTCTCCGAGGTCTAATGAACAGTATTTAAAGTAAGAAATATTTCATACGGAAATCATTTTGGAGAAAGTATAAAATCCAACAGTGTTCGTTTTTTCTTTCTTTTTCTATTTTTCTTTTTCCAGTTTGTAAAAATTGAATAACATTAGGTGTAAAAAATTTTTAATTCATTTTCATGTAAGTTCTAAAAAAATAATAATTTATTTTTATTTGGTTTCAGATCTCTCAGAATGCCAATTAATGCAAGTACCTGATGCGGTTTATCATTTGATGAGACACACAGAATTGAAGAGGTGTGACCTTTCTGGAAATGTTATCACAAAAATTCCACCTAAATTTGCAGTCAAATTTTCTCTAATCACTGGTAAGATTATCCACTAATTCAATGAAAAAGATTTTTTCAGATATAGAATCTAATTTAGAAGGTTATAGTTATAGGAATTTATTAAAATGTTTGATCTTTATTTTGTTTTTTCAGAATTGAACTTAAGCCACAATCAAATGAGTAAACTGCCAGAAGAACTTTCCGAATTACAAGCTTTGGAAAGGCTCGATATTTCCCACAACACGTTTATTAACCTACCTGCTGTTACTTGTCGGATACCACAACTCAAACGACTTCTTGCCAACAATAATTCCATTATTGGTAAATTCATTTAATAATTTTATCCGCCGAATTCTGCAATATTCAAAAATAATTTAAATTTATCAAATTCAGATTCAGGATCAAATTTCTATTGATGAAGAACAATTTAAGATTATTCTATCTTTATTATTACTTTCTAGTTTTGAGCCTTTCAAAAGATTTTAGGATTTAATTTTCTGTAATTGATCAATTTTTTTGACTTGTATTTTATAACTATTCGAAATAAATTCATAACTGACCTTGGATTTTTTCCTCTTTTTAGAAGTCGACGTAGAGAGACTGAAACTCTCTCCATCCTTGGAATTCATTGACTTAAAGAGTAATCCGCTAACAGCAAGGTTGCACGAATTGCTCGGAGCCTTTAATCAGATACAAATCGAAATTTCGCCACGACAGGTCGAAGACTGGGAAGACCTCAGCGTTTGAGATTGTCTTCTTCAAAAAATAAAAGCCGATCTAGGTTTTTATTTCAATCAAATCTGACTGCCTCTGCTCTTGATTGCTCAAGGACTCTGCAAGGCGATAGAAAATGCAATTAGAACAATGAAAATTTTGTACAGTGATACGAAAATAGAATCAACTTGAATCTTTTTTTTACCAAACTATAATAATACACATTTTTAAAAGAGGTTTTTCACATTTTTATAAGTCATTTTTACGAAGTTGAACGCTCAAAAATACTCATTAAAATAAATTAAATTTAGTTGAAGATTTCAAGCTGGTTCTGCGATCGGAAGAGAAGTGGAATTTGGTGAAAATGAACGCCAAAGCAAACCACATCTGATAATTGTGACTAACACATACTTATGAATTTTCAATTATGTATCTTCGACTGATTTATTACATACATCGCTATTTTCGTGACGAGTCGTGCGGAGCTAATTTTTTTTTAAATTTAATTTTTCTGCGAATTTGTCTTTCTCTTAATTGAAAAAGGCTCTGTCATGCTGTGATTAAAAATATTAAATGGGAAAATATTTTGCGTTTAAACACTAGTGAAAAAGAATAAAAGGAATTATAAAAAGCTTTAATTCGATTTAAAGTCCCATTTAAATCTCGTCAGTGCTAACAATTTGGTAACTTTACCAGCGTAACTCTTAAGATAGTTTCTCTTTTACTATTTTGTAAGACAACTGTTTGATATGAATATAAATATGTATATGTGTAAATCGTTATATCGATAAATACCTGCCAATGTTCAATAACCGATGGTGCCTTTTTTTTAACGAAAAAAGAGAATCTTCAAAGTGATTAGCGGACATTTAACTAGAAGCTGCGATGACAGAAATATTGATTTTCAGATTTTCGACGGTCTTTTGATTTTTATTTAATTTCTACTTGTATTATATTGTATAAAATGCAGCGAAAAGATTGTATTTTCGGCTCGAGTCTACTTCGAACCAATCTGTATTTCCAATCTAGTCAATTATCCACGGGACGTTGTGCAATACATATATACTATACGCAGCTATAAGAATTGTCTTTTTCTTTACAAAATTCCTTGCATTCTTTATTTTTCAAGGCAGTTTAATGAATCCTATTAGTTGAAAACAAAACAAACGAATTGTATTGGTTTAGTACCTATATTTTTTCAATATCAATTAATAATAATTAAATGTATAATGAGTCGTACAGTTAATTATCTACAATACTTGTCAATGGATAAAAAAAATCACAAAATATACATACATCGAGTGTTACCATTGCTTCGAAAACAAAGATTAGAAAACCAAAATAGCTCTAATCTCTTTCCCAAAGCCAAGTTTCGAATTGAACATAAGAAAAGCCACCTCCTCAAATAAAAGGTATTCCCAGTACATACTTTTAAATCATATAATTTTCAATTGAATACTCAATATTCAATTAAAAACTGCACAGTAGATTGATAATCAACTTTAAAAAAAAAAGGAGAAAAAAAAACAAAACAAAACAATCTTCAATTCAAAACTCGCTTCAGAAAATTTCGACGCCAACATAAATTAAATTCCCCGTAGCTTTCATTCTCTCACAGTATTTTTCTCTCCTCGTTTTCTCTATCGGAACGAGAAAGAAAATCAACTCGTTTCTCTTATAACTAATCTTCATATGTAACTGAAAACATTCAACTGCGAATAAATTATATAAATCGTGAGTTACAGCGTAATCTCAAAAAACATGAGCGGCGTGCTGGCAAAACTGTCCACGAATTATTTTACTATAATTTACTCTATGAAGTATATAAAATACAGGGTTTTCTATAACATAACTGAGGCGAAGCGAAGGGATCAGGGAAAGGGATATATTTTGCATAATTACTTCCCTCACTCGATATCTCGACACATAGCGAAATGTTTTTGCTTTAACAATTAAGTGTATTTTTTTATAGAAGTATATACATTATACACGGAGACTTAAATGCGCGAAAGGCGTGACTATTTAATCTAAACGCTTGCACCGATGCCGAATGCAGGACGAATATTTTTCCGAAATATTTTGCGAAATATTTCACGAAATTACGAGTCTTTTCAACAACTAGGCTACACAATCCTTTTCCGGAAGGGTGAGTTCGATGGAGACAATTTCCTTCTATTTTATAGTAATTCTAACATTCAACGACCCTCACCTGCTTGACTAGCGTTCCTCTCCGGAATTAGAGGACTTTAATGAGCAATGCACAATGCTTTTTTCTAAAAAGAGGCGTCAATATGCTCCCAAATAAGAATCTTTTCGGGTGCGCAAAAATATGGAAACGCTTCGAGTTATCGAAATAGGTATAAAAAAAAAAAAAGAGCCAAACTTTCAGTTTCGATAACTTGAAGAATTGCGGATGATATACGCCTTTATCAATTTTCATTTGTCAAATTTTTATTGATGCGAATTTCTGTTTTCTCTATTCTGTATTTCTTTCAATATTACTTAAAATACATAGTTTATTAAATAAGAATACAAATAATAATTGTGGAAAATGGCAATTCGGTAAAACAAAAATTAGATTAAGAAAATTTTTAAATAAAAACATGCGAAAAAATTTTTACAAATAGGAATTGCAACGAAAATTTGAATTAAATGAATTTCGGTCAAATGAAAATTCGAGAATTTGGGACACATTCACACACCTCCTAAAAAGGACGAATACGAGAAGATTTTTAATGCCATATGAAATTTTTAACAAAGTCAGTTTAATTAGAAATCTAATGATCAGCTAATTTAAAAGTACAAATACTCGAAAATTCAAGAAAATTATATACCAAATATTAAAATTAATAATTAAAGTATTAAAAATTGTAAAGATCATGAAAATGAGAATCTATTATACCTGAATTCTCGTGAAAAACTCGTAATTTTCTAAAAAAAAAAAATAATAATAATGGACCATCGATCAGACACTCATTCACTCATTTTCTTTCGTTTCTTGAATCATTCGACAATATGTACAGGTCTTAATTTAAGAATAAAAGAATTCATCGATAATTCTGAAGAGTTTGTTGAATCGCTTGATCAACTTTTTGCCTTTTTCATTCCATATCTCCGAATATTGCACGAGATTTAATTCGGATTGGGGATCTCAAAGTGCAGAGTCTTTTTTGTTCGAGGAAATTTTGTGGCATGTGGAATAAAACCCAGAGTGAAAAATCTGGGATTTCGGGACTGGAATAAAAGAAGAGAAGAGTATCACTTTTTTTTAGAGTTTAGCGAGTGTTGCTTCAGTTTCTGTTCTTTTTTGTTTTGTTTTTTTTTATTCGTCCTGCAGAGATCGCTTGGAGTTTTGTGGAAAAAATTTCTTCTTCTCTTAAAGTGAAATTTAACGGTTTAATACACTTGAAGTTTGGTTTTAAGAACCTTCTTCCAATGGATAGGTATCGTAGGGGTGACACTCGATGTAAGTTGTCGGGACGAATCCCTCGATTGGCTGAGACATGCGGCGAACTCGGGTCCAACCGTCGCCTGCATCCAATTCTATCATGTAGAGTTCCTCCCCATCGTACATGGGTATCGATCCTTCACTTATTCCTGAAAAAGGATAATTTATTATTTAAGTATTTTCTTGGAAAATTAATTTGAAACTGAATAAAGTTAAAGAATCTATAGAAGTTTTATTTTAGGGAAGGGGGAAATTAAGATAAGTTTTCTGCTTTATTATTTATTAATAATTAAATTTAAAAATGAATGATTAAAAATTATAAAGATAAATTTATAACGAGTAAGTGAAGCCGGCTCAGAGAAGTAATTTGGTAGACACTAAACAATTTTCTCGGTCATTAGTTACAAAATTAAAACTTTTGAGGGTGTTGAATCCAGATTAGGCCTCAAAATTCAATTTCTTCATTACATTATTAAAGATTAAAAATCTGAAGTATTTAATATTTTTTATTTACCATCGAAAGCGTAGAGAGCTCGACAAGTTCCGAGAGGTGGTTGAGCGTCGACCTCGTCGACGTAATATTCTTCCCCACTGCCAGGAAGGGATGTCCGAGAAGTTCCGAGTCCAGACTCCGGGCTGTTCGTGGAACTGTGCATCAGTAGTGTAAAGCGAAAGAGTCTAAATAAAATTCCTAATCTAATCTACGGCAAGCCTTTGATGCTAATCTATAGACTCTCCTTATGCCTCGAGTCCTAACAATGTCTATAAAGTTATTAAGTCTGAAGAAATATTTTTGTGTAGTAAAGGAAATTAATAGATAAAAAGTAAACCATCCTTTGTTCAAAACTGAAGGAAACGCTCAATATCAACTGTTAAAACAAACTAATTAAATTAAATTAAATTAAATATAAAATAGTACTAACCCATGTGTTGGTTGTGGAGTTCCAGGTGCATTCTTTTTATGATCAAGTTGATTCGCATTCGTATTGCTTACACTAGAATCTGAAGCCGACCTCGACAGACTTTCCTCTCCTCCTGAATGACTCGATCTTCTCGAACTCAACGGTCTTGTCGCTGAACCGTTGGTTGTTGGCTTTCGCTGAACTTGACTTGGACTACAAGAGGAAAAAAATTTAAACCTCTTATTATTATTAGTTATTATTATAATGTTATCCGAGGCCTCACAGCGTTAATTTAAAATTCATATTAAATATTCAATTAATTATAAAGTATAAAATAACAAAAAAAATATTTTACCTGGACAAACTAACTCCCGCTTTCATCGCCTCTTCTAAATACCCCTGAAATTTAATTAATTCCGCACCCAATTTATCGAGTTTATGACTCGACTGATTCAACTGACTTTCTACAGTCATTGGATCACCAAGTGCTGGATTCTGTTCATAAACACCCTTCATTTTCATGAGACCGTCTCTCGCCGCTGTTTCCTGTTGAATTTTGGCTTGGATCTCATCCAGCCTTTGCTGCAACCTTTTTTTCCTCTGATTCGGAGGTAAATCACTGCAATCCTCCTTCGCACCGTCACCATATCCAGGTACATTATTCTGCAGAATATAAAAAATCAGTTTCACATCTTATATTTATAATAAAACAACAAAAATTTTAATCTTTCTCATTCTAGGCGTAAAAGCTCGAAAAAGCAAACGAAGCAAAGAGAATGCAAGTCTCCAATTTCCGGGTTAAATCTAGTAAGCCTTAGAGAAAATATTATTTAAGCGAAACCTTTACACTTTTTAGTACTTTTAGTTTGAAAATAATATTAGAGAAAAGAACTTAAATCTAAAAAAACTCAAAAAAACTTAAATCTGACTTAATAAAAGTATTGTAAATAAGAAGACAGACCTTTAAAGATATGCACACCTCGATCAACTTCTGTCGTTTGCATGAAACAAATCACAAAAGCGTGTCATTCAGCGGGTGTAAAGAAATTTTGCTGTACATTAAGGATGCAAACTAAACTAATTTTTAAACCCAACATTTTGATTTTCAAACTGGATTTTTTATAATTATTTCTGTCATTTGGTAAATTTATTTTGGAAATGATTTATCTTTCCTCTTTATAAATGAAGATGAACCCAAAATTAACTAACATTCGCATTCACAAGTGCGTTTTTTAAGACACAGGTGGAAAAAAATTGCAAACAGGCAAACAGGCAAAGGACCAAGTACTTACTATTTTAAATTTGCATCCAAATTTAAATCCCGTGGTTGATGGCATACAAGATAGATCACGGGCAGATCGAACCATCCATCAAATTAAATAAAAATCATACAAAAGAAATTGAGATGCTTTTTCTTAGGCTTAGTAACCATTTACAAAGTGATGATGGTCACAAAATCGGGGAAAGTGTTATAGATTAAAGGCGACTTGGGACCATCATTTTACAAAGTATGTAAAAAAAAAATAGAAAAGCCTAATGATTATAAAGAATTTAGAGAATTTTAATCAGAAGAGTATACTCTTTTTTTAAATCTGAAAATTAATTCCAAATTAAAATCCTCCACCAAATCAGATTTTGAGGCTTCAGAGTGCAAAATTCTGTTAAAAAAAGAAAACTGGGTGATCTTTCAATAAAAAATAGAAAAAGGAGCATTTGATATATTTGATATAAATCTTTGAACATTGTTCGATTTTATATTAAAATCATTTAAATTATTTAATCATTAGGGGTATTGGATCTATTGTAACCTCAACATTCGAATTCCGCATTTTACTCAACAAATATTATAATTAAATTTTTTTTTTCAATCTGTAGAGATACTCATTTTTTTAATATAAATATCTATGCAGACTCAAAAAATATCTAATTCTAATATTTATTGAGTAAAATGGAGAGACTGGACTTTTAGGATAGAACTTGAACTCAACACCCTTAAATGAAATCTAACAAAGGAAAAAACAGATGAAAGACTCTGAAGCCTGAATTCAAAGATGAAGTTATCCTTTCTCAATTGATTAAAAAAAATAGAGCAGAGTATAAATTCATGCAGTAAAGTGCAAATATAAAAGAAATGCGGCTGTGCTTTTTTTCTATATTCTAGATTATTAGAAACCGCTACTATACACGCTGTAAATTTAAATAATTTTTGTAAGTGCTGTGTACCTTATTACTGCTAAAAATATTGAAGATCCCGACCCTTTTTTTGATTTTGCCCCCAGAAACTGTGCCTTTAACAGTGAGGTGATTGTGAATTGGCTGCATAACAGGTTGAGACAATTGACTATTGCTGTCAAAGGTTCTTGCAGCAGAGAGGTCTTCGAAGGGGAAATCACTAGGAGGCAGAAACCCACTTTTGTAACGTTCGATCACCAAAGACATATCTGTTTTCTCGTTGATCTCGTTTGCAGCTATTTCGATTTCATCGAGACACTGAGCTATTATCGGAGCGACAGCTCGTTCAATGTCCACTGATTTTAACATGTAATTCCGCATGTTTTTTATTCTCTTCTCGTCCAGTTCCTGCGAAAGTAATTAAATTCAAGATTAGAATAACTTAAGATTTAATAACAAGAACTTGGGATTAAAAAGAAAAATTTAGACTGGACCGCTTTAGATTTGAATATTTCTATTTTGAAAGTCTTTAGATTCGATTTATATGTAAGCTGATTTCCAATCTGAATAGCCTATAAATTTAAATATCAAGCCATAAATTAAGAACTGAATATCCATTCAAAGTAGATACCAGCTTTTTTTTATTTAACCTGATAATGACCTGTAAATGTGCGAAAACTTCCGGCATTGCAGTGAAGTAATGCAGAGCCTGCATCTCGTTCGTTTTCTGCAACTGGTTCGCATACTCCGTTTTCGCCTCTTCACTCTGCTGCGTTTTCAGAGTCATGTTTATCCTCTGCTTTTCAACCTGTGAAAATAAAATCAAAATATTTAATTTAAATGATAAAATAAAAAAAATGAAATGGCTTAAAATAGTACAATTTTAGAAAATTATAAATTTTCTACAATTTCAAATCGAACTCATTAAAGATTGTATAATTTGATGGGATATCAAGTGAAATTCAAAACGATTTGTTTTAAGAGGTTTGTTAGTCTACTCAAATTTAATAAAACCGCCGACCATAAAAATAAATTTACCCTCATTTAAAAATTTTTGGTCCAGCCATCATGTTTTTATGACTAGAATTAATTTCTCAAGATTTAAATATATCTACTTATTGAAATAAAAGGAAAGCGAACCTCAGCCCTCGAGAGATTGAAATCAGCATCCGCCCTCTGGTAATTGTCAAGGGCTCGTTCTGCTTCACGAAAAGCCTTCTCATAGGTCTTCCTTGCTCGCTCCAAATTTCCTATTTGAGCGGCCAAATTCGCTCGAAGCCTAACACCCTCTTGGAGATATTTTTTCCTATCCTCTTTAAATTCCTTAACGAGAATACACAATTCTCGTAATACTATATCTTGCAGATTTTCTGCGATGATTTCTCTCTGCCCAGCCTGGTCATTTACTTCGTTCAATTCTTTCCTAAAAGCTCGACAAGGGCTGTACCTATAAAAGAGAAAAAAAAGTATTTAAAGAAATAGAAGCACCTACAATTCTAAAATTTTATAGACACCATGCAAGAGAAAAATACGAAAATATCAATTTCCTTTTTCCGAAATAATAAGAACAAAAACGTGAATTTTTTATAAATAATGAGTAGAAGTTTTATTTTTTATTTGAATTTTGTATTTACAGAGTTTTAAATTCTTTTCGAGACTTTCCAGATTTGACTGGACTGAATAATAGTACGTAATCAAAAAATAAATAATCTCAAGTGGAGAAAATATTAGGTGAGTGGTTTCGAAAGTCGACTGCAGTCTCAAATACTGATGAAGATTAACGAAAATGATTATTATAATCGGTTCATACATTATATTCAAGTGCGCTACTGAAATTATGAAGACTCCTACGCACTTCATAAGAGACGAGCTTCTGTTTTCTATCATTCGTAGTCCATTAGTGTAAATATATTCTTGCTTCTTTTTTGTCGATTTAGACGGTGAGATTTTTCCAAAAGAGATTTTAAAAATAAATGAATTTATACAATATTCTGATTTAAAATTCTCTATAAATGAGGTTATGATATCAACTTTAACATGTTTATTTATACTGGAGACTTTAGATTTAAAACGTGTATAGGAAATACTCACTGATAATCTTCTTCCTCTTTCTTTTTGGGTTGATAAGTCTTCACGAGTCGTCTGGAAATTAAAAGATTCTGTATTAGTTTCAGGAAAAATAAGTTTAGAGATTCATATAAAACATATAGAGATTATTCAAGATTATTAAAAATAGGAAAAAGTATTATTAACAAATGTAGAAAGAAATTTTCATCTATCTTGAAAGCTTTTTATACTTAAATCTCTCAAATATGAAAGACTTTAACTTTAATTCACAAGAACTTAAAAAAAGTGAAATTGCATTTAAAAGAGTTCAACATTTTTTTTTATTCACAAGAATTCAAGACGAATTAAAAAAAATTTACAAATAAAAATAATTCGAAAGAATACAAACGAATTCAAAGTAAATAACAAAATTTAAGGCGCTTAAAAATTGAAAAAATTTAATACTGAAATCTTCCAAATATGGAACCTTCTAATTTAGAAAGTATTCAATTTTTATTTCCACAGCCTTTTAATTTTTAAATCTTGTCAATTTTCATCTTCTCTATTTTAAAACTCTTCGAAAATCGTTCTTTTCAATTATTTCGAAAGCCTTTAAATTTGATTGTAACATAAATATGTCCGTTAATAAATCTAATAAAAAATTCAAATGTTTGAGAAAGTCGGAACAGAATTACAATCATTTTTGCGTAGGTGCCAGTTAGGAAGTTTTAATCTTTACCACTGCTCGTGAAAAATTATATGTACATAACAAATTAGCGATGAAAGTAGAGTGATCGTATTTACGTAATACAAATCCAGGACACCTGGCTTGGGAGAGAAAAAGACAAAGATAGAAGATACTAGATTCAACTTGAGATGAGATACCATTTCTAGTTAGAGAGTGGTTTTAAAATTTAAAAACTATTATAAATTTATAAATGACTAATTGGTTTCTTACGAATGAAAAAGTCTCAAAATTTGAATGATTTTTCGAAAAAATAAAAATAAAATTTCCTTTCAAAACAATGAACTTATTAACAATGTGGATAAAATAGAATCTGGGAAAAAGTATTTCGTTAACGTGGACGTTCAAAATTTTTTAACGCGATTTTCATTACAAGATTTGATTTTTAAACGCTCTGGGACAATTTGAGCAGGGGTAAAGGTATCAGAGACTAAATTAAATATAAAATGTTTTTCTCCAAATCACGCAGGAGTCTCCTTCTCTTATAGAAACATCACAATCTACGTCATTTGAAGAAAATATGACACCATCACGATGCTTAAACAACCGGCACGTAGGCGCACAGGCGTGCTTATTTGGTAAGCCAGATCTAACTAACATAGTCAAGAAGGCGGTCTGAATTTTCATTTCTTGAAAAAACAAAAAAAAGGATTGAATTAAAAAAAATAAATAGGTTTAAGGTCATCGTATCAGTTACCCGATCCCTACCTTACCGGCATTTTTTCCCAGAAATGATATTTTTACATTTATTGACAGATATCGAGTATATTTCCTTTAATTTTAGAAATTTTGAACTCGTTCACTCAATAAATATAAAAATTACATTACAGGGAAAAAATGCCGGTGAGGTAGGAATCAGTTAACTGATGCATGACCTTAAAAAATTGAAAAAATAAACGAAAACAAAGATTTTGAGCGTCGATAAACATAAAATTCATAAGATCGTAAGAGCTTAAGCATTACGAATACTTATGCAGAATTAGTTGATCTGTTATGCAGTATTATGAGGAAAGTTTTAGTAGAAAAGAAATTAGAAAACGCGACAGCTGTGCCTTGAGAATATGCAAACTGGGGTCAATGACAAGAGTTGTTACGTTAATTTTCCTGAAACTATTTCAATTTTAGGACTTGTTTTTGATAATTTTCTATCAAATTTCTCCTAGGTAGTAAATGAAATCAAAGTCAAAATTAGAGTATTTTATAAATCCCTTTCTTTTCAAACAGAAAAATTCAAACTGGAACCTTCTGTGACTAAAACAACCGAAAATAGAGAACGAAACGTACTAAAATGAAAAATAAATAAATAAAGATCCTCCTTTTTAGAAGTTTACGGTGAAATAAAAGCAAACAGAAAACACTAAAGGCACAAGAGCATGAAGCTTGTGACCTTTTGAATTATGTCGCGAACGAGAGATGTTAGTGTATCTCACGCACCCTGTTGAGTTCAGGGGACTCCAATGTCGGTAATATTGTATTAAAGGCCCCCTTGTTTGTCTCGTGAATGCCCTCTACTGTATATTTTTTTTATATAGGGTGTCGCAAAGAAAATCATTACGTATCCACTATCAACTCCAGAACTTGAAAATTCCTACCAATCCAAATCAATCTGACCCCATTCAAAATCAATCCGAACCAATTCCAACACAATTTATAAAATTTTTGTCTGGATTGAAAAATTTCTTTGAATTCATTCGGATTAAAAGTTCGAATTGGTTTTGAATAGAAGTTGGATTCGTTCCAATTGAAAACTTGCTTCGTAGTCAATCAATCCAAATGAATTCGAAGCAAGTTTTCGGAATAGTTAAAATTGATTGAATCCAAAACTAGTTTTTTTCCAAATCAATCCGAATGAAT
>CAJFCO010000122.1:0-60185 GCA_904066015.1 Synergus gifuensis
AAAAATTTTAATGAAAATTAAAATATTGAATTTTGAAGTTAGGTTTTGAATTCTTCATTTTACGCAAAAAGTATCAAAATTAAATATTTTTTCGCTCTGTATGCAGTCTTATAGTTGAAAAAAGATTAGTGCTACAGAGAGAAAAAATATTTATCTATAATTTTTGTTGAGTAAAATGGAGAATGGAATTTGGAGCTTAATATTTGAGTACAAGGAATAGTAATAGTAATAACTTTTATTAAATTATATAATGTAAAGTTATCATATGCTTTTTATAATTTTTATAATTTTTCAGTATTTAGTTACTGTTAACCGGTAAAAGAGTAATTTTCCTTATCTTTTTAAAGTTTACCCCCCGACTAAACCCATCTTTTTATACTCACAAAAATTGCACAACATTAACAAGTAAAATAGACAATAAATTATTCAACTTTATGAATAAAAGACTTTTAATTCATTTTACTTAAAAAATATTTTAATTACTTATTTTTTCGCTCTGTACGCATAATTCTAGTTAAAAATTGATTAATTCTACATAGGGACAAAATTCCAAAATTAATATTTGTTAAGTAAAATGAATAAATCGAGTTTTTAGATTGGAACTTGGCTCCAACACCCTTAGGGGACAGGAAAAATAATAATAATATTTCATAAACGACGATAACAATGATTCATTTATTTACTATTGATAATGAGCTTTACGTACAATTTTACTTGCCACTATTTTTTAAAAGTGACACATTACATACAATGCATGCTCGCAACATTCTAGATTTGCTTTTTTTATTATCACTCATATTTACTTAAACCGTTCAGCAATAATTAAACCTTTCATTCTCACACTCTTTCAAATTTACAAATCTTGATCGACATCGTTGTATTCGAAACTTTACATGTCCTAAACATACACATGTTAATAACAATTTCACATCATAAAATTTTTTCCTCAAATTGTGGATTTACATTTGACTGGTTTTTCAATTTTTCAACTTTAGTAAAAAATTGTTCAATTTTGAATTATTTAAAAAAAAATAGAGACCGTTATTTTTAACTGTTTAAGGGCGTTGGACCCAAATCTTAAGCTCAAAATTCAATTGTTCATTTTACTCAACGAAAATTATAGATAAATATTTTTTTTTCTCTGTAAGCACTAATCTTTTTTAAAATATAAGACTGTGTACAGAGCGAAAAAATATTTAATTTCGATACTTTTTGCATAAAACGAAGAATTCAAAATCTAACTTTAAAATTAAATATTTTCAGTTTATTTAAAAAATATTTGAATTAAGTATTTTCTCGCTCTGTACGCATAATTCTAGTTAAAATTTGATTAATTCTACGCAGGAAAAAAATTCCCAATTTAATATTTGTTGAATAAAATGAAGAAATCGAATTTTTAGATTAGAACTTGGCTCGAACACCCTTAACGTTAGATAATAAAGGTTTATAATCAATTAGCAATTTTATTATGTAAATTAAAATTATACGATATATTTACCCTCAGATATATCTCTTTAATATTCGATGTTTTATTTTCCTGGCTATAAAAGCAGAAATTTATTTATCGTTAAAAACTTAATAAAAAGGTGGGACTTTAAATTAAAAACACAGCTTTTCATCAGCTAACAATATAGAAATCACAGCTCGTTCAGTTTTTACGGAAGTCGACACATATTTTTTTTATAAATCGTCCATTTTGTAATTTTACATTAAAGTACGTACACACACTTCGTTTTATGTTACATATACCCCCACTTTATTTATGACGTAGAATTCGGTAGAAATGATCATGGTTTAGATTGTAAAATAAATATTAATTTGTAAAGTATAAACATATCTTTTTTTAATTGCATTTCAACACTTTTAAATTTATAAAAAAATAGAAAAAGATAAAAACAAATAAAAAAATAGTAAATGACACTTTAAAATCTGACCCCCATACAAGTGCAGTCTATATATTCAAGCGAACACTTTGAAGCTTTTATTTTTATTGCTACAGACTATTAGATATGCACTGTTTATTATCCTAAATTTTTTGCCTAAATTGTGGATAGAATTCAGCTTAAGTGTTAAGATTTAAAATTCAGCAGTAATTGTATTATTTGTGTGTTATGTATTATTTACAAAGATAGCTACGTGCGAGAATTAAAATAATTATAATTAAATAAATCAGTGTTGAGAAGAAAGAAAAATTGAAAATGAAACTAAAATAATGTTTTATTTTCATAAAATTTCAGATCTCCAAATTTTCTGATTTTAAATCTTTTGTAGGTTGGTCTGAAGTTAATGTTAAAATTTATATTCAAACTAATGTTAGTTTATATTCAAACTATTATAATTTTATATTCAAAATATTATATTTTATATTCAAACTATTATAATTTATATTCAAACTAATGTTAAAATTTATATTCAAACTTTCCACACACTATTTTAATTGATCCAGGAAAACTGCCCTAGCAGTAGCTTCGGATTGAAATTCATTCCGAATCAATCCGAAATTTTCCGAATCATTCCGGAACTTGTATCCGAACCTTTAATCCCAATGAATCCGAACTTTCAATCCGAATAAATCCAGTCAATATCCGAATGAATCCGAATTTTTCGGAATCATGCAGATTGATTCGGATAGACCGGATTAATTCGGATTGAAAGTCCTTTTTTCCCGGATTGACCGATGAATCCACCAATTCGAATTAATCAGAATTACTCAGAACTTTCAATCCGAATAAATGCGGTCCATCAAAATCAATTCGAATGATTCCGAAAAATTCGGATTCTTTCGGATTGACCGGATTTATTTAGATTGAAAGTTCGGATTAATTCTGATTAATTCGGATTATCTTAGTATTGCCTCATTTTGTACGTCCAAAATTCATTGTCTCCTTATAAAGTCATTTATCGAATATATATAATTCTTCAGAAATTGTCGAGAACATCCTACAAACTTATTAATTTTTTTTTTTTTAATTCTCGCCGATAACAATTTGTATAGCTATATATAAATTTTAAGGCAAACTAAGGTTTTCGATGATAAATAATTTTGAATAATATCAGGTTAGTTTAGTTTATTTACGGAGATGAAATTTTGATACTGACTAGGTACAGCTGGTACTTCGTGGCTGCTGGGAACGGAACCTGGTACCTGCAATGCGCCAATCTAATTTCCACCTCACCCCACTTTCCACGTGATACAATTTCGTTCTGCTTTTTCACGGTCAAGTCTACGATCACAAAATAATTTCTTCAATAATTTCAATTGTTCACGAGATCTCGTAATAGTCCTGTGGAAAGGTCAATATTTCACTTAAATCTTTGGACCACCCAACAAAAATATTGTAAGATTAAAAATATTAAATATTAAATATTAAATAAAATAATATTATATAAATAAATAAAAAATAAAATGTATTAAAATAAAAAATATTAAAAAATATAAAAAATATATGTAATATAAATAATAATATATAATATACTAATATAATATAATATAATAATAATATAAAAAATAAAGAATATTAAATAACATAAACATTAAATATAAAATATTAAATAAAATAAAAATAAAAAAAAATAATAAAAATAAAAAATAGGAAAAAATATATATAATATAAAAAATAATATATAATATATTAATATAGTATAATATAATATAATAATAATATAAAAAATAATAAATAATATAAAAAAATAAAAAATATTAAATAAAATAAATATTAAATATAAAATATAAAATATTAAAAATTTTGTCATTGCATTTCACTGAAAATATTTTCTTCACAATTTGGTACTGATAACTGCAGATTAGAAACTTGATTAAAATTCAACTTGTTTAAATTTGATGTGTGATAAAAAAAAATAAATAATAAATTACTGAATAATAATAAATTACTCCTTAATGATAATTAATTAACAAAGTTTTTTATGGAAAGAGTACTTATATGCTAAAAGTACAATTTTTTTTAATAATGTCAACTTTAGACAAGAACAAAACAGAACAAAACCGCCGATTAATCTTAAAGATAATAATCGCGTTAGAATAAAGTTGATTTATTACCCTAATACATATTTTTTCACGAACCAGTCAGAAGATAATCTCATTTACTGGTTCGCTACATTATGCTAATCTACGTTCTGTATCACACGTGTCTTTCGTTATAAGGAAATTCCCATCATAGGAAGAGAAGCTCACTTCTTTTTTCTTACTTAATTTGCCTTAATCCGATATATATATCAATTACTTATTATTTCCTAATATTTACCACTAGTCGCAACATCATTTATTCCAACTTTACACTTTGATTGAAATATTTCCACATTCACATTTCTTGTTTAACATTTTTCTCACTTAAGAGTTTTATGGCGAGGCTTTCCCCTACTGAAGATTAAAATTTGTACACTCACTCTTAAAAATATTTGTAATTTATTTTTTTATTTAAAAAATGTTCGTAAAAGCAAGTAATTTATTTCGAAATAGATTCAATTTATGTTTTTATTTATAATTTTTAATTATAAATATTTTTAATGATGTGTGTTAACATTTTGCCAAACTCATGCTTTGCCAATGCAAGAGAATAAAGCGAGAGCTTTTTTCAAAATACATAATTATTCCTATTGGTGTAAATTCTTTACTTAGCTCGAAAAAAGCACGTCGAAAATTTGCATTTACATTTAGCAGTATAATTTTATATATGATTTGTCTCGCGATAAAGTCTAATTAAAAGCTCGGTGGATTTTTTCAAAACACATTTATAATGTTTCAGGACGCTTAAGCAAAAGCTTGATTAGAAAAAAAACTATAATATATTATTTTATAGAATTTTTAAAGCATTGAATAATTGATCTTAGATTTAACTGTAAAATAATTATATTAAGAAATAATTATGAACCATTTTCGAATGGAAAAAATTTTTAAAATATGTCTTAAACGACTACATTAATTTTTATGTGAGCAGATCATTCTAAAATCGGGATATTGCACTTATAATCTACAGATTATTTTTACTAGTTTTTGTAACAAGAAGACTTTTATATAAAAGTATAGACATTTCAATGAAACAAGAAACGTCAGCAAGATTACTTTATAGTGCAAAATGGCGCGAGAAAGGTGCTTGTATAAACTTTGAATATAAAAGAAGCCTTAAAATACTATCGCGTTTTTTGAAATTAATCTTTTCTTAAACCTCAAACAGATTCAAGAAATCTCGAAGTGTTAGAGATTTTCAAAAAGTTTATGTTATTCATAATATTATTTTATGTTTAGTTTCATGTTTGCTTATCTTTAGTAATAAAGATATCAAATATACTTTTCTATCTTGTTTATTACGTATTTGTGCACTTTTAAGTATTTGCAAAAAATAATTTATTGTATAAGCTTTATTTATTAATCGTGATTCATTTCCTCGCTTCGTTTTTTTTTTATAATTTAATGTAAATTCACATATGGAAATTTTTCTGTTCATATAATTCAGGAAAATGATTTTTATTTATATAAAGTCCAGCAATTATCCTAAAGTCCAATTATCCTAAAGAGAATGTATGCATAAATTTTGAATTACTGCAGAATAATTGAAGCAGAGATCGTTATGATGGCTTCTGAAAATTCAAATAAATCGTAATTCTCTCGCTTCTGTGGATTATAGGTTTTTTTATTCTCTGTTTTATATTTTAACGAATTTAACGGGATAGCTAAAATAAACAAGAAAAGTGAGTGAGAAATTACCACTCGCTTCCAGCAACGTGAATTTAATTGGATGATCAATAGAGCAATGTTCATAACGAGCGAGGCAACGAGTCATAAATGAAAATTTCTTGACTAGTTAGCACTATTCAAACTTGTTAATTAAATAAATTACAATTTCTTGTTTAGAAGAATTATAATAATAATGTGAAGCGTTAAACTGAAATGAATATGTAATTATGTAGGCACTTAATAACTTCATAATGTTAATTTTAATTATAGCATTAAAAGCAAGAAACTCTATAAATATTTTAATTTATTTTCGGATTATATATTCCCTATAAAATAAAAAGTCTTTTAATTAAGTAAAACGTTATTCATTCTAAAATTTAATTGCATTAATTAAACAATATCAAATATATAGTCAACAATTATTTCCCTCTCTTTTGGAGGAGCGCATTTTAAAATTCTAATTAAGATAAAAAATGTCATTGTGCATACTACATAACAAAGAGTAAAAAAAGCCAAGTTGTGCATTTACTACTTATAATCTAAGTAAACATTGACGTAATTACATCGATTCGATGCTGTTGTAGTCGCTTTATACGTAGCAAAATTTAATACAAACTTACAATTACGAGGCACCGCGTATTAAGAAAATTAATTGCAGTAGAGCGCCATTATTGTTCGAATAAATTGTTTTTAAACATTTTTTTAATTACTTTATGGTTTTTACCATTTTACAACATTTTTTTTACCATTTGACGACAAAGACGCTCTACTACAACACTATATCTATATCGCTATTATTTTTTGGCCTTGGCACCCGCAGAATGCGAATATTTTGCAAAAGCAAAGGCTCAGCACAATTATTTGGCAATTATAATTTTCTTAGATCGCCCACACGAATGAATTGAAGCTCTGATTTTTTTCGATTCGATAACTAGATAATTTATTGCTCTTTCTGCAAATTTAATGATAAGATACAACATTTTTCAACAAGAGATTTTTTTTGAGGTTTGACTTATTAAAATCTTTTATCTTATTGTTAATATTTATTAACGAACGTAAACAGTTTTTACTTGGAAATTTTCTATATAAAATAGTTCTTTTCCTCTATTTCGTTAGCTTCAAAATGTTAAAAATGTAATATTTATAATTAAAACTTGGCTTTCTGGATGAAATAAAGAAAAGGAAATTTATTAAAGTTACTTTTCTTTTTCTAGATTTATTAAGTTAATTTGTGCGACCTTCAGAGATCAACTTTAACACCTCATTTTTATATCAAGCAATGATATTATTTATTAGTTTATTCGTTCTCTACTTAATTATTTGACCCTAATATTAAATAGTTGGTAATTTACATATGTGAGCAGCTTCTATAACATGATAATGTTTCTGATTGTAGCCTCGCCTGCTGAATTTATATTTGATAATTCTATTTTATACATCAGCCTAACACGCGATAAGCAGTGATTTGCTTTATATCACGATTTTCGTTGATAGAAATGGAGGAAGTCTTTCCAACTTTTCACACTGCTTTTCCTTATCCGCAACGCAAGTAAAACTTGCTTTCTGAATTATTCAAGAAATATGCCAGATAAAATTGCATTTTTATAACATAATTAGCGAAGGTGTAAAATTTTGAAATCCAGTACTGAAAGAAAATAATAAATTATATATAATTTATTATTAGAAACTTTGTCCAAGCATATTCTTGTTTTTAATCTCGAATATTTGATTGTATTGTTTTTTAATTAACTAAAATTTGATTTTAGTATTTAGCAAATATTCAACATTATTATTATTATTACAACATTATTATTTTAACAATTGAAAGTTGAATCTGGCAAATTTCTTCCTAACATATGTCGTCAGTCTCAGAGGAACGAGAGAATCGAAGAAGTCGAAAGAAGAAGAATCGAAAGATATTGAAGTATCTTTTGGGATTTCAAGACTCGACAGATTCGAGTGTAAGGCTCCATTTTATCACTTCGATTCTGCAGCCAGAATCATTTGTATAGAATCTCACGATAACGGGACTCTCGAGTTCAGAGTTCGAGAAACTCGGTCTGCCATTAAGGCTGCCGAATCCCCATAACGTTGCACCATAAACATTAAAAAAAAAGCCATTAATCCATACAATCCATACAAACTTATATTTCAATAAAAAACAGTAATTGTCGTTTCTATTTCTTGTGAAGAGGTCAATTACCTTTCTAATCGATTGTTTCACTTAAATTTTTCATGATTTATAATTCCTTCAAAAACCATAATGTTTGCGCTTTCAAGTAATCAATATATCTTCTTTTATATCTTATGTGGTATATATGGTAATCAATCACCTTTTGAATCCTTCATTCGAATTCGGAATCTTTATCTTTCCATATCTTGTTTATATTAATCATTTAATGATTGCCTATATAATTGTCCAATTTGGTGTCTCGTTATTGCCAAAAAAGTAAAAATTGTTTAAAAAAAAACAATACTAATGATAATAATTCCAATACAACTCTCTCTTCATCCCTGCTTTCAAATTATATAGTCTACATTGTTTTCTTTTGAGGATTTCATTTGTTTCTTGCAATTTTTTTTAATGAATCGCATTACCGTGAGATGATTCATTAAATTCATCGTCGCTCGTCCCATTGCGTGCAGACACAGAAAAGGCAGTTAGGCCGACTGTATTATTGCGTACTAACAGAGCTGTTGCTGCTCGTCGACATTTCTGATACGGGGGTTTCAGTTTGGCGAATTCTGGGTGGTGGGGGTAGGGGTAAATTGGCACTTTCTGGTAACGGGGGTAGAACATTTTTTTGAAATTGTCCGGACATGTTGCCGACTGGTTGATAGTTGGCTACCACGATGATTTTACCGCTCCTACTCCTTGCCTTTCCAACACCAAAGAGTCGGCTGCTGGCCCAGATCAGCTGCGTGAAATGACCTGCGCACAGAAGAAGATTGGATCAGGAGAACATAATTGCAAGAAATGCATGCATGTTGCGATTATGGTGAAACACTATAGAAATTATGGTTCTTGGATTTTCAATCATGATCCTACGAATTTTTAGAACGTTAATCGTTTTGGATTTGAATAGAATCAGTGCGACAAACCCGAATTCGCGGAAAGAATTTTAGAAAAAAATTGAAGTATAATCTATAGTATGGAATTTTAATGAAAATAGCAAATGATACGATACATTTTAAAATGTATGATACGAGCGCGATTATTTTGTTTTTGAGGGATTTTAAATGATGATTAAGGATTTTCAAAAAATATTTTGAGTTATTTTGGGGGGTTTCAAGAGATTTTAAGAGACTTTAGGGCATTTTTAAAGAATTTGAAAATAATTCGGATGAGTTTGAGGATTTTTAAGACTTTTAGAAGATTTTAACATTTTTAAGACATTTTTAAAAGATTTCTAGAGGTTTTAGGGAATTTAAGAGATTTTAAGTGATTTTAGGTAATTTAAAGGGACTTGAAGTGATTTTACAAGATTTTAAAGATATTAAGGTTTATTAAAGGATCTTTAAAGATGTTCAATGGTTTAAAAAAATTTCACAGGATTTTAAAGAATCATTAAAAAATTTAAGGAGTTCAATTTAAATAGATTTTAAGAGATTTTAAAAGATTTTAGAGATATCAAGATTTTGTAACGGATTTTAAAAGATTATCAGTGATTTAAAAAAATTGCAAAAGATTTTAAAGGGATATGAAAAAATTTAAGGATTTTCCAGGACTTTCACAATTTTTAGAAATTCCAAAACATTTTAAAGGGTTTCAAGAGTTTTGCAAGGTTTCAAAATATTTTTAATGACACCTATTAAAAAATTTCAAAAGATTGCATTTGAAAGGATTTCAAGGGATTTTAAAGGATTTTAAAAGAATTACATAACAAATTTAAGAAAGTTTTAAGACTTTAAAGTAATTTGAAAACATAAAAAATGTTTTTCGATTCTTTAAAATCTGTAGGGAATTTATAAATGTTGTCGTGGAATTGATGTAGGAATTTTAAGAGTATTCAAGAGATTTTTATGATTTTTAAAAGATTTTGTAAAATTTGAATTTGAGTTTCTATAATAATTTTAATATACTTTAAAGGATAATAAAGGAATTTTAAGGGATTTCAGGAATTTTAACGAATTTCAGGATATTTCGCGGAATTTTAAAGGAATTCATAAAATTTTTAAAGATTTTTATGAACTCTACAGAAATTTAAGGGATTTTAAATATTTTGAAATTTTGAGGAATAATATTAATGGGATTCTAAGAATCTTAAAAGATTCCAACGAATTTTTAGCGATTTCAAAATATTTTCGTGAAATTCCGAGGAATTTTAAGAGAACTCAAGAGATTTTTTATGATTTTTAAAAGATTTTGCAGAATTTCATGAGATTTCTAATACTTTTAATGTATTTTAAAGAATATAAAGGTATTTTAATTGTTATCATAGAATTTTAAAGAATTTCAAGAAATTTCTGAGAATTTTAAGAGATTTAAAAAGGCTTTTGGGATTTTAAGGGATTTTAATAATTTTTAAAAGACTTTATTGGCATTTTTAAGAATTTCATGGAAATTGACGAGATTTCTAATATTTTCAATGGGTTTTTAAGGATATAAAGGTTTTTTAAATGTTATCGTAGAATTTTAAAGAATTTCAAGAATTTCACAACATTGACCAGATTTCAAGAAATTTTTATGACTTAAAATATCTTTTGTGAATTTTATTGGGGGATATATCAACAGATTTTCATGATTTTTAAAAGATTTTGTAGAATTTACAAGGATTTCGAAGGTTTATGTAAAATTTTAAAGACTTTCAAGAAATTTTTCTAATTTGTAAAAAATTTTATAAAATTTTTAAGAATTTCATGGGATTTGATGAAATAATGATTTTGAGAGATTTTAAATGTTAAGAAACTTCCCTTTTTCATATTATTTTATTATTGCTCATTAAATTTTGTTGGTTTGTTTCAGGTAAGGAGATTTAGATATACCAATATGATCAACTTTTTGGTAAGCAGAATAATTTTATTAAGAGAACCTTAATATACAGGAAAAAAAATATATTAATGTTTAACGTTTATTTATTTATTTTTCTTTTTAAAAAAAAGAATAGAAAGAGATACTAAACTTGGGCGAGTTATCTGGATAAGGTCAAGGTCATCAGCAGTATAAATTCAACCTTGTCGAAGTTCAGTTCAAGGACCTATCTGAAGCACTAAAAACGGATTTTTTAAATTAAATATTAAACGAAAATGTTCCGTGTTGATAAAATTGCCGAGTTTAAATTTTATAGAGGATTTTATACATTTTAAAGTCTATAGGTATTACAATATCATATATATCGTAAATTCAGATTTGTGTGTCAAAAAAACACGTAAAAGTAGCATTTTTTTTATACAGAAAATATTTTCCAATTAATGTTTCCATTATTATATTTAAAAAATATTTTTAAAATACTAAAATATTAAAATATTGTAAAAATATTCTGAATTTAGTAAATGTTTCAAAAGTATAAAAAAAATAGGGCTCAACCGGGATTTGAACCCGGGACCTCTCGCACCCAAAGCGAGAATCATACCCCTAGACCATTGAGCCGATGTTATATACATTTTTTTATACCGCAGAGGCATCATGGGACCGCGAGAGAATGTCCGCTCCATTGTGAATCTCGTTCGTTTCAAGACTATTTCAAATTTCAAGATAAAGATAATTAAGATAATTTAAAGTAACTGAAGTTTGTGATAATGTTGAAAATTAATGAAAAAAAAGAGTAAAACTTGATTGGAAGTTGAATTGAGTTACCTGCATTAACGTTTGCGTGCAAAAAGTCTGGTTCATTAAGGAATTCATATTGCTTGACAGCAGAATACCAATAAGCAGCAACTTCCTGTCCCGTAACATCACAAGGCACGCCTCCACCTGGTTTACAATACAAATTTTGTCCAACTTCCCGGTCGTTGCGGTAATAAAATGTGTTTGTATGCGCCAGATGATTCGCCCACGTTTGAGCATATTCACACAGCTGCAACAATTTCAGAAAGCAAATACATTTTAAATCATGCCATATATATATATCTGAACTGCGCTATTAACTTTAGAGTCAATTCCGGTATTTTGAGCTTCAATTCTCCTGTAAATAGTTCATATTTGCTTTATTATCTTCTTTCGCAACCTTTGAGATTAAATAAACGTGAACGAGATGCATAAAGTAGAGCTCGCTTTATGTGGGATGGAAATGACAAATATATGAGAGACTTTCAGAGAAAAAAGTGTCGAGCTTTTTTCCTTTTGTTGTTATTTTCATGAAAACGTCTCTTACTGAAAAGCTTCTTATTTTTCAAGAGAAAGCCCGTTTAAATTGCAATGCTAACGCGGGATGACAACATATGACAAGCAGACATGTTTACGACTACATGCCAACATAATTAACGTTTACTGTATTAACAGTATTTAGTGGTCTCGTTAAATGAGGTCAGAAGGCTAACAATAACTTCAAGTGTGTGGTAGAATACTTGCAAGTTTGCACATGATAAATGTACCAAAAGTTTTAAACGAAATTGAACGAAATATTTTTGCAATATTATTATGAATTAAATATTATATTTCAACTAAAAATAATCAGACATTATAAATGTCTTCCATATTCTTCACAGGAAAAACAAGGACTGAAGGTGTTTACAGCCTAAAAACTGAATTAAGCTATGTAAACACTTTCAGTCCTTGTTTTTTCTGTGTTCCATACAAAATTAATGTTAAAGCAAATGAATTAATGTTTTAAAACTGTTTATAGTTTAAAATATAATTAATACAAAAATTCGTTCATTTGAACGTTCAGAACTTAAACAATATTATGATAAGGTATGGTTTACCTGCGGTGACATTGTTAGTGGTGGGGCGTTATGTCGTTGTCGATAAACATTATGCCAACATAAACATTCTGTTATAAATTCACTATCTCGCCAATTTGTCTCCAGATCGCTACTGTCGTACGCTATGCTCATTGGTTTGTTACTCAAAATCTGCAACAGAAAAATATTGTCGTTTATTTTTCAAATATGGTTTATTTCCTTCTAATTCTAATTTCTATATGTATTATCAAAATTCAATTTCTATATTTGACACAATCAAGCTCCACGAAATCTTTTAAAATTCCTCAAAATTTCTAGGAAACCCCTAAAAATCTCTTATAATTATCAATTTGAAAGAGAAGATGTACTCTTTTTCAAAATATAAGTTATATAAGTATATTATAATCCTATCTTATTGTTGTTGCAAACCTGATTGGCTTCTAAATGACTTGAAATTGTAACAAGGAAAACAAAATAATAACGCACATGTTGATTTGCTGGTCTCTTGAAATTTCACAAAAAACTTCAAAATCCTTCAAAATTCGTTAAAATCTTAAAATATTAAATATAAATATTAATAAAATATTAATTAGAAAATATATTAAAATATTCGTAGAAACCTCTTGAAATTCGTTGAAATTGGTGAAAATATCTCAAAATTCTTAGAAATACTGAAAAAATTCCACGAAATCCTTAAAAATTCTACAAATTGTTTTAAAAATTAGAAAAATATCTTGAAATTCCTTAAAATTATTAGAAATCTCATAAAATACCATGAAAACCTTTAAAACTTCACAAATTTTTAATAAAACTCATTAAAAACTCTTAAATTCTTCTAAAATGCCTTAAAATCCCTTCAGATTTCATGAAATCCTTAAAAATCCACAAAATCTTCTAAAAATCAGAAAAACCTCTTGAAATCCCTAAAAATTTGACGATAACTTTGAAATTATAACTTTGAGTCATAAAAATCGTTTGAAATCCTTCACTAAAATTACCCGACAAACTTTAAAATCCTTCAAAATCCATATGCAGTATTTTAAAAGTTAAAAAAATCTCCTGAAATTCGTTAAAATTTGTGAAAATGATAATATTCCCTTTATATCCTTTATATATCCTTTAAAATTTATTAAAATTATTAGAAATCTCATAAAATTCCATGAAATCCTTTAATATTTTACAAAAAATCTTTTATAAATCATAAAAATCCCTTAAATACTCTTAAAATCATTTTAAAATCGTCAAAATTCCTTACGATACATTAAAATCTCTGAAAATTCCTCGAAATTCCACAAAAAATTTTTAAATTCTTTAAAACCCTAGAAACTGTTTGACATCTCTTTAAATTTCATCTAAAACCTTCCAAATCTATATACTTATATAATTATATATATAATTATAATGTTATTACAACGTTGACTTATTTCCACTAAGATTCATGCAGCATTCTCTTTTATTTTCTATATAAAAATTGTAAATAATTGATATAGCTATAATGTTTTATTATATAAAATGTGCCTTAGGTATTTTTATTTCCTATATTTTCTTTTGGAAGGAACTTATATGTAGTATTATATGAGGGTGCCAATGAAAAGATAAAGTTATCGGTTTTTCAAAGCACACTTGTAATGGACCTGAATGGACCATTGAAAGTGGAGTTTTCTCGTGAAAAACGATAAAGATATCAGTATAGAAAGTGTTCAGGCGAAAAACGCCCAGACATTTAGTTGCCGGTCGTTACCTTATCAAGTTACGTAAAGGTGTACTTAGAACTTTAAATTTGAGAATGGTTCGTTGAAGATTCGCGAATTCCGGCCATGTGGTAACACATATTTAAAAAGTTGACTTTGTACAACTTAATTTCAGTGGTATAAGTCGAAGACACCATTTTTCCCAATTTGTAGTAAGAAATGTTCAATTTTAAACGCTTCCAATTAGTTAGCCTTAAATTTCCTATCTTAAAAAAGTGGTAGAACGAAATGTCTCGAATTTAGTAACCTTTACTATTTCAAATTGTAATTTTTGATAAAATCTTAAACCCTGCTATTTTCTTAGTGTAAGTTACAATTTGAAATAGTAAAACTTAAAATTCCAGGAAAAAGGCGTATTTCTACTATTTTAAATAGTAAATTCAATTATATTTCTTTTCATTTTCTTTTTTCCGTGTAAAGTCTATGTTAAAATTCGTGAAAATCTCTAAAAATTCCTAACAACCTCTTGAAGTTTCTTAACATTTAAAATCTCTCAAAATCATTATAAATTTAATCAAATCCCATGAAGTTCTTAAAAATTTTACAAAATCTTTTAAAAATTAGAAAAATCTTTTGAAAATCCTTAAAATTTTACGAAAACCTTCGAAATCCTTGTAAATTCTACAAAATCTTTTACAAATGTTAAAAATCTTTTGAAATTGCTCAATAAAATTCACTGAAAAGTTTAAAAATCTTTTAAATCCCATAAAATATTTTAAAAGTTATAAAAATCTCTTGAAATTTGTCCAAAGTTGTTGAATTCTTGAAATTCTTTAAAATTCTACGATAGCATTTAAAAACAGTTTGTATCCTTTAAAACCCATTGAAAATATTAGAAATCTCATCAAAATATTCCATGAAATTCTTTAAAATTTCACAAAAATTTTCAAAATCATAAATCTTTTGAAATCCACGATAAAATTCATAAAAATCTCTAAAATTCCTAGAAACCTCTTGAAATTCCTTAACATTTAAAATCCCTTAAAATCTTTTAAAATTATTAGAAATCTTATAAAAATCCATAAAATCCATAAAAATTCCATAATATCTTTTAAAAATCCACAAATTTCTTGAAAGCCCTTAAAATTTTACGAAAACCATCGAAATCCTTATAAATTCTACAAAATCTTTTAAAAATCATAAAAATCTGTTGATATCCTTCAATAAAATTCCCTAACAAATTTTAAAATCTTGTGAATCCCATAAAATATTTTAAAAGTTATTAAAATCCCTTGAATTCTCTTAAAATTGTTGAAATTCCATGAAAAAATTTAAAATCCCTTAAAATTCTCAGAAACCTTTTAAAATTTCGAAATTCCCCAAAATTCCATGACAAGATTTAAAATCCTAGAAAACCTTTTTAAATCTCTTATATAATATCACGAAAACATTTGAAATTATTTAAAATTTGTGAAAATCTCCTAAAATTCCCAGAAACTTCTTGAAATTCTTTAGAATTCTATGATAACAATTAAAATACCTTTATATCCTTTAAAATACATCAATAGTATTAGAGATCTCATTAAATTCCATGAAATTCTTTAAAATTTCATAAAATCTTTTTAAAAATCAAAAAAATCTCTTAAAATTTTTCGAAATTTCACGAAAACATTCGAAAAAGTTTAAAATTCGTTGGAATCTTTTAAAATTCTTAGAATCCTATTAATATTATTCCTTTTATCATTATTATTCTACCTCTCGAAAGAAAATTGCATTTAGTCTGATTATAAGAGAAAATTTTAATAAATTTAATGACATTTAAAAGCAAGGTGCAGCGTACCAGCATAAATTAAAGGGTAAATTCGTTATAGTGCATTATAAATATATAGGTATGTCGACTTATTACAGAATATAGAGTATGAATATGGCAGGTTTATTTTCACTTCTCAAAGTGAAAATTACGCGACGGTAAATTTTTTTTCATCTTAATGTCAAAGGTAGTAAAATCAGGACTTCATTTTCATGGTTTTGTATTCTGGCTCAGTTTCCAAAGAATAAAAAAATGAAAGAAAATACAGAGAGAGCAGGATATTAGAATTTCTATCTCTCAATCGAATCATTCGAAAAATATAAATTTATATATATATATATATATATATATATATATATATATATATATATATATATATGTAGATTTAGCATTCCATTCATTCTTGAAAGCTGCAGAAATATTCACTCTCATTTCTCTATTGATTTTGTAATTTTCTTGTGTTAAATTTATACTGGCTCATTTTATTGATTAAAATATACTAACAATTTAATTAAAAGGAAGAATAAATCAAGGTGACATCTTTTTTAATATATACAGTGCCTTTTAAATATACAATTCCTGGAACTGAATGGATCTGGCGAAAGCAAGTAAAGGTGAAAAGTCACGAGAAAAAGTAAAACCAGAAAACAGAACTAAAGGGCTTTGAAGGAAATCTCGGTTCCTATGAATAGGAAAGTAGCTAGCATTAACGTTTCCTTTTTTTTACACTGCTTTACAAGTGAAATTTAAAGTTGGTGCAGATTCAGTCTTGAATTCAAAAATCGCTTTGCTTTGGGCGAAACTTGATAATCCTTTTTATGTCTTTTTTTGTTAATTAAAAGCTGGTAGTTGAACATTGTGCTTTAAAAATGATAAAGAGGAGTTATTTTCAGAGAAATTTTAGGGCGAGGATCATTTACATGGAAATTCAAAAGGATTATCATGAACAATGTTCCTTATGAATGGTTTTTTAAATAAAATACAGAAAGTTTCATAAATGCAGCTCCAATACTTAAAATATGGAAAATTATATTGCATTTTAAAAATATTCTCAAAAGGTGCAGAGATTCTGATAAAAGATTTTTTCTGAATTTTCTAAAGAGCAGGAAAATACACAATATATATTTTTTTAATATCTCGAGGAAAGGGGATCGTAAATTTTGTTAATTCTCTCATATTTCAGTTTTATTTCCAAGCCACATTCCATTTATTGTACACTCTCCGTTGAAATAGATTATTTCGAGTTTTCAGGACCATTGCGAGTCTTGAAAAGGAGAATAATATTCCAAGCGACATTTTGTTAAAATTAAAGCCCATTTTTTTCTAAAATTACGTGAATATTACTGCGTAATTAGGGTTTAAGATATATATATTTCTCAGAAAGAACTGCGATTTATTTTTATGATGAAGAATTTTCCGAGACAAAAAAAATTCAGAGTAGTTAGTTGAAAAAAAAAAAAATAAAATTCCAACAGTTTTTCTCTGTTTTCATTTAAGGAAATGAAAAATACCTCACAAATTGTAAAAGAGTGCTGAAAAAAGGTATCTGTTATAAATTTAATGAAAAGAGGGAATTGTGGAAGATTCGCGAGTTTCATGAATCTTTAATTACACATTTCCTTTGAATTTCTTTTAAAAAGGTATTTTTCCTTTGCGAAACCTTGCTTTAGTGACAACAGCATGGAATTTAATATGTCTGAAGAATCTGATCGCTTTTTTTGAATTCAGGCTTTTGAAGTTTAAAAAACTTCTCTTGAAAAGCATTTTCCTTTTATTAAATTAAATAAAATATTTTTCTTTCATTAAATTTCGTCACGTATGAGAGGAAGAAGTTCTAAATATCTAAATATTTTTTATATAAACAGAATAATATTTATACGTGCATGAAGATTATATTTTAGAATAATGATAATATTTGAAATGGAGGAAATTGATTGAAAAGGGTTAAAATAAAATGTGATTTTATGCAAGTTCAGTTGATAATTTAGAGATTCTAGACATGCCTTGGTAAATTGAGAAATCGTGAAAAATAGTTCCAATGCAGCACGGTCAGCAAATCCGGGTGTCCACGACGAATTAAAACAGTAAATCACTCGACATTATCGGCAAAATTCAGCCAGCGAAGCATAGCACGTGGCGTAAATCGTCACGAAAATAGGATTGTTTTTACATCCCTGTGAAAGCAGTTAATTCACAAATGCGGCAAAGTGAAAAACAGCCTTGTTTTTAACACAGCTTCTTTCATTGAGTCTTTTGAAAAAATATATTTTTTATTTTACAATAATAATAATAATAATAATAATAAATAATTTGCAAGGATAGATAAAATTGTTTAAGACATCTCGAAATTCCTTAAAATTCGTTAAAACTTCTTAAAATTCCTAGAAACCACTTGAAAACCCTTAAAAATTCAAATACTAAATCATTAATCTCTTAAAATCCGTGTTAAAAACTTAAAATTCGTGAAAATCTAAAAATTCCTAGAAAATCATTAGAAATCTCGTCAAATTTCATCAAATCCTTAAAAATTTTACAAAATCTTTTAAAAATTAGAAAAATCTCTTCAAATTTTACGAAAACCTTGAAAATCCTTGTAAATTCTACAAAATCTTTTAAAAATAATGAAAATCTGTTGATATCCCTCAATAAAATTATCCCTAACAAATTTTTAAATCTTTCAAATCCCATAAAATATTTTAAAAGTCTTAAAAATCTATTGAAATCTATCCAAAATTGTGAAATTCTTGAAATTCTTTAAAATTCTACGATAACAATTAAAAACCATTTATATCCTTTAAAATCCATTGAAAGTAATAGAAATCTTGTCAAATTCCATCAAATTCTTAAAAATGCCAATAAAGTCTTTTAACAATCATTAAAATCCCTTAAAAATCTCAGAAACCTTTTAAAATTTCGAAATTCCTCGAAAATTCCACCGACAAATTTTAAAATCTTTTAAATCCCATAAAATATTTTAAAAGTCATAAAAATCTCTTGAAATGTGTCCAAAGTTGTGGAATTCTTGAAATTCTTTAAAATTCTATGATAAAAATTAAAACACCTTTATATCCTTTAAAATACATTAGAAGTATTAGAAATCTCATTAAATTACATTTAATCCCTTAAAATTTTTTAAATTAAAAATTTAGAAAATTTTAAATTAAACTTAAAATTTCCCTTAAATTTAAAAATTTTAAATCCCTTCTCAGAAACCTTTTGAAATTTCAAAATTCCTCGAAATTCCACGGAATTCCACAACAAGATTTAAAATCCCTTAAAATCCCAGAAACCTTTTTAAATCTCTCAAAATTTCACGAAAACATTTGAAATTGTTTAAAATTGGTGAAAATCTCTTAAAATTTCCAGAAACTTATTGAAATTCTGTAGAACTCTTTGATATACCATAACAATTAAAATACCTTTATATCCTTTAAAGTACATTAAAAGTATTAGAAATCTCTTTAAATTACATGACATCCTTTAAAATTCCTTCAAATTATTAGAAATCTCATGAAATTCCACAAAATATTTTAAAAACCATAAAAAATCTCTTGAGTTCTCTTAAAATTCCTCGAAATTTCACGAAAATATTTTAAAATCGATTAAAATTCTTTGGAATCTTTCAAAATTCTTAAAATCCTATTAATATTATTCCTCAAAATTTCAAAACATTTAAAATTCCGCGAAATATCCTGAAATTCTATAAAATGCTGCGAAATCTCTCTAAATTTGAATCAGCGAAATTCCGCCTTTGGTTCACATTAAGTGAATAATTGACTTTTGAATGACTTGAAGTCGTAAGAATTAAAAAAAATAATCCTGCGCGTATTGATTTGCTAGTTATTTATAAATAAAAAGTATATTCTTAAAATATTATCATATATCTCACTTTCTAATTAAATTTAAACTAATTTGTAGTTTTATCTTCTAAAAAAAATTTCATAAAATTTTGGATTGAAAAACATAATAGATTTTTCTTCTTTCGATTAATAATGAATCGAATTTTATAGAAAACGGTGAAAATGTCTTGGAAAATTATTTTCCTGCTATATTTTATTTGAAGGAACAATAATTTGTTCCTACTTTCTTGAATCTATAAAGTTTTATATCTTTTAGAGAATAAAATTCAAGTGGGTCGTTTTCCAGCTTATATTTTCCATCCATGGATTTCAGTTCTTCGGGTTTTCTCGTTTTCCTAGAGTTGTCTCGAATCTCAATAGATGTTAGGTGCACCGAGTGTGGAAAATGTAATACAATAGTTGCTGTAGTCTTTTTCGATATTGAGAAGTTAAAATTGGGAACGTATAGTTAATAAAACTAGTAATTTATTACTACAAAATAGAATTTAAAAAATATAATTCAGAAGTGAAAGAATTATAAAAGGTAGACAATAATAAAAAAGTTAAGAGAAAGTTTAAAGAATCATCCAATTATTAAAAATGCTTTAATAAGGTAGTTTTTTAAAGGTCATTTTTTAAATATGATATTAATTTAATAAAATAGAGTAGATCACTGCAATAGCAAACTTCTAAAAGAACCACTGGAATGAGAACTAATTCAATCTGTGAGACAGGAAAAGATCATTAGGCAAGTAAAAAGTTTCGAGGGATTGATTACGTCTTCGACCTAAAGTTCTTCGAGATAAGTTAGAAGTTTTTCAAACGTTTTTCCCCAGTTTGTGGAAACGTGGGTGTTAAATCTGAGGCCTGACTTTAGCCACATATATTCCACCCACCACTTGATTCACTGGTCTTTGCTTTGAAAAATATATTTCATTTATTTATTTAGGAGAAAGTTGAAGGAATATATTATACATATATGGCTAAAGTCGCGCCTTCTATTTGCTCTTAATATTTGATATCGTTTCAAAGTACAGAAAGAAAAAATGAAAATCTTCTTTCTAAAATAATATTTAAAATCGAAATCATAAAGATTGAAATAAAAATTTCTAAAAAATATACGTTTTTAATGATATTATATAATAAAATAGATATTCTTATAAAGTGCAGTTTTTTAAACGAAAATGATAAATGTTTCCAACCTACATCTTTGAACCAAAAATGTGATTACATTATGGATTTAGATTAAATTTTTCACTTTAATCTGCACCTTTTCTTGAAAAAGTAAGCAAACAGTAAAGATATAGAATTGCAGAAATACTGATGCCATAAATTTTGCAGCTTGAGATAATAGATTAGTTTGATATATGAAATGTCAGTGCACATGGAGACTGTAATTCTCTAGAAGAAACCATCAGTGACGGCTAACCCAATCCCAGTGCAGCAAAGTTAGGAAATTTTATCGGGAAGAAAATTGCTTTTCAAAAAATTCGTGGAAGGAATCGATTGGCTGGAAAATTACCAGGCTTATTCGCTTCGTTGCTTTACCTCAAATGTTAATCTTCTCTTTCAACTTGTTTCATTTTAAGTGCTTTTAGTATTTACAACTTTTTTTTAATAAAAAATGCCTTTTTTATTTGTAGAAAAAGTTGTAAGAGATATACTTAACTTTTTCGGATATTAAAGCAATCAAAAGTCTACAAACATGGAGCTTAACCAATTAAAAGCTGATTTTTAAAAATTAATTTTTTTTTTGTTCTCATGGAAAATTCTTTTATCTAATAATACAAGCTGTCATATATTAACGAGAAAAGGAAGCGGGATAGTTTAGTAATAAATTTAGACGGTGAGATTTTTTAGTAGAATTGAGCTCCGTAATTTTAACTTTTTGACGAGAAAGTTATCAGGAAAGTTTTAATTAACGTTCAAATATCACTAACGGATATTTTATACCCCCAGAGAGTGAAATATTTCTGCAGGTGGTTAAATATTTTTTAATGGAAACAGATGCATGATATTAAAAAATTTGAAATGGACTAATTTCATTAAATCCTGATTAATATTTATTGTTAGTAATATTTTAATATTTGTCTTTATGAAACGAATAGAAATAGTTATAAATTGTTTAAAATTGTCTTAGATGAAATTGACTTACTTTTTTCTCAGGGAAATGAAAAAGATTGCGTTTTTTTTTTTAATTTTGAGGGAATTCGGTATTGTTTTTTTTTTTTTGGAAAAGGACGAAAAATACAGCAGAGATTATTAGAGAGAAATAGAGAGCAGAAGAGAGAGCTATTTGGGTCGATACTTTAGTTTCAGGTGCGGCTTGTCCAAATGTCGACCCCCTCAAATATCCGCATTGCCGGTATTTTCTAGCGGAAGGAAAGAGGTTGGAATTGAGATAAATCACCTATTTGAGATTGTCTCACTTAAAGTAGAAAATGTATATTGATATTAATCTAAAAAATATCACCTTACATTAGATTAAATTAAATTAAAAAGAAGTAGAGTGTGTTTTACATTAATTATTATTCGAAACAACATAAAAAAGTTCTTAAGTCTTGAATTAATATTTCCTCATTGATTCCATGTGAAGAAATTTAAATTATTTTTAATTTATAATACCTCAGTGTCAATTTGATACTCAAGGAACTACAGAGGGACTGATAAGGGTTTAAGTGTTAAGGACCTTATACAATGGGAGTATTTAAACGCCTTTAGAACGTAGAAGCTTTTTTCGAGCTTGAAATCGTGTTAACTAGTAATTGGATCACTTTTCGCGAATTTAAAGCGAAAGGGAGTCGTAGAGAATGTATGTGAAAGAGAATATTAAATTCGATAGTGTAGACTGACACTCATGACTCGACATAAAAAGTTTTTATTTTTGCGAACTCTTTTACGCCTGAAACTGCCGTTTTCATTACAAAAAATTTTGTATTCGAATTAAGGGCATGTGAAACTTTAACATAAGAGCAAATTAGTTACACCAATTATATATTTATAATAATAAATATTTTTAGCTAATAAGAGTCAATAAACCTTCATCTCATTTAGAAGAAGGTTTATTGACTCTTATTAGCTAAAAATATTTATTATTAATACTACTAAATAATACTACTAATACTACTAAAAGTATGAATTACAACAAGCCTTCCAGAGAAGAATTTAATGATTATAAAGAAAAAGAGAATAAAAAATTATAAAAGGGAATAGTTTATATATTTGAGATTCTTTGGGTTTTTAATGATTTCGAGTTTTTTTAAAATAATTTTAAAAGATTTTAAGAGGTTTTAAAGAGTTTTTAAAGAGGTTTTTAAGAGGAATTTAAAGGGATTACAAAAGATTTGTAAAATATTTCAAAGATTTAGTGGAATTAAAGGACGTCATGAAATTTTAAAATATTTTTAAGAAAGTTTAGGGAATTCAAAGAATTTTAAGGAATTTTAAAGTTTCTTGTGGAATTTTAAAAGATTTTACAAAGTTTGTAAGAATTTTAAGAAATTTTGACTTTTTAAAAGTGATTTTAAGGGATGTGATTGAAGTTTTAAAGAATCTTACAAGATTTTTATGATTTATACAAGATTTTGTGTAGAATTTTATGGAATTTCAAGCGATTTTCAAGAATTTTAAGAGATCTTTACATATATTAAGAGATTTTAAAGTTTTTTGTGGAATTCCAAAGGATTTTAAAAAGCTTGTAAAATTTGAAAGAAATTTTGACATCTTTAAAGTGATTTTCAGAATTTTAAGTATTCCTCGTGGAATTAAAAAAAATTTCAAAAATTATTGCAAACTTATTGAAATCCCTTAAAATTCGCTGAAATCTTTTTAAATTCCTAGGAACATCTTCAAATTCCTTAAAATTTCACTATCATATTTAAAATTCTATAAAATGTCATAAATTCTTTAAAATATATTAAAATTCCATGAAATTTGTTTTTGTTTACAAGCATTTTTTATATTTAGAGATTTTAATGTATTTTAGGGAATTTCAAAGTTCTTTATTGAATTTTAAAGAGTTTCTCGAGATTTTTATGTTTCGTAAGAGATTTTTTGAAATTGTAAAGGATTTCATGGAATTTTAATATTTTTTAAAGAATTTATGACATTTTATCGGATTTTAAATATTATAGTGAAATTTTAAGGAATTTAAAGATGTTTCTATAGTAATTTCAAAAGATTTCAGCGAATTTTAAGGGATTTCAATAAATTTCCAATAATTTTTGAAATTTTTTTCTAATTCCACGAGGAATACTTAAATTCCTGAAAATCATTTTAAAAATGTCAAAATTTCTTTCAAATTTCAAAATGTTTTCACGAATTTTAAGAGATCTTTACGTATTTTAATAGATTTTAAAGTTTTTCGTGAAATTGTAACAATTTTTAAGAAGCTTGTAAAAATTGAAAGAAATTTTGACATTTTTAAAATGATTTTAATGAATTTAAATTCCTCTTGGAATTAAATAAAAAATTTAATTATTTTTCATTTTTAAAGGGTTTTGTGAGGTTTTAGTTTCGAAGAATCTTTATTTAGAGATTTTAATGTATTTTAGAGGATTTAAAAGTTCCTTATTGAATTTTAAAGCGTTTCACAAGATTTTTATGTTTTGTAAGAAATTTTATGAAATTGTAAAGAATTTCGTGAAATTTTAATAATTTTTAAAGAATTTATGACATTTTGTAGGATTTTAAATATTATAGTGAAATTTTAAGGAATTTAAAGATGATTCTATTAAGAATTTCAAAAAATTTCAGGATATTTTAAGGGATTTCAATAAATTTCCAATTATTTTAAGAGATTTTTACACATTTTAAGTAATATTAAAGTTCCTTGTGAAATTTTGAAATATTTCAAGATATTTTTAAAAGATTTTGTGGAATTGTGAATGATTGTAGGGAATTTTTAAAAATTTCTAGGAATTTCAAGAAATTTCAATGAATATTAAGCGATTTCCAAGGTTGTCGTAAATTTGAGAGATTTTTACGAATTTTAATTGTTGTGAAGTGATTTTAAATTTCAAAAGATTTAAAGTGATATATGAAATTTGTGAATAATTTCAACAGTATTTTTACTGAAAATTTGTTCGTATTTTTAATACTTTTATGTCAGGGAAATTTTTCTGAAAGTCAGGGAAAAGTCAAGGAAATGAAAAAATTTAATCTTGTGGCTATACTATACAATATATATTTGAATATGTATCGTTTAAAATATTATTAAAAACGCTTAAAATATTAATTCAAACATCTGGAATCAAAAGCTTCAAAAGCATAAATAATGGAAAAGCGACTGAAAAATTGGGTAAAGTGTTATTTCAAAGGTGAGGTTGAGAAAATAAGATGCTGTAAATTGAATTTCTTTCTCTCGATACGTTGCTCTCAATTTCTCTCTTTGCCACTCATGAAAAGGATATCGAATGAAAAGGTAGTTTCAAAGACGAGGGAAATTGCTTTAATAAAATATAGAACTTGACACTACTCTCAACATTCAATAAACAAGCACTATTTCTCCTATTACTCTTTTTTAGCCATTCAGAATTCTAAAAAGAATTCGTTACCGGATACCAAAGGGGAAAAATAATTAATGAACATATAGTAAATTTAAACAATAATTATATTCATTAAAAAGGAATTTTTTCATCATATTCTCATTTTAATAAAGATTATTTTTATTTTTCTTTTCTCAACCTTTCTTCGAAACCGGAATTTAATTAAATCAGTGGGAATAAGGTTACATCTATTTTCTCTGAGATTTTGCATAATATTGTAGAAATTCGAAGTCATTAAGTATGCCATTCTGTCGGAAGTTATAGCTGTGGTATGGAACTAATTTCCGGTTTTGCTACGTTTAGAAGGACGAGTAAGTCTTAATTGTTCTAATTAAACTGTGCTTTCGTCGCACGCTCGGAAGATAAAGTTTACTTCTATATACAATTTGGCATTTCTCTTGAGCTTCTGAGAAACTCAAGAAACCACAAAGCCTCTTATCAACAATTTATATTTATAAGCATCTTTTTATACTTATTATTATTACTTTCAAAGGAAAGTCTTATTTATATATCCAGTCTGTGAACAGATTAAAATATTTCTATTTAATATAGAAAAATAAAGTAATGGTTATTTTAAAATTTACTAAATTTTTGTTTAGTAAAAGTTTTTGTTTGAATAACATTTTTTAGAACTTTGACAATGCGACCTTATTTCTTGCAAAATCCGTTTTTCCCTTGGTTTGTTCAAGGTCTTCTTTTTGAGTGTGGACCACTCTACGAAACTTCTTATCTCGATGTTACTTCCTTGTTCTAGGTCACAGATCACTAAGATTAAAAGGATATCTTTCAGAATCTTCAATAGTGCACTTTCATTTGGGGATATATCATTCTTTTTTATTTTTCTAGAAGAAATATATTTTATATGAAATTATTACTCTTTGGAAAGTGTCCAAAACTTATGGACAGTTTAGAAAGTCAATAAAAGTCTCAGGACTAAAAATATTGATATTTCGTTATATATATTTCATTGCTGAAAAATATTTTTCAACAATATTTTAGGCTGAATAGTTAAGGATGCGAAAACTTGGCTTTTTCTCCAAATTGTAGGAAGCATTTCTCTTCATCCGAGTAATTTGCATTGGCAAAGAACGATTGTGGGACAAAGTGAAATTCGCTCTTGTCTCCAAAATTTTCAGAATTTGGAGACATTCCAAGAATTCGAACTTTGTAAATGTTATCGTATTTTTTGTATTTTGCTCTCTGGTTGACTCGATACTTTTAGTGACCTTCTTTTTTTCAATGTCAAAGATTTATATATACTTTATTTTTCTTTGAGAAGAATGTCTAGCTTTCTGGCAATTTACATGGTCTTCTCTGAAACACAAGAATAATTTTCAAGCTTAGGAAAACTGTAATGAAATCAACGTGTGAAATGGCAGGAAGCTATATGCGAGAGAAAATTTGCGAAAGAGAATAGAGAAGAGGAAAATATATATATACGTTGACTGCATGCTAGATCCTGAGAAATATATGTATACAATATGCATATATAATGTGTACATAGAGAAAATTGTGGAGTTCAGTTAAGACCCTCTGAATCCCTTTTGTAACTTTAGATTATAAACATTTCCACGAATAGATTTGTATTTATAATTTTCTATGCAAGTACATAAGTTGGAAGGCTAACTTTCTTGATGAAAAAAGGATTTTTCGCCTTTTCCCCGTCTTGAATTTAAACGAAAGTTTCTAAAATGTAATTCTGTACAAAATAACGACTGGCTTAGGTCGAGAGAAGGTTGGACTCTAGAAACTTTGTGAAAATTAATGGGAAACATCTCTTCTGACCAAGTGTCCATTAAGGCTAGTGAAATTAAAGGCGGTTTGGAATTTAAAGATTATATAGTGCCCTTTTAGCTTTTGGTATTAAAGAAAGATGGTTTCATTGCTTAATGAAAATATTAAAGGAACCATTAAGCATCAATTGCAACAATTTCTCATATTTATTGATTTTCTGAGAAAAATGATATGGAATTATTACTGAACAGTTTTGAACGTTCAAATGAAAGAATTATTATTGTATTTTAAACTAGAAACAGTTTTTAAAATGATTCATTTGCTTTGAAAATAATTTTGTATAAAAGAAACTTGTAATATGTATTATTTTTAATTGGAACAATATTTCTGGATAAAATAAATTTGAGAAAAAATATAACGTTCATTTGAACGTTCAAAAACATATGGAATTTAGAAATTGATGAAATTTGATGAGTCAGGTTCAATTTCACTTCAACCTAGACCTATTTTATTAAGTTTATTTTATTTTAGTTTATTTTATTTTAGTTTGGAAACTTGAAGTTAAGTAGAATTTTTTCATCACAATATATAATACTGATCTAAAATAGAATCACGATGGGAGAAACCATAGTGATATTATTATCCAGTCTCTTTTGATGGAACTGATAAAGAAAAAGTCTTTGAATTGAAGGAAAATCGTCTTCTTTGATGAGCGGAAAGCACCAGAAAAAGTGGCTAAAAAGGAAGCATTCTTAAATTCTTTCTGCGATTCAACTAACATTATTAAAGTTCCTCAGTCGATTGAATTGTGATTGTATCTACCTTTCTACCTTGAAAACGGGCACGTTTTATTCTTTGAATCATTTAAACTGAAACTCTTTGTCGTACTTCCTTTTTGCCATTTGCTTTCATTCTTAATTAAGTGAAAAATCTCGATTTTCCATTAAAATTCTTCTTTTCTGAAATCCCTTAAAATCCATAAAAACAATTAAAATTACACTGGACAACAAAATATGACCTATGTCGGGTTGGGACGAGATATATCATTTCCATGGTAGTTTTCTGTGCTGAATCCAAATCTGAACTCCGTTTTTTTCGTTGATCTCAAATTTTTGAGTTTTTTTGAGTTAAAAATTTTTTCGAAAAATCACAAATCGTGTGATAAAAGGGTAAAAAAATTTTTTTCACGAAAAGCGATACATGCTTTCGATGCGTTTTTTAACGCAGAATCCATTGGTGTTTTTGTTTTTTTGATATCTCATATAGTTTTTGAGATATTTTTAAAAACCAAAAAAAAAACACGAAAAAAAATGAATTTACAAAAATCTTTATATTTAAGTGAATAAATTTTATTTTTTAGTCTCTCAGGTCTCATTCTCTTCATTTTTTGATGCAGAAAAAATTAGAAAAAAGTTTACAGTTCCAGCTGTAACGGTTCGGAAGTTACATGACAGAGAACTTGTCTCTTTCTATAGAGTTCCCAATTTGACGGTTTACAAGTACTCGAGACGAATCATTGTACTTTTTCTAATATCTCATTGCAGTAATGTCTTTAATATTTGCAATAAGAATAATAATAATAATTAAAAAATTTTTTAAATATATTTATAAGCTGCTACTTACACTCCCTAGAAACTTTTTCTTTTGCATGCTCGACGGTGATGAGCATTTGGTTCATCAGTCATGAGCCTCCAGCAGTAGTCTGCTAAAGCGTTCACACTCCAGTTACCTTGGTATCTCTTTTCGATTTCAGCGATTTCTTGATGAAACCGTTCCCCGTGTTCATCACTGACTGCCCCTAAATTTTCTGGAAAGAAGTCCAAGTGCGAGTGAAGAATGTGCATCTTTAGTGATATGTTCACTTTCATTTCCTTGAAGTTCTGCAGCATAGTGTTTATCAGGTGTTTGTAGTTTCTGGATTTTGTGTTCCCCAAGAAATTTTGTATGACTGCTTTTACTGACAACCAAGTTTTCCTCTCAAGGTCCGTCAAGATTGTTTCAAAATCACAATCCAACATTAGTTGTCGGATTTGGAGTCCTTGAAAAACTCCTTCCTTGATTTTAGCTTCACTAAGTTTAGGGAATTTTCTTTTCAAGAAATGATGACCTTCTCCATTTTTATCCATTGCTTTGATAGCAAAGCAATGGGGGAGAAATGTTTTGTCTCATTTTTAGTGGGATGAAAATACCGCAAACGTAGCAAAAGCTATCGGGATGATTTTTGCAGCTGTTCTGCATTTTGCAATCGTTGCAAACTGAGGCTTGAATAAAAGCTTAGCGCAAATATATTTTAATTAAGTAGAAATAATTCTAGTTCTATAACAGGTACAAGGTAGCATATGTTGTGACTCCACAGAGGTCTAGAATCGAATGAAGATCAGATAGCGCGGAGAACGAATAGGGCGATATGAACAAGAGTAGTGTGATAATGGAGGGGAGTGAAGTGGAGGGGGACGCGCATGCGCCATGAACACTTTTCTTCCACACAAAGCTCTGTAAATATGATAAATATTGCAAATATTAAAGACATTACTGCAATGAGATATTAGAAAAAGTACAATGATTCGTCTCGAGTACTTGTAAACCGTCAAATTGGGAACTCTATAGAAAGAGACAAGTTCTCTGTCATGTAACTTCCGAACCGTTACAGCTGGAACTGTAAACTTTTTTAAAATTTTTTCTGCATCAAAAACCGAAGAGAATGAGACCTGAGAGACGAAAAAATAAAATTTATTCACTTAAATATAAGGATTTTTGTAAATTCATTTTTTTTCGTGTTTTTTTTTGTTTTTTAAAAATATCTCAAAAACTATATGAGATATCGAAAAAACAAAAACACCAATGGATTCTGCGTTAAAAAACGCATCGAAAGCATGTATCGCTTTTCGTGAAAAAAATTTTTTCACATTTTTATCACACGATTTGTGATTTTTCGAAAAAATTTTTAAATCAAAAAAACTCAAAAATTTGAGATCAACGAAAAAAACGGAGGTCAGATTTGGATTCAGCACAGAAAACTACCATGGAAATGATATATCTCGTCCCAACCCGACATAGGTCATATTTTGTTGTCCAGTGTTATGAATCTCTTGAAATCCAAGTTAAAATTTGCAAACATATTTATAAATGCCTAAAAACTTCTTGAAATTTCATAACATTTAAAATCTCTTAAAATCCTTAGAAATCTTATAAAATTCCATGAACTTCTTAAAAATTCTACAAAATCTTTTAAAAATCAGAAAAATCCCATGAAATCCCCTAAAATTTTAAGACAACCTTTGAAATCCTTTTAAGTTATACAAAATCTTTGAAAAATCATATATGTATAGAAATTCTTTTGAAATCCTTGAATAAAATTACCAGAAAATTTTTTAAATCCTTTAAATCCCATAAAATATTTCAAAATTCATAAAAATCTTATGTAATCTCTTCAATTCATGAAAAAATTCTTGAAAAAATTTAAAGTCCTTTTACGTTCTTTAAAATCCATTAAAATTATTCATGAAATCCTTAAAATTGTATAAAATATTTTAAAAAACAGAAAATTTCATGGAATTCCTGGAAATATTATGAAGACATTTAAAATTTAAAAGTCCCATAAAATTCTCTGAAACCTTTTGAAATTTCTTAAAATTCCTCGAAACAAATAAATATTTGTTTATAAAATATTTTAAAAATCCGAAAATTCCATGGAATTCCTGGAAATATTATGAAAACATATAAAATTTAAAAGTCCCATAAAATTCTCTGAAACCTTTTCAAATCACTTAAAATTTCACAAAAAGGCTTGGAAATCCCTTAAAATTCCACAAAAATCTTCAAAATCATAAATCTTTTAATATCCCTGTTAAAATTCATGAAAATCTCTAAAAAAAATTCCTAGAAACCTTTTGAAATTCCATGAAATTCTTAAAAATTCTACAAAATCTTTTAAAAATCAGAGAAATCTCTTGAAATCTGTTTAAATTTTATTATAAATTTCATAAATACAGCCTTTGAAATTCTTTGAAATTCTACTAAATCTTTTAAAAATCTTTAGAATCCTTTTAAAATATCTTAAAATTCCTCGTAACTCCAGAATAACATTAAAAATTCCTTCAAACCTCTTAGAACTGCTACAATCCTTTTGAAATCCCTTAAAATCTCAAAACATTTAGAATCTCTTAAAATCCATTAGAATTCTTTAAAATCTCTTAAAATTACATGAGCTCCTTTAAAATTCCACTCATTCTTGCGTTAATATCTTACAATTTTTTTGAATTTTAAAAAATAATTTGAAAATCGTCGAAATCCCTTAAAATCTCCAGAAATATTTTTAAAATCCTAAAAATATCTTTTGAATTTTGTAAAAATCGTCAAATTCCCTTAAAATTCCTAGAAATCCCTTAAAATTCCTCTCTAAAAATTTTTCTCTAAAATCTCGCATATAAAAATAAAAATAAATAAAAATAAATAAATCTCATAAAATTCCTCGAAATTCCAGGACAAAATAAAAAATTCCTTAAAACTCCTACAAACCTTTTGAAATCCCTTAAAATTTCACGAAAACCTTAGAAATCGCTTAAATTCGTTGAAATCTTTAAAAATTCTTAGAAACCTCTTAAAATTCCTCAAAATTTTTAAACATGTAGAATCCCTTCAAATCCCTGAAAATTCTTGAAAATCTCTTAAAATTGCATGAATTTCTTTAAAATTTCCCGAAATATCCCAATATCCCTTAAAATCCTACGAAATCTTTTAAAAATCCTAAAAATCTTTACAACTTCATAAAAATCACTTGAAAATCGTCAAAATCTCTTAAAATTCCTAGAAATATTAAAAAAATTTTTTTAAAATGTTTTAAATGTCATAAAAATCACTTAAAAATCGTCAAATTCCCTTAGAATCCCTAGAAACCCCTTGAAATTCCTCTCTAAAAAATATCACGAAAATCTGTCTCAAATCTGATTGGTTTTGGGATGACTTCAAGTTATAAGAAGCAAAAAAAGAAAATAATCTAATTTGCTAGTAACTATTAAAAATTATTAAAGTTTGAAAAGTGAATAGGAAAAGAGATTTAAAGGGGGGGGGGGGGGGGAAAAAGAGGATGAAAATAGAAATAGATTTACTAACATATATTTCAAAGTTATGTATAATTTTAGTAAATATTCCTTGTCCCTAATTTATATTTGGAATCCTTCAGAGATGAAAAGAGTTAGGAAAATTCGCGTGTGCTTGATTCTTATGGGCAACCATAATTGCGTCGTCGCTGACACGACATGCTTATAAATATTCAAAAGGCGAGCCAAGATCACGAGACACATCTGGCTTTCGAGACAGACTTAACACACACCTTCTCACCCTCTTACCCATTAATTGCAATCTGATTTGAATTTAAGGTCAAGTAATCTACTCGAGAATGTTGACCGAACTTGAGCACGCCAAAGTACTTGAAATGCACAAAATTGGTTACACCATTTCCATAATTTAGTTCCGAAATTGCAAGGGTCAACTGACAAATTAGTATAAATGTCATTAGTATAAATGACGAACAAGGAAAACTATTTATAATTTGAGAATAAGAAAAATATATGTGGATAAATGAAAAGTGAAAGTAATGCATAATAATAAGGGATGAATTGCAGTGATTGCAATATAAATGATCATTGCGTGAACATCTATCGTGAAATTCTAACAAGGTAAAATATAAGCTTCAGGTTGTCTTATCGATCGATTCGAAGGGCGTTCGTATCTGCTGGAATAAATCCTAGAAACGCTCCTTCGGATACGGTCAAGGACTTGAGATACGATGAACATCCTTGGCTTTTAAAAATTTGCATTAAATGGTCCTAATCCACTAGAATCGGCATGCCATTGAATAAAATACCTTCCCTTTTTACTTATATACTTCTACATATAATCTAAACTAATTTGCATTGATAATGACTCGACCTTTAAGTTAGATCCTTTTTTTTTATTACCAAGCACGCACTTCCTGAGAAGGCGAAGTTTTAACAATGCTAATCGATAGTAAGTGGAAAAAATGCTAAAAGGAAAATAATCGAGCATTTTAATCTTGTGAATACAATAATAACTTTAGAAATTAATTCATTTTAAATACAAGAATTTTATTTTATAAACCTTTGAGCTTAATGTTATTCAACTATTAAGGTATCCAGTGTGAAGGATTCAATAATTTTGAAGACTCAAGTTTCCTTATTTGCGTTGCTAATTAGACCACATAAAGTTTGTGTCGTAACGAGCATTCGTCGGAATTGAGAAGTTTTAATTGCTCCTAAACCTCTCATGCACTGGAAATTTTCATTTAACAAATTTAATGAACTCGGTTCATCAAAACACTTCAATAAATATTTTAAATTATTTAAATCTGCGTCCTCGTAAAATTCACGTCGTTTATGACATTTTTAATGAGAAGGTAATAACTTATTGCATGTTGGTTCGTTTTCATTGATCAAAATTCAAGTTTAAATTGCTTCTTTCTTAAAATACGTTTTTAATGTAAAATCGAATTTAAATATTAAGTGTTAATATTTAATATTAATATTTAAATATTAAGATAAAAATTCAACTTTAAATTGCTTCTTTCTTAAAATCCGTTTTTAACGTAAAATCGAATTTAAATATTAATTATGATAAGTTGCAAACTTGATGTTGAAATCTTTGTAAATTCTACAAAATCTTTTAAAAATCGTAAAAATCCTTTCAAATCCCTCAATAAAATTCCCGGCAAATTTTAAAATCGTTTACATCGCATAAAATATTTTAAGTCATGAAAAGCTCTTGAAATTTGTTTAAATACGTGAAAATCTCTTAAAATACCTAGAAATTTCTTGAAATCCTTTAAGATTTTACAATAACAATTAGAATCCCTTTGTATCCTTTAAAACCGATTAAAATCATTATAAATATCATCCATGTCCTTAAAAATTCCGTGAAATCTTTTAAAACCCAGAAAAATATCTTAAAATCACTTAAAATTATTAGAAATCTCATAAAATTCCATAAAATCCCTCGCAATTCTTAGAAATCTTTTAAAATACCTTAAAATTTCTCGAAATTCCAGGACAAAATAAAAAATTCCTTGAAAATCCTACAAACCTTTTGAAATCCCTTAAAATTCCTCAGAATTTTGAAATATTTAGAATCCCTTAAAAATCTTTAAAATCTTATTTTAAAAGTCTTTTAAATTCTTAAAAGTCTCTTAAAATTGCATGAATTCCTTTAAAATTTCCCGAAAGATCCCAAAATTCCTTAAAATTCGACGAAATCTTTTAAAAATCCTAAAAATCTTTAGAACTTCATAAAAATCACTTGTAAATAGTCAAAATCTCTTGTAAATCGTAAAATCTCTTAAAATTCCTAGAAATATTTTTAAAATTCTAAAAAAACTTCTGAAAACCCTTTGAAATCTATTAAAATTTTATGAAAATCTTCAACATCGCTTTAAACTCATTGAAATCTCTTAAACTTCTTCCAAATTTCAAATAATTTAAAATCCCTTGATGTTTTTAAAAATCTTTTAAAATTTCAGATAATCCTTAAAAATTCAAGTCTCCTATGAATTCTATAAAAAGTTTCTTGGAAATTCCATGACAACATTTAAAATCCTTTAAAATTCTCAAAAACCTTTTGAAATTTCGAAATTCCTCGAAATTACACAAGATCTATTACAAGATACATAATTATACAATTATTTAGATCCCTAAAAATTCCAGAAACTTTTTAAATTCCTTAAAATTTCGCAAAAACCTTGAAAATCGCTTAAAATTCCCAGATAATTCTTGAAATTCTTTTAAATTCTATGATAACAAATAAATATCTCTTTTATATCCTTTAAAATCCATTAAAATTATAGAAATCTCATCAAAACCCATGAAATCTTTAAAATTCATAAAAATCTTTTGAAAGTTAGAAAAATCTCTCGTGAAATTCCTTAAAATAAAATTATTAGAAATCTCATGAAATTCCACAAAATCTTTCAAAAATATTAAAAATTTCTCGGAATTCTCTAAAAATTCCTCAAAATTTCACGAAAACGTTCGAAATTGCTTCAAATTTGTTGGAATCTTTTAAAATTCTTAGAATCGTATTAATATTTTGAAATTTTATGCATTTCTTTAAAATTCCTAGAAATATCGTGGAATTCCTTAAAATGCTGTGAAATATTTTCAAAATCCTGAAAAATCCTTTTAAAATTCCTGTCTTAAAAGGCGATTTAACGAAATGTCTCTAAAATCTCACATAAATTGTTGTTTCAAAACTGCTCTCTAAATTTGAATCAGAATCAGCGAAATTCCACTAGTTCAGATTGAGAGATTGATTGTCTTTTGAATGACTTGAAGTTGGAAGAAGTAAAATCTTAAAGCCTTGGAATAATATCGAGCCTTTTTTGTTTCAATTGGTTGTCAGTTTGTCAGTCTTGTCAATCTGGAAAGAATATGAAAGTACAGAAAAACACAGATAATATTTCGATTACAATACGCTGAATGGATTTTTTCATTTCTTATATTTTAAACTGCCGTCAACATCCACGGTATGTAAAATTTAATTGAATCCTGATATTGAAAATATATCAAGTTTGGAGGGTAATAAATTCCCCTGGGAATTCGTTTTCAACACCAAACCGTCCGAACTTGGAGAATTAAATTACCATGGATTGATTTATTTGTGATCGATTAAATAAATTATTTTTTTACTTTGTAGAAGTTTTTCGATGAATTCGAATAATAGAAATTTTATCTTGAATCATTTACAGCATTTAAAAATTAATTTTTTTTAAAGAAACAAAAGAATTTTACTTTTTATTTTGATGGTTTCTTTTATGAATTCGAAGATCAACTTTGAAATAAAATTATTATGATAATTTAAGACACTTTTAGATCCCTTGTACTACTTGGAACGAGATAAAAGACTAAACTACCAATCAAATACAAAAAGGAGGAGATAAACTTGAAATTCTGATAAACTGAAAATTCTCGAAAACATGGGCGACGAATGTAACGTTTTAAGTCACAGGATGGAGGAACTAGAAAATTTTGCTGTTAAGGACCTCAAAAAAGGAGAAAATGAATTACCCAAGAAAAAACTTGTACGTGAGTCTCCTTCTGGAGAACCGGGCGAAGATAAACTTGAAATCCCGGAAGTTTTGCCGGCGGAAAATTTCCCAGAGGTACAAAAGTGAATTTTCAAAAAGTTTTCAAAAACTCGGAAAAATATGATAATATGAAGAAAAAATTGTTAGGTTTAAATTTGCAATAATCGAATTTTTTTAAAAGGTTTTGCTAATCGATCCACTTTCTCGAGAACCGGAAGTGGGAAATTTTCTCTACATAAAGACTAAATTGCGACCGGATGCTCCACCATTTACACCAGAATGTATCACTCCAATTGGGCAGATTTCTTTTAGAGAACCGGAAATTGCAGAAACTTATTTTGTAAATGTCGATCTCCAATCTCAGAATGATCAATTGATTCCGGAAGCGGAAGAACTTATTGTACCGCAATCTTTAAAAGAAATTAAGGATCCTACTTTAAAGCCTTTCAGTCTTACATCCACTCCACTTTTAAAAAAACATGTTCCTAAAGTGAAAGAGGCCGTAGAGGAAGATGCTGTCATATCAATTCCGATAAATGATCCACCCACAGGCGAAACGACGACAATGCCAAGTTTCCCAGATCAATCTCGTAATGTTCTGACAACTTTTTTGCTGAGAAACAGGATTCAAATAGCCGTTCTCATGGCCAGCTTGGTTATTTGTGGTATTATTATTGTTTACGTGGTCGTATAGATTTTTCAAGTAAAATTATAAGACCTTGTCACTCGCCTAAATTATTAACGAATAAAAGACAAATTTCTATTTCTTCTTTTAACTTGTTACTTTCATTAATTATTTATTCAGAAATATTTCTGGATCCATTAAAAATACTCGCTCTTTTCGTAAATATTTTATTTCGATTCGGATTCAATCTTGGTTTGAGACCGGAATCATTTTAATTATTAATGAAAGCTTTTTTTCTGATATCTAAATTCTGAAGTAGAGTCCTAATAGATAACTTTTGGGATTCTAGTTCTTACTTCAGCCAAAAAAAAATATAAAATTTTGATTGGCATCTTTAAACTTTAAAATTCAAAAAGTGAAGCTGCATTAAAAATTTCTCTCGACATTTCGATATTTCTTCATATTCTGTGAATGAAAAAAAGAAAAGTGCTGTGGAATTTAAAATTTAAAAGTTTGAGGTACCATGAGCTATTTTTCTTGGAATAAACTTAACTGGAAATCGTAGAGTGTGAAAACTGGGTCTCGGTCGTATATATTTTATGCCGGCGAAAAGAAATTTCTAGCGATTACGAGAAAATGTAAATTCGATTAAATATGCTACACCCTCTAAGGGATAGAAATTTAAATTTGTCAATGCCAATTTTCGTTTTAAAGCGTATTCTAATTTTTACCATAGACTTTGAAAATAAACTGTTTCTTATATTCATTTACTTCATTTGAAAAACAGCTTAGAAAAACTTGCTTGCTTGTTCTCTTTTTGTGGTTCTGTCTCGGGTTCGGTTTATGTACATATATGAAAGAGTCAATAAAAAGAAAGTGGTTGACATCCATATAAATGATTTTACGATTTTAGAGGCGACATTTAAAACCAGAGCTATAAAATGTATCTTACAAAGCTCTAAAATCCAGATGTCTAGTGAACAGCAGACATTTTATCTGATAAAACCAAACTTCTTAAGTTTTGATTTATGTTCAGAGTCAGAAGGAGATATCCTGATCTTGTATAAATGTACCGTAGATCGCAAAACTTTATTATCGAATTTGCATTTGACTCATCTACTTTTATCTCTTTTATTGTGTCTAGAATGTCGCTTTTTTGTTTGCTTAGAATTTATGTCATGAGTTGCAATTTAAATGTTGAAATTTTATTCCCTTATACGAGAGGAAAGAAAATATGCAAAATTGTATAATAATAGTACAAAATAATGACTGAATAGTTCTGAACGTTCAAATGAACGATGAAAAAAATTTTTTTTTTTCCCTTTCTTCCAGTGAGAATAGTTTGTGGTGACTTAAAAACACATTTTATACAAAAAAATCCGAAATTTAAATTACAGGGGTGCAAAACCACCCCTAGTGATAAAAGACTATTTCCACATCATTAAATCGGCTTAAAACCTAAAAGCACAATAAAAAACATCGGATTTCGAAAAGTGGAAAATTCTCTTTAATAGCCCCCAAAATAATAGAGGGGGTGAGATCACTCGCGAGAACCTCTAAAAACCACCCCCAATGGAAATGACACCAAAAAAAATCACAAAAGTGATTTAAAACCCAAAAGCACAATAAAAAACATAGGATTTCGAAACGTGGAAAATTTTCTTTAATAGTGCCCGAAATAATAGAGGGGGTGAGACCACTCGCGAGAACCCCTAAAAACCACCCCCTGTAGAACACAACAAGAACACAATAAAAAACATTAAATTTCGAAACGTGGAAAATTCTCTTTAATAATCCCTAAAATAATATAGAGGTGGTTCTCACCCCCTCTATTATTTTGGGGACTATTAAAGAGAATTTTCCTCGTTTCGAAATCCGATGTTTTTTATTGTGCTTTTGGGTTTTAAGCCGATTTAATGATGTGGGAATAGTCTTTTATCACTAGGGGAGGTTTTGTATCCCTATAATTTAAAAGTTTGGAATTTTTTTTGTATAAAATGTGTTTTTAAGTCACCACAAACTATTCTCACTGGAAGAAAGGAAAAAAAAAATATTTTTTTCATCGTTCATTTGAACATTCAGAACTATTCAGTCATACAAAATATTGATTTAAAATATTCCAAATTCTAGGAATTTAAACTGAATTATAACGATTTGCTTAATATTAAATGAAGCCGGTTTTATAATTGTCAAGTTTAATTACAAAAGTAGTAGAGTACACGTGACATTTAGATGAACTTCACTCAATTTGATATTTCCAAGTTTTGAGGTTTAAATGAACCAAACTTGCTATAAACTTGGCTCGAATACAAAAGACTTTGCGGGTAGAAGCGAAATTTCTTTAGAATTTTGTCCTGTTAAAGTTCATGAATTTATGGTCCAAAAGAATAAGTAATTTATGAGAGTATATAAAACATCCTGGAAAGTTAAGTCCTTAGTTTCCATTTTTAGATAATTTAAAGTTTTTTTTTTCCTTTGACAATGTCACTATATCACAGATACAATAAATCTTAATTTGTTAAAAGAAATTGGGTTCTGCTTATGAAACAAATTATTAGTATCCATTTTTTACATTCTAGAAAACTCTGTAATTTATAATTTCAATATTTCAGTACATTTGAAGCTCGTTAAATTATGAGCTTATTTTTTCATCTTTTTGAGCGTTCTCTTTATATATAATTTAAAGAAGAGCTTAATTTTAAAAACTTTATGGAATAATTTACATATTTTATGGAAAATAATAATAATAATAATAATAATAATAATAATAATACAATTTCATTGTATATTTCATTTCGAAATCTACCTCTACATAGAAAATGAGTCGGAAATTTCTATCGCTTTTCAGTCCAGGAAATCGTGCTTCAAATTCTCTGGAAAAAGTTTAAAAGATTTCTCATGTAAAATCCTGTTACCCTCAGGCAAATACGAAAATTGCTTTATCGAGTCATACAATTTTTAGTGCCACTTTAACATTTTAATGTCGTTCAAATTTGCTAGAAAGTACTTAAAATACACTGCCCTGCAAAAGTTTGGACTCACTTAGAAAAATCGTATTTTTTTTGGATTTATCGCTTTAATTATCGTTCCCAGACCATTTTATACAACGTATTTGTTTAGAATAACATTTTATTAATAAGAAATAAACATTTACTTGTGATATCCTTGAGTTTTTTTCTGGAAAAAATTGAGAAAATCAATCCAGCCGTTTTTCATCAATATGTTGGCCTTTCGATTTGATGATTGCCCTACAAATTCTGGGCATTCTTTCCACCAATTTCTGAAGTCTTTCTGGTCGCAATCGTTGCCAAGCCTGCTGAAGACATTGCCACAAGTGAGATTCGCTGGTTGGATGCAGTTTCCGCACTTCTCTGTCCAGCTCATCCCACATACTTTGATACAATAAATAAATGATAATTAAAAGAAAACGCTCAAAAGTTATCAATACAATATTGTTCTGAACAAATACGTTGTATAAAACGGTCTGAGAACGATAATTAAAGCGATAAATACAAAGAAAAAACGATTTTTCTAAGTGAGTCCAAACTTTTGCAAGGCAGTGTATATTTAAATATTATTACTTAATTTATCATTATAAACTTGTTAAAAAAACATCAATTTTACGACAATTTGGTAGAGAAATATAAATAATAACTTCTTGTATATATTTTTCGGAATTGTATTAAGATATATTAATCCTTCATATCAAAAGATGAAATATGAAATTTACTTTGGTAAGATTGAGTAACCAATCCGCTGATCCCAGTCCGATTTGCGTCAATCTAGTCAACTCGAAATCGTTCTCTTTACCATTTCTGGTTATCTGCTTGATTTATAGGCACAGAAAGTCTCTTCTTTCCGGTGAGTTATAGTGAGATGACTATGAAGTTTTTGGGCACGAGCCAGCAAATAATCGATTGGCACATTCCACGAATTACGTCAACTTTTGGCATAATCACAAAAATATAACGAGGATATTCTAACAAAATCTAATCGGCTCCTTTTCCTTTTTCAATGTTGGATATTATTCAAAAAAGAGATGTGGTTTAAGTTCTAAACGTTAAAATGAACGAATTTTTGTATTGATTGTATTTTAAACTATAAACAGTGTTAAAACATTAATTCATTTGCATTAAAAATAATTTTTTATGGAAGAATATGGAAGACATTATAAATATATTCCATATTTTTCCATACAAAATGATATTGTTAATGCAAATGAATTAATAATGTATTCACTTAAACGTATTTCCTTTTTAATCTTTTTAATTACGTCCATCATAATTTATTCACGACTAAAGTGCAGAATTTATTTTTCTTTTCAGGTAAATTTCTGAACGCTTGAGTTTCTCGTTAGTAATTGTTGAGTCCATTTAAACATTGTAAGTACGTAAATTAAAAATTTCTTCGTATGCGGAATCACTAGAGAAATTTCAATTTAAAGATAAAATGCGCAGTCATGAAATCGCCGAGATGAAAAATCAACATGTGATCATGGATCCATAAATTCGTTAATCCGTGTACGCGACAGAAATGTTTCATTTTTTTTTATATATTTATTTTGCATCACGAAATTATTCTCATCACTTTATAGCGCTGCTCGCAATTCTCGGTTTGTTTATTCAATTTTTTATGCAGTAAATGATTTCATTTTGTACAAAAAATGTGCGAGAAATGTGAAATTCTCTCAATCTGGAAATTACTAACAAATTTCGATATTTTAGAGATTACTATAAACTATTAAAGTTAATAAATTTGACTGGTCTGATTAAAAACATGTCACCAGAATGTATTCGCATTCTTGAAGTTTTATTCTTGTTTTTTAACTTCAACTTTAAAATCTTTGTAAGGAAAAATAGAGAATAACTTTCTTTACCTTTAATATCGATCGTTCAGGTTTAATTTGTATAGAAGGTCGACTTTCGAGCTTTAGATTTTTGTCAAAAGGGTGGTTATCCTATTCTGACCTTTTCCGAGATTCGTAGGGGTGGATTTTTCATCACGTGATTCAATTCGGCAGATAAAAGTCTCATGAAATACAAATGTCAAGATTTGCTCGACTTTGTTCGCATCCACGGCACATAAACTTCCGGTCTAGAGTGAAAATTACGGGAAAAGGTATCTTGAAGCACCTGCTAGAGTGACCACATGTCAGGGAAGTCAGGGAAGTCAGGAAAATGTCAGGGAAAAAAAATTGTCAGGGAAGTCAAGGAAATACGAGTGAAAAATATAAATATAAATATAAATATAAAAATATTGACATTTATGCTAACTATAAAAATATAAATATAAATATAAATATAAAAATATTGACATTTATGCTAACTATGTTATTTTTTTGTCGTATTGCATATATAGATTTTATAGTTTATTTAACAGATTTTAGAAACTTTCCAAGTATTTTGAGATTTTCTTTGGGTTTCTAATGATTTCAAAAGATTTTCAATAATGTTAAAAGATATTAAGGAGTTTCTAGGCATTTAAAAAGGAGATTAAAAGAGATTTAGTGGAATTTTAAAGGATTTCATGATATTTTAAGAGATTTTTAAGAAAGTTTAGGGAATTCAAAGAATTTAAAGGAATTTGAATATTCATTTGGAAATTTAAAGGAATTCATGCAATTTTTATGATTTTTAAAAGATTTTGTGGAAGTTTACGAAAATTTAAGACATTTATTTACATATTTTAGAGAATTTAAAAGGTTTTTATGGATTATAAAGGATTTTAAGAAACTTGAAAGAGTTTTAAGAAATTTTAAGGGAATATAAAATATTCTCGTGGAATTTTAAAGGCTTGTAAGAATTTTAAGAAATTTTGATTTTGTAAAAGGGAATGTAAGGAATTTTAATATTCCTCGTGGAATTTGAAAGGATTTCATGAGATTTTTTATGATATTTGCTTCCTCATAGAGGAAGCTTTGTGGTGGTGACAAAATCCAGTTTCCTAAAAAAGGTTTTTTTCAACATATTTTAATGTCAATATATCTAACATGATGTCCTGAAAAATTTTCCGGGTGTGTGTGTGTGTGTGTGTGTGTGTGTGTGTGTGTGTGTGTGTGTGTGTGTCACGATCCAGCAATTTCTTGAAAACGCGTAGAGATAAATTGATGAAATTTTGCATAGTTAGTTCATTATACACCTAGTTGAATTTCTTACAATGGTTTAACAAAATATTTAATTTTACAAGTTTTATGTACTTTTTTAATTTTCTTAAAATTCATTTTTTCACTATAACTTCTCAAATAATCAAAATTCAAAAATGATGTAAGGAAAACGTAGATTCCTTGTGTCGAAACGAATCGATTGACCTATATTATTAACGCATTTCATTAAAAAATAACAAAGTTATGGTTAATTGTATTTTCAAAAATTAATTTTTCGACTATAACTTTTCAAATAATCAAAATTTTGACTTGACGTAAGGAAAATAAATGTTCCTTGCATCGAGACGAATCGATTGGTCTATAATATTATTTCATTTCCTTGAAAAATAACAAAGTTATGGTTTTATTTAATTTAAAAAAATTAGTTTTTCAACTATAACTTCTATAATATTCAAAATTCGAAGCTGACGTACGGAAAATAAAGGTTCCTTACGTCGAGACGAATCGATTGACCTATAAGATTAATGCATTTCATTAAAAAATAAGGATGTTATGGTTAATTGTATTTTAAAAATTAATTTTTCGACTAACTTTTCAAATAATCAAAATTTTGACTTGACATAAGGAAAATAAATGTTCCTTGCAAATAACAAAATTATTGATCTATTTAATTTTGAAAAAATTGTTTTTCAACTATAACTTCTCTAATATTCAAAATTCAAAGCTGATGTAAGGAAAATAAAGGTTCCTTGCGTCGAGACGAATCGATTGACCTATAAGATTAATGCATTTCATTGAAAAATAAGAAAATTGTGCTTTATTGTAATCTTTGAAAATGAATTTTTCGAATATAACTTCTTAAATAATCAAAATTTAATGTTGATGTAAAGAATAATTAATGCTTCCTCTATGAGGAAGCAAATCATATTTGCTTACAGGAAGCAAAGTGCTCATTGAATGAGCACAAAAGTTGATACAACTTCACAGCTAGTTAAAAGATTTTGTTGAATTTTACATAATTAAGACATTTTTTTTACATATTGTAAAGGATTTAAAAGTTTTTCATTGAATTATAAAGAATTTTAAGAAATTTGGAAGATTTTAAAGAAATTTCAAGGAATTATAAAATATTCTCGTGGAATTTTAAAGGATTTTAAAAGGCTTGTAAGAATTTAAAAAATTTTGATTTTTCAAAAATGATTTGAAGGGATTTGATTGAAATTTTACTTACAAGATTTTTATGATTTATAAAAGATTTTGTGTAGAATTTTATGGAATTTCAAGCGATTTTCAAGAATGTTAAGAGATCTTTACGTATTTTAAGGGATTTTAAAGTTTTTCGTGAAAGTCTAAAGGATTTTAAGAAGCGTGTAAAATTTGAAAGAAATTTTGACATTTTTGAAATGATTTTTAGGAATCTAAGTATTCCTCGTGGGATTAAAAAAAATTTCAAAAATTATTGCACAATTATTGAAAGCCCTTAAAATTCGCTGAAATCTTTTAAAATTCCTAGGAACATCTTCAAATTCCTTAAAATTTCACTATCATATTTAAAATCCTATAAAATGTCATAAATTCTTTAAAATCTATTAAATTCCATGAAATTTGTTTTTGTTTACAAGAATTTTTTATATTTAGAGATTTTAATATATTTAGGGAATTTCCTTATTGAATTTTAAAGCGTTTCACGAGATTTTTACGTTTCATAAGAGATTTTGTCAAATTGTAAAGAATTTCGTGGAATTTTAATAGTTTTTAAAGAATTTATGACATTTTATACGATTTTAAATATTATAGTGAAATTTTAAGGAATTTAAAGTTGTTTCTATTAGGAATTTCAAAAGATTTCAGGATATTTTAAGGGATTTCAATAAGTTTCCAATTATTTTAAGATTTTGTCGCATTTTAACAGATATTAAAGTTCCTCGTGAAATTTTGAAATATTTCAAGAGATTTTTAAAACATTTTGTGGAATTTTGAAGGATTGTAGGGAATTTTGAGAGATTTTTAGGAATTTTTATATTTTGAAGTTTATTGAGGAATTTAAAGGATTTAAAATAATTTTGAAAAATTTCAAAACAATTAGTGGAAATTTAAGGGTTTTCATGAAATAATAACGAATTTCTAGGAATTTCAAAAAATTTCAATGAAGCGATTTCAATTTAATTTAATTTTTAATTTCAATTTAAATTTCAGTTTAAACGATTTCCAAGGTTGTCGTAAATTTGAGAGATTTTTTTTACGAGTTTTAATTGTTGTGAAGTGTTTTTAAATTTCAAAAGATTTAAAGTGATATTATACAAAATTTGTTCGAATTTTTAATACTTTTCTGTCAGGGAAATTTATCTGAAAGTCAGGGAAAAGTCAGGGAAATGAAAAAATTGAATCTTGTGGCTACCCTGCCTGCGCGACCTTGACCCTCTCGCCTCGTGCACAGGCAAGTCTAAAACTCTTGAAACTTGCTAGTTTCAAAATGTACTCTCTCTAGTCTCTGTCTTTGTAGTGTTCTGGGGTGCATGCACTTTAATGCATTTCAGTCACGAGATTTACTAGACACTATAAAGTACTGTCTAAGTAGCCGCTCAATTCTAGACACAACCTTTTTATCCTACTGCGATTTTTCTTTTTTCAACTTTTTAACGAAAAAAGAATCACTTATTGGCAAATTATCCACCTGTTAGATTTTTTATCTGTCAAATATCTATTATTAGGTTTCAGAGAGACGAAAAAGTCTAACTATATATATATATTCCATTCAACAACATATAGAAAATTTAAAAGAGAAATATTTAAATGAAGTAGTATAAGTCATTTTAAGTCAGCCATGGAGGGTTTCAAACAGCCTAAATGGTGCAAGTAATTTTAACTCAGCCTTGAAGTCACCCATAAAGATTTTCAGTAGTATAAATCATTTTAAGCCAGTTGTAACTGTGTTTCGGTAGTATAAGTTATTTAAGTCAGATATGGATTGTTCCAAGCAGTACAAGTTATTTTAAATCAGAAATAAGGAGTGTCAGTAGTATAAATACGTTTTATGTCAGCCGTAAAGAGTTTCAAGTATAAATCCTATCATAAAAAAAAAAGTTGCAATATTATATAGAAAATAGATTCGAAATCTGAAACTAAAGCGCCATTAAAGCAATTTCAGCATTTTACAAGTGATTTTAGGGAATCAAGAAAGTATTTCAAAAAAGTTTCAAGATATTGTAAGGAAAAAAGTAAGCTAGGTCAGAGATATGTTTCCAAATCTAGAAAAGTCGAAAAGTTTGAGGGTCGTGTTTCACCCTTCACGTGTTACGTGTTCCTGTATCTCGAACACTTTTCCAGGAAAGATATCCTGACCTTGTTCAATGGGGAACGTTAAGGTGGGTCGGGCATGCTTGGTGAAAAAGGGATGGAGAGGAAATGCAGGAGGCGAAGGTTGTATAGGTGAATAACGAGGCCACCCACGTGCTCCATTCGAAAGCAGCTTTCTCGTGAATAGTAAGCTTCCGTGGCTTTTAGTTGCAGACGTTCCTCTTAGTCTCGAGTATAAGGATAATTCTTACTTTACACGTTTAAATTTAGGTCATTTTTAATTACATGTAGTTGCCTTCATTTTTGCATATTACATTTTACTGGAGGATTTTGCTCGAATTTTACTGAGGGATTTTTAGGATTTTATAGAAGAACGAAATTCAAGTAGAAGTTTCTCGAGATTCTTGAATCATGACCAAATTCCGGAATTTTGGGGCTACAGAAATTCGGTGTGGCAAGGAGAGAAGCATCCTCTCTTGAGAAAAGCCTGGTAGTTTGCACTTTCCGTTTCCGGTGCAGTTTGGACTTAGCTAACCATTTTGCATAATTAACCCATTTATTTTGTGGTCACCATGTTACAAGTTCTCGCAAGCTCCTTAGTTAAATCAATTTCTATGGTAATTCTGCTTTGGGTTAGTCTGGTCGAAACCGGAGCATTTTTGAATAAACAAAATGAAATATTTAGATTCTGAAATATTTAGATTCTAGAAATAGGAAAAATGTAAAGCAGAATTTTAAACTTTGGTCCATTGAATGGTCTCGAATGGCTGACCAAAAAGGGAATTGTACTACTGAATTGGGTTTCACGTTCGTAATCGAATTAATTATATATTTTTATTAATTATGACAGATTCTCTGATTGAATTGAGTTTCACAAATTAATCCTATCATGTTTCCAGAAGTTATTATTCTCTCTAAACTTGAATCAATGAATTTTCACTGATTGAGTCGATGAATTTTAACTAATTCAATTTTGTAGTAATATTATCAATTCTTCTTGTGCATAAAGACTATAAAACTATGCTGAGTTTAAATTCACTTACTTTCTTCCAAAGTTTCGGTCGATTGTCAAGTTCTTGAAGCTGCTCGGTATTCAACGCAACTGACGTCGAAGCCGATCCTCCCGGATCCGTCACTGGATTAACTTTACACAATTTCGATTGTTCCACTCTTTTTCTCAAATTTTCGAGAGCTTGAGCTTCTTCTCGTTTTCGAGAAGGCGGCCAATTTGGCCCTGCAATTTGGATAAAACTAATCCCCGCACATGGATCCTCCTAGAAAATAAAATTAACCATTTTTTTATAACTTTTCATGTATTGAAAATTCACTAAAAATTTCTCATTCACCAAAAAGGAAACAGTTTACATTTTCTTCAAGAATTTCTAGAATATACAACAAAATACATTAATTTTTGTAGTTCATTAAATTGAAAAATGATTATTTATTATTTAAAAAGCGGTTTATTTTACATGTCGAGATTAGAGCACGTGACTCAAACTGAGGTTTTCTCCTCAAGTAAAAAATTGAGATCCGTTTTTGACAATGCAATAAATTCTACATTGGATTAATTTTGGAACTTTTAATCATGCTTATTATTGTTTTATTATTATTATTATTATTATTATTATTATTTAACAATAAAATTTGATTACAAGACCTTTTGATTGCTGTTGTAGGAACTATGATCAGTCAGATGAGCGGCCTGACTGAGCAGTCGGCGGCTCGTACTGGTTCGGTTTCGATTAATGATTTCTTTTTGAATTGCGTACTCGATAAAATAACTTTCGATTTCCTCGTCGCGTTGAAATGCCGGCAGGAGCTCCGCTGTTTCTTCCGCATCCGTCGCGACATTCATATCGCGAAGCTCCATCGCAGCGGACTGAATGCAAGAAGCTTCCGCGCCAGAGCGAAACCCCGTCGCTCTGACTTCCCCAACCCCTAACTCCCAACCCTTAACTCCCTGTCCCACCACCTACGCATACCGGTTGTTCACAACCACCTCTTCATTATTGCATCATCTGTTTCCAAAGTCAGCAGGTCCATAAAAATCAGAATAAGCAGTTTTTTAAAAATATTCTTTTGATTCTCAAAAAACCCCGAAAAATTTACATTAGGTGAAAAAAGCTGTTCAATAATCAACTGTTTTATAAAATTTCTTGAAATTCTTTAAAATCTTTGTCATTAATTTTAACATTTTAAAGAGTTTCAAAGATTCAGTACGATTTTGAAAGAATTTAAGGGACTTTAAAAGCTTTCGGGCAATTTAAAAAGATTATTCTCGGGTTCATTTTTTTTATCTATTTTTTTTATCTGCAACGTCCAAGTATACCGACCTAGATTCAAAATTTCTTAAAATCAATTTTTCCGAAGCAACTTTGATTTCATTAGATTGACTTGAAATTTTAACTGTAGGTTCTTCATTGTTTTATTATCTACTGAAGTGCACACGATTTTAGCTATTGTTTAACAGGAAAAAGAGTTATAAACAATTTAGGTGGATTTTTTTCATCAAAAAACGATGTTTTGGTAAAACAGTCGCCATTTCGCGTAAAAAATTCTAAAAATATTATCATGTGTACTTCAGTAGCGAAACTCATGTAGATACATAATAATAAACAATTTTTTTTGTTCTATGTTGAGTTGGACGAGACTTTTACTGCCGGCCTTTTTGAAATATGATAGCAACATTTTATTACTGAAAAACCAATATCCCGAATGTGAAAAAATACCGAAAAAATTATTCCCGAAAATTCAAATTCTCGAAAAAATACATAATATTACCGAAATTTCAAGTTTATGAATAAAAATAATATTACCGAAAATAGTTATTAACGAAAGTAGAAAATTACCGAAATTTAAAACTCTTCAAACTTCAATTTCCCGAAAATATAAAATTCCCGAAAATAACAAAAAAAAATGTTTAAAGAATTTCTATTTATAATTTTTTTTCAAAATTTCTCTTAAAAAATTTCGTTTAATATTGCTACAATTTTTTTTTATTTTAAATAAAAATTTAGAAAGAAAATCTTCGAGAAATTTTGATTAAAAATCTTGAAATTTCGATAATTTTCTATTTTCGTTAACAAGTATTTTCTAGAATATTACTTTTATTCGGGAATTTGAAATTTCGAGAATTTGCATATTTCGGTAATTTGAATTTCGGAAAATATTTTTTCCGTATTTTTTCATATTCGGAATTTTGGTTTTTCGGCAAAAAGATGTTGTTCCATTTCAATAAAGCCGCCATTTTGTAAAAAAAATGCCAATCTCAAATATCTTTGCAAATAAATTATAAAAAAAAGCCTTTTTTGCTGGGAAATAAGTACCTAAAGGTTTCCAAGATTTTTTAGATTTCAAATGATATTTTAATAGATTGGATGAAATTTTAATATTAAGGAATTTCAAGATTTAAAACAATTTAAAAAAATTCAATAAGATTTTATTACAAATCAAAGTATTTCAATGAATATTAAAATATTCAAAATGTCTTAAAATCTTTTAAAACTAATTTTATTCATGGTTTCGCGTTAACTAAACAAGAACAGGGACTTTACCAGAAGATGTTGCCAGAATGTTCAGTAAATAGATTAGAAGAGTCAATATTTTTTTAAGAATTAGTCATCGAAACTTTCCTCGAATATCGTCGATTTTAGAATAGGAGCCGTTCAATTATTACCTAATGCACTTATTAAATTTTTCATGAAAAGTACTTGATTTCAGATTTTTAAAGAAGTTTATGAAATATTTGAAAACTATGGAAATATTATCATATTTATTACAATTTCACTTCTGTAAATGTTTTTTTTTTAAATATCAATAGTTATTATTTACATAAGTTGACATGTGATTGTGACTAGTTAATTACATATGTCGATAAAAATTCAAATCTCAATCCATAAATTCGTAACTTTCAGAATTACAAAGCTGATTCCAAAAATTCATTCGTTCTGGAAAATAATTTTGTTCGAGAGTGACTACTGGACTAGAATCAAAGGCACTGCCGCCAATTCGAAGGTAACTCGAGTTATCTGTATAGGGTGTCCAAATAACAGAATTCAAAAGTTCAGATGTAGGTTTTCTGAAAATTGAAAAAATAATTAATTAAAAAATAATAATATAATATAAGTTTTAGTTATTAAATATATAAATCAATAAATAATAATTTTACCCATTTGTGGCAAATGAGGTCCAAAGATCCACCATTAAATTGGATACTTCTTCATCTGTTCCTCTCAAATTTGTATTATTCAGTTGAAATAGATATTGCAGTTCGTGAGCATGACCGACCATAGCATCTTCGTAATTTTTTCGCACTGTCTCTGAAACTTTTGAGTTTTCGTAACCAAAATTATAGAAATAGACAGGCCCTTTTAATTTTTTTGATAAATTGTCGACTAGTTTCTTTTCTGTGTGTAGGAAGAATCCGTCAGTCACGAATTTTGTAAGTCCTTGAATGAACTGTTGAAAAATATTTAAAACATTGTAGAGATAAAGAAGTTTGATAAAGTAAAATAATATTATATTTAAAACTTGATCATTATTATTTTGTTTCCTTAAATATTTTGAGGAAACAAAATAAATTGAAAGAAACTGAATAAAGTATGATAATTTATTAACCGCACCTCTTCTTTCGAACTGAAAATCCATTTTCTGAAATAAAATCGCTTCACTTCTGCCGTAAATGTCAAAACATTTTTTGGCTTCAGATAATAACTGGAAAAGTAGTTAAGGGCCAAGTCAAAATTAAATCTAAGGAGGTCATAAGCAGCTTGGCTGGAACGCATAACTAAAATTAAAAAAGATAGTATTATAATACTTTTTTATATTATATTACTTAATAATATTAATATTTATAATATAATTATTAATATTTTTATTAATAATATTAATATTTATATTACAATTTATAAAAATTCCACAGTATATCTTTTAAAAATCGAAAACTTTCTTGAAAGCCATTAAAAATTATCAGCCTTTGAAATCCATCAATAAAATTTCCTTACAAACTTTATATATCTTTAAAATCTGTTAAAAGTTTTAGAAATCTTATCAAATTCCATGAAATCCTTTAAAATTTTACGAAATCTTTTAAAGATCAGGAAAATCTCTTGAAATCTCTTGAAATTGTTAAAAATTTGATAAAATTCCATAAAATTCCTCGAAACTCAAGGACAAAATTAAAAATTCCTTAAAACTCCTTAAAACTCCTACAAACCTTTTCAAAATCCCTTAAAATTTCACGAAAACCATAGAAATTACTTAAATTTGTTGAAATCTTTTTAAATTCTTAGAAACCTCTTAAAAACCTCTCAAAATTCCTCAAAATTTTAAAACATTTAGAATCCCTTAAAATCCTTTTAAAATCTTTAAAATCTCTTAAAATAGCATGAGTTCCTTTAAAATTTTCCATAATATCCTGAAATCCTCTAAAATTTTACGAAATCTTTTCAAATTCCTAAAAATCTTCTGTATCTCGTAAAAATCTCTTAAAAATCGTCAAAATCTCTTAAAATTCCTAGAAATATTTTTAAAATTCTAAAACAATCTTTTGAATGTCGTAAAATCACTTAAAAATCATCAAATTCTCTTAAAATTCCTAGAAACCCCTTAAAATTCCTCTCTAAAAAATGTCTAAATTTAAAATTCGTTAAAATCCCTTAAAACTCCTATAAACCTTTTGAAATCACTTAAAATTTCACGAAAACCTTAGAAATCGCTTAAATTCGTTGAAATCTCTTAAAATTCTTAGAAACCTCTTAAAATTCTCAGAAAATTCTTGAAATTGTACAGTAATATTTAAAATCCCCTTATACCTTTCAAATCTGTTAAAAGTAATAGAAATCTTATTAAATTCCATGAAATCCTTTAAAATTTTATGAAATCTTTAATGATCAGAAAAATCTCTTGAAATCTCCAGGACAAAGTAAAAAATTCCTTTAAACTCCTACAAACCTTTTGAAATCCCTTAAAATTTCACGAAAACCTTAGAAATCGCTTAAATTCCTTGAAATCTTAAAAAAATTCTTAGAAGTCTTAAAATTGCTCAAAATTTTTAAACATTTAGAATCCTTTAAAATCCCTCAAAATTCTTATTATAAAAATCTCTTGAAATTGCATGAATTCCTTTAAAATTTTCCATAATATCCTGAAATCCCCTAAAATTTGACAAAATCTTTTTAAATTCCTAAAATTCTTTTAAATCTCGTAAAAATCGCTTGAAAATCGTCAAAATCTCTTAAAATTCCTAGAAATATTTTTAAAATTCTAAAAAAATCTTTTGAATCATAAAAATCACTTAAAAATCGTCAAATTTCCTTTCAATTTCTAGAAACCCCTTGAAATTCCTCTCTAAAAAATGTCTCGAAAATTATAGTTTCAAATCTGATTGGCTTTGGAATGATATGAAGTTGTAAAAAGAAAAACAGAATAATCACACTTGTTGGTTTGTTAGTCATTTAAAATATTTACCTTGCGTAATGAGTAATCCTTCATTTACAACATTTCCAGCAATGAATGGATAATCATGAACTTTATTTTGAGCCATCAAATTAGCAGGACTATCAGTCAAAAATGCATCCTCAGATTCTGGTTCATCAGTGGGTGTCCAAGTTAACTGAGCAAATCGTGCAAATGTTCCAAAAATCGAACTGGTTTCCACTAATCGTGACGCACTTTTTTTTCTCAAACATTCAACAACCACACTCGAATTAATTAACGGACAGCCAACAATTAAAGCTAGTTGAGCAACAAATGGCCTAAAGTAAACTTTGGGTTGATAAGCCCAAGGATCAAGAGCACTTCCACTCTGTGCGATATATTGCTGAAACAATCCTGTGAAATGAAAAATTTTCGTATGATATAATTTTTCTATATTTAATTATTTTTTTATAAAGTCGTATTGAGGTGAAAATTGTTTAATTATTACCTCTGGAAGCATTAGAAAATGCATGGAGGCTGACACTGACTCCGCCAGCACTTTCCCCGAATATCGTAACTCGCTTTGGATCTCCTCCAAAAGCTCGAATATTTTTCTGAACCCATTTTAAAGCTAGAACTTGATCTTTCATTCCAAAATTTCCCGGTGCTGCCGAATTACCAGTGCTCAGAAACCCTAAAATTCCTAAGCGATAATTTATTGTTACGAGAACTATGTCTTTATCCAGAAGGTATCCAGGATGGAAATATTTAGTTGAGGAACTTCCTGCAGTGAAAGCTCCTCCATGAATCCAAACCATCACAGGCAATAACTTATTATTTGATGTTTCATTTATCTAAAAAGGATAAAGAGATTTTATCACTTTATTCTCACTTTATGGAAAAGTAAAATTAAAATATTAATACAAAGAGTTAGAAATAATTAAATAATAATTACCATAGATGGTTCAAATTTTTTTAATGGCGTATATACGTTTAACAGTAAACAGTCTTCATCTCCGGTAATTTCTCCATTAATTTTCTGAGGACACTCATTTCCTTCTTTATCAGCCATACGAACCCCATTCCAAGGTTTTGCAGGCACAGGACTTCTGAATCTAAATTAAGAAAACATTTATAATAGATTAAAGGCTTGAAATGTTATTTAATAATAATAAAAATAATAACAAGTGATATTTTACCGGAGGTCGTTGATCGGAGGTTCAGCATAAGGAATTGCATAAAAGGATGAATAATCTCTTCCAGTTCTTGTTTGTTGAATCGTTCCGCTGAGTTTCCCTTGAAAAATTTCCACTTGAGGTTCAGAATAGCTCCACGAAACACCAAAAATGTTTAAGAAAAGTAATAAATTTATGACACGATTGAACATCTTGCTGATGATGATCAGCTATTATCGTAACGTGAAATGGAATTTATTTCGAAGAGTTGTTCTTATATACTTTATGTAACCTTGAGCCAGATTGTTTTCATTTTTAGCGAGTGGAAAAACCTTCTGTCACAGCTTGTAAAAATATTTACATTAATTTGACTGTGATTTCCATACCACTAGGAAATCATAATATTTAATTGCTTAGAACTCGGGTCAAGGTCTGATGTACTTGACTCAACTTTAGGTACTTGAATTATAAATTATAATCTATTTCCACATAGAGCGAAAAACGTTCTGTTCAATGGATTTGAAATCGTTCACTCAAGTGATGTATATACATATATGACAAGACTAGAACTTCTCGATTCTTGCTTGTGATAGTGTTTACAAACTCTGTATCAATATTTTCGCTCGAATGCAATATTTTGCCTTAGATGTAGTTAATGTGACGAATCGTGATAAAGTTATCTGATTATGGGTGTGACACTATTGTGTGACTCTTTCATAATGCAATTTAAAAATTTTTTAATTGAAAAATCTCTTAATATTGCAAGAATTCCTTTAAAATTCTACGAAATATCCTGAAATCCCCTAAAATTCTACGAAATCTTTTAGAAATAATATTCTTTTGAATTTAGTCAAAATTACTTGAAAATCGTCAAACACCTTTAAAATTCTTAGAAGTCTTGAAGTTGTTGCAAACCTGATTAGTTTTTGAATGATTTGAACCTTGAAGTTATAAGAAGAAAAACAAAATAATCGCGCACATGTTGTTTGCTGGTTTCTTAAAATTGTACAAAAAACTTTAAAATTCTTAGAAATTCTTTAAAAAATTCTATGAAATCCTTTAAAATTTCACAAAATTTTTATAAAAATCTCCTAAATTCTCTTAAAATGCTTTAAATTCCCTTAAATTTTCAAGAAATTTGATGATAATTTTCAAAATTCTTTTAAATTGTACGAAATCTTTTCAGTTATAAAAATCTTTTGAAATCTCTTAAAATTCTACGATAATATCTTTCATATCCTTCAAAATTCAATCAAATTATTAGAAATCCCATCAAAATTCATGCAATAAAATTTAAATTTAAAATCTCTTAAAATTATTAGAAATTTCATAAAATTCCATGAAATCATTAAAAATTGTATAATCTTTTAAAAATTAGAAAAATCTTTTGAAATCCCTCAACAAAATTCTCTGACAAAATTTAAGATCCTTTAATTTCCTCAAAATATTTTAAAAGCCATAAAAATGTCTTGAAATCTGTTGAAAATATTTTTACAATCATTCAAATTTCTTAAATTCTCTTAAAATTCCTGGAAATTCCATGACAAAACATTCAAAATCTCTTAAAATCCCAGACCTTTTTAAATCTTTTGAAATTTCACGAAAACCTTCAAAATGGCTTAAAATTCTACGAAAGCATTTGTAAGTTATAATAATTGTTTGAAATTCCTTGAAAAACTCTAAAACCTTTTAAATTCCAAAAATATTTTAAATCATAAAAATCTCTTGAGATTTGTTCAAATTCGTGAAATTCTCTTAAAATTCCTAGAAATTTCTTGAAATTCTTTAAGATATATTTTACAATAACAATTAGAATCCCTTTGTATCCTTTAAAATTGATTAAAATCATTATGAATATCATCAAAGTCCTTAAAAATTTCGTGAGATCTTTTAAAAACCAGAAAAATATCTTGAAATCACATAAAATTATTATAAATCTCATAAAATTCCATAAAATCTTTCGCAATTCTTAGAAATTTTTTTAAATATCTTAAAATTCCTCGAAATTCCAGGACAGCATTCAAAATTCCTTAAAACTTCTTACAACTCCTCCAAATTTTTTGAAATTCCTTAAAATTGCACGAAAACCGTAAAAATTTTTTAATTAAAATTAAAATTTTTATAGTTTAAAAATTCTTAGAAACCTCTTAAAATTTCTCAAAATTTTAAAACATTTAGAATCCCTTAAAATTCCTTAAAATTCTTTAAAAATCTTTTAAAATTACATGAATTCCTTTAAAATTTCACAAAATATCCCAAAATCCCTTAAAATTCTACAAATTCTTTTAAAAATCCTAAAAATCTTTAGAACTTCATAAAAATCACTTGTAAATCGTCAAAATCTCTTAAAATTCCTATAAATATTTTAAAATTCTAAAAAAACTAAATTAAATTAATTAAATTCTAAAAACCCTCTGAAATCTATTAAAGTTTTATGAAAATCTTCAAAATTGCTTAAAACTCGTTGAAATCTCTTAAACTTCTTCCTAATTTCATAAAATTTAAAATCCCTTGATGTTCTTAAAAATATCTTAAAATTGCATGAATTCCTTTAAAATTCCATGAAATGTCCTGAAATACCTTAAAATTCTACGAAATATTTTTAAAATCCTAAAAAATCTTTTGAATTTTATAAAAATCACTTTAAAATCGTCAAAATCCCTTAAAATTTGTAGAGATGACCTCTTGAAATTCCTCTATAAGTGACTTGCAGTCTTAAAATGTAAAACAAATAATCGTGTAACGCACGTTTCAGTTTGCCATTTTCTTAAATAATATCTAACTCTAATTAAAAACTTAAAAATTATCGTCACGGTTTTTTCTCGTAATTTTTATTAGTTGATCGACAGTAAATTTTTTTTCCAAAAATTCATACGGTCTTTATAAAAATTTGATTGAAGTGTTACGGAAGGATCGATATTATTCCCAATTTGCAGGAAACTGGTGTTTTTTATATAAGGTTGCCACAAATCATGCTGTTTTAAATTTTCGGATGTTGGTTTTCTGTAATTAGAAAGTATACATCTTATTAGACATGAGATATAATTTTCTGAATTAAAAATTCATATCACTAATTACCCATTTATAGAAAATGAAGTCCACAAATCAACCATTAAGTCAATAATCGATTCATCCACTTTGCTAAAATTTTTTTCAGAAGAAGGGAAATAGGATAAATTTACAGGAAAAAGATACATGAGTTCATCTCCGTGATAAACTCCAATATTTCTACTTTCTTGAAGAATAATAGAAGTTTTGCTTAAAGTTCCTCGATATCTGAAAGAGTAGAAGTAAAATGGTTTTTTCATCATTTTTGATGCACTTTCAAGCAATTTTATTTGTGGATAGAAGAAAAAGGCGTCTGTCATAAATTTGCTCATGGCTGTAATAAACTGAAAAAAAAGAAATAGAGTAAATAGAAAAATTGTAGAAACAGTTTTTTAAAAGAAAAGAGTTTTGCATACTTCTTCTTTATAAAACCAATAGGTCCCATTTAAATATTTCTGTTTTATGAGTTCTATAAATATTGGTGTGTTCTTACTCCTCAGATAATAATTCGCCACAAAAGTAAAAAATTCATGAATAGTGAACCTGATGTAATAATATAAATACATATTTGTATAGAGAGCTGTAATTTTTAAAATCAACTTAGAAGTTTAATTACGTTATATACTCAAAATAATAATATTAAATTACATTTAAAACTTACACGTTGTCGTTACCAGTCCTTCATCACTGACAGTCCCAGTAATGAATGGATAATCTTTCATTTTGCCTTTGGCAGTCAAACTCTGAGGACTGTCTGTCAGAAAAGCACCTTCTGCTTCTGGTTCTTCAGTAGGTGCCCAAGTTAATTGAGAAAATCGTGCAAAACTTGCAAACATATAACTTTTACGCAGTAAATTCTCAATACTTTGAAGTCGCAAACAATTTATTATACTGAAAGTCGATGTAACTGGACACATAGTTAAAAAAGCCAGTGATTTGATGTACGGTTTGAAATTGCGTTTCGGTAGAAATGCCCAGGAGGAAAATGCACTTCCGCTCTGAATAATGTACTGATGAAAGAGCCCTGCAATGTATTTTACAACTTAAACTATTAAATATTAAAAATATAGACAGAAAATACGATAAAATACGAGAAATACCACTTGAGGCGTCAGACAATGAATGAAGATGAACGCTAACGCCGCCAGCACTTTCACCAAATATTGTTACTCGCTTTGGATCTCCACCAAAAGCGCGAATATTTTTTTGAATCCATTTCAGAGCAAGAACTTGATCCTTTAAACCAAAATTTCCTGGTGCGGCCAAGTCTGCTGAGCTTAGGAAACCTAGAATTCCTAGTCTGTAATTCATTGAGACCAGAACAATATTTTTATCCAAAAGATATGCAGGTCCTGCGTTCATTGAACTGCAGTTTCCGCTGACAAAAGCCCCTCCATGAATCCATGCCATCACAGGCAGTAATGTCTTGTTTGGTGTATAATAATAATTTACCTAAAACATTGAAATATAAAATTTCAATATCGTATTGCTAATCTAAATATCGTATTGCAATATCGTATTGCTAATATTATTATTATCGTATTAATTAATACCTTGGTTAAATTAAATTTAAGCAGTGGAGTATAAACATTCAAATATAAACAATCTTCATTGCCGATAACTTCAAGCGAATTTTCTAAAGTTTGTGGACACTGACTTGGATCTTTCGTCGCATTTCGAACACCCACCCAGGATTTTGCTGGCAAAGGGTTTCTAAATCTAAATTGAAATAAATTTTGTAATTTCAATACTGGTAATCACAATCCCTATTTGAGAATTAAATTACATATAATAATAATGATAATAATGATAATAATGGTTATTTACATAAGTTATTAATACAAAATCATAATTTAAAAAATTCTTTATTTCAAAAATCGTATAAATTTTAATATCTACCTGAGCTCTCGGATCGGAGGTTGAGCGTAAGGTATTCCAAGAAAATTTGAGATATTTCTTCTCTTCCTTGTTAACTGCGTAGTGCCCCTTAATATTCCCTTGGAAACTTTTACCAAAGGCTCTGCAAATATCCAGGATATGCACAAGAGTAATAAAATAGCGAAAATTTTCAAATTTGTCATTGTATGCACTTAGTTTTCTTAAATAAAATAAATAAATAAATATCGTTGTAGAAAATAATACCCGGGTATTTACTTTCTGAAAAAAATTTCATTTCCACTTGCTGACAGTTATCAGCATGCGTTAATACAAAGATAGTTGTTATTTATTACTTTTAAATGTCACTTGGTTCATTACACTTATTGAGGTGATAGCTTCATAACAATAAACTCATTATTTAAGGTCAGACACTATTTATCCGATTCCTACCTTACCGGCTTCCATTTTTTCAGGACACGTTTACCTGTTATGAAAGATCAATTTTAATTATCTGCTTAACGATAAAAAAAGCGACAATAAACGATTACATGAAGTTCAATAACTCAAGACATTTTAGTTATGTAAATATTAATTAATACAGTATTAAATATTAATTTATTTTGGTATTTATACCATTAATTGAACAAATGAAAGATATAATAATGGATTAGATGTAACATTTTTGAAAAACTAGATGTGGCCTAAAATTAAAAAATTACGTTGAAAATTCACGCGTTTTGGAAAAGAATTCACTGTGTTAGTGACTTCTAATTATTTTTTATATCTGTGTCGTCACATAGTAATTATATTTGCAATTATTTTTCCTATGTGTGCAGTTTTTTATCATGCCAAACTTGTTTCTTGTTTATAGTTGCTTTCAACTGATACAATATATAAAGCAGAAACTTGATAAATAATAAGTAAGGAGACGCCATTATATTCAAAATAATATAGCTTTAAATTGTTTTTCACAGTCTGTTTATTATTTTGTTTCTACAATTCTATGTGGTTTAAGTTCTGAACATTCAAATGAACGAATTTTTGTATTGTTTATAGTTTAAAATACAAGCAATACAAAAATTTGTTCATTTGAGCGTTCAAAACTTAAACCACATACAATCCTCACAAAAAAATTATGATTTCCAATAAAAAAAAAAAATTACAAACTATAAACTATAAAATTATAAACTAGTTGTATTTCTCCAGAAATTCATTCGATTTGGGTAGAAATTTCTTGAAACTGTGTATTTTTCTTTTTTTTGCATCAAATGGCATCCAAAGGTCAGGGTTTTTCAATTTTTCTGATCTCGGTTTTCTAAAATTTTATATAGAAAAAGTATAGATAATGTAGTAACTAAAATTAAATATAGAGGGCGCCAAGTGGGCCCAAAGG
>CAJFCO010000122.1:100886-132725 GCA_904066015.1 Synergus gifuensis
GAATCGATTGGTCTATAATTTTATTTCATTTCCTTGAAAAATAACAAAGTTATGGTTTTATTTAATTTTAAAAAGTTAGTTTTTCAACTATAACTTCTATAATATTCAAAATTCGAAGTTGACGTAAGGAAAATAAAGGTTCCTAACGTCGAGACGAATCGATTGACCTATAAGATTAATGCATTTCATTTAAAAATAAGGATGTTATGGTTAATTGTATTTTAAAAAATTAATTTTTCGACTAACTTTTCAAATAATCAAAATTTTGACTTGACATAAGGAAAATAAATGTTCCTTGCATCGAGACGAATCGATTGGTCTATAATATTATTTCATTTAATTAAAAAATAACAAAATTATTGATCTATTTAATTTTGAAAAATTTGTTTTTCAACTATAACTTCTCTAATATTCAAAATTCGAAGCTGAGGTAAGGAAAATAAAGGTTCCTTGCGTCGAGACGAATCGATTAACCTATAAGATTAATGCATTTCATTGAAAAATAAGAAAATTGTGCTTTACTGTAATTTTTGAAAATGAATTTTTCGAATATAACTTCTCAAATAATCAAAATTTAATGTTTATGTAAAGAATAATTAATGCTTCCTCTATGAGGAAGCAAATCATATTTGCTTACAGGAAGCAAAGTGCTCATTGAATGAGCACAAAAGTTGATACAACTTCACAGCTAGTTTTACTTGTCGTAATTAATTTAAAATGTTTATAAGCGCTAATAGAAAAGCAAAGACTGTAGAGTAGCAAGCACTTCTTTTATTTTAATTGATTTTAAAAATAGCTTTTTAATACCTTCAATGAAATTTAGTTTCCTTATACTGAAAGTTCCAACTTCAGTAAATAATGTTCTTACAATAACATCCTAAAAAAATATTATCTCAAAAGATCCATACATGAAAATATTAAAATGTAATATTCCACAATTGGAATTGAATTTAATTTAAGTTTCAAGAAGTTTCAAAACTTTTTTTGAGTATAAATTAATTTTCTTAATAACATTGCAGCTTTTTCAATTCAGCGGAAATCTTCGAAATACTTCTTAAGAAATATCATTTTTCGATGGCAAATATGATATGCTAACTTTAAATTTAAATCAAATATACACTAGCTAGTATTTATATAGTATTTCAATATATATATTATTTATACATATATTTTACTTAAAATCTGATTTTCTAAAGAAGAACATGAATGATTCTGCTTCGATATTGACTTTTAATTATTGACTGCACAGTTTCAATTCCTGCCTAGATTTCAGCGACGAGCATCACTGACAATTAGGAAATTCAATTTCAAGATCGTCACCATAAAGGCTCTCTATCTTTTTTTCTCTCAAGTTCCGTAGTTCATCACCGATCAACGAAATTAAATATTTTAGGTGTCGGTTTATTTATTGAGAATGCAGAATCATTTAAAATTCAAATCAGCTCAGAAAAACATTGATTATATTTTATTTTTATTTAATTTTTAATTAATTGAACCCTCCTTCATTAATGAAATTATTTCTTGTTGACCTCTTACATTTTTTGAAAATCGGAACATTATATAATAATAAATTAGCAGACCAACATTATTATTTATTCTACTTCTTACAATTCAGGTTTGAAATAACAATATATGGGAGATTTTAAGGACATTTTGTTGCATCAATTTTTTTAGAGAGGAATTTTAAGAGGTTTCCAGGAATTTTAATGTTTTTTGACAATTTTCAAGTGATTTTTACGAAGTTCTAAAGATTTTTAAGATTTTTAAAAGATTTTATATAATTTTAAGGTATTTTAGGATATTTCGTGGAATTTTAACGGAATTCATGTAAGAGATTTTTTAAAGGTAAGGAATTTTAAGGGATTTTAAATGTTTTGAAATTTTTATGAATATTAAGAGGTTTCTAAGAACTTTGAGAGGTTCTAACGAATTTTAAGCGATTTTCTAATGTTTTCGTGAAATTTCGAGGAATTTTAAGAAAATTCAAAAGAATTTGATGAAATTTCTAATAATTTTAATGAATTTTAAAGGATGTAAAGGAACTTTGAATTTTATGGTAGAATCCAAAGAATTTTACGAAGTTTCTGCGAATTTTAAGAGGTTTTCATGAATTTTAAAAGCTTTTAATGAATTTTAACCGATTTCGAAGGTTTTCATGAAATCTTAAGTGTTTTGAAAAGGTTTTTTTGGATGTTTTAAGAGATTTTAAGGGATTTTATATCTTGTGAAGTTTCGAGGAATTTTAAGAGATTTCAAAAGGTTTCAGGGAATTTTAAGGAAATTCAAAAGAATTTAATGAGATTTCTAATAATTTTAATGAATTTTAAAGGATGTAAAGGAACTTTGAATTTTATTGTAGAATTTAAAGAATTTTACAAATTTTTTGGGAATTTTAAGAGGTTTTTACGAATTTTAAAAGCTTTTAAAGAATTTTCAGCGATTTCGAAGGTTTTCATGAATTCTTAAGTGTTTTGAAAAGTTTTTTGGGGATTTTATATCTTGTGAAGTTTCGAGGAATTTTAAGAGATTTTAAAAAATTTCAGGGAATTTTAAGGGACTTTAAGCAATTATAAATGTTGTAAATAAAATTTCCTGGAATTTAAAAAAAAAGTGAAGAGATTTGAATAATTTCAAAAATATTTTATGGTATTTAAAAAAATTTTGTGAAATTTTATAAGATTTCTAATAATTGTAAGGGATTTTATGATTTTTAAGAAATTTTGTGTAATTTTAAGGATTTCATCTAATTTAATAGAATTTCTAATAATTTTATTAATAAATTTTAAAGAACTTGAAGGAACTTTAAATGTCATCGTAGAATTTAAAGAATTTAAAGAAGTTTTCACGAATTTTAAAAGATTTCAAGAGATTTTTATGAGTTTTAAAATATTTTATGGGGTTTAAAGTATTTTAAACTTTGTCAGATAATTTTATTGATTTTTCTAATTTTAAAAAACTTTCGTATAATTTATAAGAATTTCACGGAATTTGCTAAGATTTCTAAACATTTTAAAGATATTTAAAATATAAAAGAATTCCCAAAGGTATTTAGGAATTTCTAGAAATTTTTGACAATTTTAACTTAGATTTCAATAGATTTATGATTTTAAATATTTTTGTGGATTTTTAAAGGATTTTAAGAGATTTCTGAAAGTTTTTCCAGATTTCTGGAACTTTTTCCAGAATTCTTAAGTTTTGTTTTCCTTCTCAACTTTAAGTCATCCAAAAGCCAATCAGGTTTGCAACAACAATATATGCAAGATTTTCGAGACATTTCGTGACACCACATTTTTAGAGAAAGGATCATTTAATCATTTAATCACTTTTTTAACGACTAGTGGTTTTAAATTGACAAATCCCAGCTTACCTTTGCTTCATCCACTTTCTTTTTTAGTTGCATAATTTTGCCCCTAACATGGCTAATAATAATTAAAGACCTGTTTGAAAATCCATCGAGTACTAAAAACATAGCAACTTACTCTCCAGTTTCGCACCTCAACAATATTTCTCATTTAATGGTGGCAAAGTTGATAACTGAGGTCTGGCAGAGTAAAAAAAAATCTTCTCGTGTGTCATAATTAGAGTAGAAGCTGGTAACTCTATGATGAAGAGGGAAACTTTACAACTCCTGATTCCGTTTAATATTACCAGAAGGTGTGTAAAAGGAGACCAGTATACAGGATTCTACATCAATAAATTTCCCTTTCCTATTTCTTTTTTATTTTCTAGACCAATAAACTATCATTCTGCAGAATAATGTCTAGTGCACGAAGAAATTTTTCATTAATTTAATATTCCATTATTTTCCAAAGAAAAACTAAAAAACAATATTCGTACTAAAAAAATCCTATGTAAAAAAAATCCTGTGTTAAAAAAATCCTGTGTTGAGAGGTACAGCTCAATTCAGTCCAGGTAGAAATAATTGAAACCCAGAAATGGGTTAATTGAATTTTTACTTTGATAGTCCTTTTTTTATTTGTTTATTGATTTTTCTTGTTAACTTTGGTGTTTCAGGCGCAGCAGCAAGTGGTGTAGGTTGACGCTCAGTGAAAATTGACTTTCCGGTAATGTAAATATAATTGAGAAGGTGCGTTTCTAGAAATCAACGAAAGTTCGCGAAATATCAAACACCTGGCTAATTAATTTCTTCTTGCCACTGTACATTTGTAAATTCATGTAAAAAGAAAGTTGCCTATTCATTAAGTCAATTGCAATGATTTTGCACGAAGTGGTGTTTTTTTGTGAACACGCCTTGGTACCAATAACTTCAGCGTTTCTACAATCGACATTGCATTTCCACAAAAGACTGAGATGTACCATTCCATATTCCGAGCAACATATCGCTTATCCTCCATAAGGTAAGCTTGTATTTTTGTTTAATATAAAAAAGTGATCTAAGTGTCTATAATATTGATCTATTATTCTCTGATGATAATGATAGAATCCATACATTTAATGATGAGGATTCCGTATTTTTTTGTGAATACAACAACAAAATTTTAAGAATCCTCTAATTTTATCTCGAACATAATTTTTTCTCGTAAAAATCAATATCAATTTAAATAACATTGATAAACTCGTGACCTGGGTCACTTTTGTGACTCATAGCTCTTTATGGTTCAATTTTAGTAGGTAGTGGGTACAAGTTTACGTTTGGTGATGTTTTTTTACATAAATTATTAATACTCGTGTTTATGTGTACTGAATATACATGTGTGTGTTATAGTGCTATTGCAAACACATGGCAGGTAATAAAATTCAACTTGAGTATTATGATATGACGATGGAACATTCAAATTAGGACAAATATCGATTCTCGATAATTCGCAGGATATAAACGACGTTTATCCCAAATATAAAGATTTTTGTACTTAAAAATAAGAAGTAATTAATAATTTAATTATATTAAATAATTCAATTACAATTGTGATTTACTCCGTCAGTAAAAACATTCGTTTTATTAGGGAAAATTTTCGTACACTTTATTTGTAAAATTATCAAATATTTGAATGATTAGAGTTTGAACCCTTTAGGAATATTTTGAATCTCTATGGAAATCATAAGCTATAAGATATTTTACCCCCAGAGATGTTGACATAATTTATTAAGGAACTTCGCCCCTTTTCTCGTTCGTTCACAAAATTTAATCATCTTCTTTTCCACCCTAAATTGTAACCTGATTCAGTACAAGCAGCTGCGAGTGGCACTCATTTAACCCAAGGAATTTAATGAAAATCCTTCGGTTAATAAATAAATAAACATATTAACTCAACTCCTTTCACCTAATAAAGAAATATTCATTATTCACTAATTAAAAGTCTGTAATGTATGTAATACACGTGCTAGTTGAATGCATTTAAAAACTAATCTGAGATCACTATTTGCTTAATTGCTTTTTTAATTGAAGCCATAAAAACTATGCTTAAAAAACGTTTAATCGTCTTGCGAAATCTTCCCAAACCGCCTTTACCTGTTGCTCTTTTAGCATACTAACAAATTCGAGAAATATTAATGAAGTTTCATTTATTTGCAAGTAATTCTCGAAATTAAAAGGCAGTTATTGAACGGAACTGAATTTGATTAGAATTTCAAGAGAAGCTAAAAAGTAAATGAATTTGGTAAAAAAAGTTACTTTAAATACTCGTTAATTTAATTAAAACAATTTTATTACAAGGTTGAATATTGATAAAATACAAAAAACAGCCTCGAATTGTGAATATTATTTTTAAATTCGCTATAAAAGTAATATTCTACGTAAAATTGAGCTTCAATCGATATAATCAATTAATGTAACAAACGAACCCACTTAATTCAATTTCCGATAGACCAATGACCTGTGAAATTTTGCTTCATTTTTCTTCCTTCAGTACTTCTAATTTTATATTCAAAATAGAGTTTCATAAGAGATTTTCTGGCAAATTTTTCCATTTTCATTCCATCAAATTCTTACATTAGATTCAAATAACTTTCAATCAATTTCGATATCTCTCTCAATGCCTTTTGACAAGAGTGAGTGATGATCTTAAATTTGACCTTAAATCACAGACATTCATGAAATCACAGACAATTCATGGAATTCTGAATTCTCAATGAGAAATGAGTCATTTCACTGAATTACGATGATTCATGAAAATAGGCTACAATCCTAGGTCACTATTTCTCAATTCATCCATTTCTGACATTTCCATGACAAAGTGAAGCGCGTTGCAAAATTTATTAGTAATGTTATCTTGACCTGTGATAAACTACATTTAGCTTAATCTCTGATTTGGAACTAATCTACAAAATGCTATCTTTTACTTTATTAAAGTAACTCACAGAATGCTTTTATGTATAAATTACAGCTATTGACAGTTGAATTTCCCTTTTACAATGAAAGGCACTGTTTACAGCACATTGAAAGTTAATTCTTTTGTTTGTGGATAGAAAATATAAAGTAAACAATTTTCCGCCCTTTTGAGATTGACAAATTGCTATAGAAAGTTGCAAACCTCCGTTTGACTCCAAAAGGAACTTTATGTAACTTTATATATGGTAATTCATTAATCTCATGATTTTAATGAGACTGGAAAAAAAGTCAGAAAAGTTCATTGAAAAATATGACTACGACTAGAAAGATGAATCTTATCTAAAATATTTATTTTAGATTTATTAGTAATTTCTAATTATAGTAATTTTACAATTTTTATAGTAATTATATAATTATTATAATTAATTATAATAATTTCCAGTAATTTTATATTTAATATTTTCTCTAGACGCAACTTCATGTCTGGCTACAGACAGGGTTTTCCACTTAGAAAATATCTTGAATAAATAATAAAAATAAAAATAAATAAATAATAAATGATAAATAATATAAATATGCTAAATATAAGTATCTTAAAAGCTACTAAAAATAATCGTTAAAAAATTGGACAAGTTTTTAATTCTCTGATATTTTAAAATGAAAAATAACTTATTATGTAGTTCATTAAATTAAAATCAATATTGGTGTAGAATAGGTCTTAAAAAAGATGTGTCAACCTAAATACTCAGAGATGGTAATTTATTATTAAAAGAAAGCTAAAGTTTATCTTGAAGACTTTGTATTGTTGTAGTGAATATCCGTGTTTACGGAGTTTTAACTAAGCTGAGCTTATTTTAATGAAGAAAGGGGATTTTATATGATAGTTTATTTATGTCTGACTGGAAACTTCCTTATCCACTTAAAGAGAAACGTTCCCAACTTTTTGAGATAAAGTTTATCAGTTTGTCACTGCAGAACGTAATTTTTATTATTTTTCTTTCTAATTTATATTATTTATGCTTTTTAATTTATTAAATTTTTACCTTCATCCCTTAACATTTCACGAAAACCTTAGAAATTCCTTACAATTTGTTAAAACATCTTAAAATTACTATAGAAACCTCTTGAAAATCCTTAAAAATTCGCAAAAACGTTCAAAATCATTAATCTCTTAAAATCGATGGTAAATTCTTCAAAATCTCGAAAAATTCCAAGAAATCTCTTGATGTTTAACATTTAAAATCTTTTAAAATCATTAAAAATTTCATTAACTTCCATGAAATCCTTAAAAATTCCATAAAATCTTTTAAAAACCAGAAGATTTAATAAAATCCTTAAAGATGCGATAAAATCTTTTAAAAATCATTAAAATCTCTTGAATCCTCTTAAAATTTCTGAAAATTCCATGATAAACTTTATTCGAAATTCTACAAGATTTAAAATCCCAGAAACCTTTTTAAATCTGTTAAAATTTCACGAAAACTTTCTAAATCGCTTAAAATTCGTGAAAATCTCTTAAAATTTCCAAAAACTTCTTGAAATTGCACGGTAATTTGTAAAACTACCTTTATATCTTTAAAATCTGTTAAAATATTAAAAATCTTATCAAATTCCATGAAATCGTTTAAAATTTTACGAAATCTTTCAAAGATCAGAAAAATCTTTTGAAATCATTTTAAATTATTATAAATCTCATAAAATTCCATAAAATCCCTCGCAATTCTTAAAAATCTTTTAAAATATCTTAAAATTCCTTCGAATTCCATGATAACATTTAAAATTCCTTAAACCCCCATAAAACTCCTACAAACCTTTTGAAATCTCTTAAAATTTCACGAAATCTTTTTAATATCCTACAATTCTTTTGAATTTCGTAAAAATAAATTGAAAATCGTCGAAATCCGTTAAAATTCCTAGAAATATTTCAGAAATCTTAAAATTCTTTTAAAATTCTTAGAAACCTTTGGAAATTCATTAAAAGTTGTGAAAACATCTCAAAATTCTTAGAAATCCCCCAAAAAATCCATGAAACCCTTGAAAATTATACAAAATTTTTTCAAAATCAGAGAAATCTCTTGAAATCCCTAAAAATTTAACGATAACTTTCTTAAAAACTTTCGAATATTCCATTTCCTTTATATCCTTTACAATTCATTAAAAATATTAGAAATCTTATCAAATTCTATGAAGTCCTTTAAAATTTCACTTTTAAAAATAAGAAAAATCTCTTAAAATGAGTTAAAATTATTAGAAATCTCATAAAATTCCATAAAATCCCTCGCAATTCTTAGAAATATTTTAAAATATCTTAAAATTCCTTGGAATTCCATGATAACATTTGAAATTCCTTAAACCCCCATAAAACTCCTACAAACCTTTTGAAATCTCTTAAAATTTCACGAAATCTTTGTAATAATATCCTACAATTATTTTGAATTTCGTCAAAATAAATTGAAAATCATCGAAATCCCTTAAAATTCCTAGAAATATTTCAAAAATCTTAAAATTCTTTTAAAATTCTTAGAAACCTCTTGAAATTCATTAAAAGTTGTGAAAATATCTCAAAATTTATAGAAATCCCTAAAAAAATTCATGAAATCCTTAAAAATTATACAAAATTTTTTCAAAATCAGAAAAATCTCTTGAAATCACTTAAAATTATTAGAAATCTCATAAAATTCCATAAAATCCCTCGAAATTCTTACATATCTTTTAAAATATCTTAAAATTTCTTGAAATTCCAGAATAACATTTAAAATTTTTTAAAACTCCATAAAACTCTTACAAACCTTTTGAAATTCCTTAAAATTCCTAGAAATCCTTTAAAATTCCTAGAAACCCTTAAAAATTCCTCTCTAAAAAAGTGGTTCCTCTCTAAAAATATCTCGAAAATCTGGCATACATTCTAGTTTCAAATCTGATCGGCTTTGTAATGACTTAAAGTTGTAAGAAAAAAAAAAAAAAACAAAATAATCACGCGTGTTAGTTTTCTAGTGATTAAAAAAATGATAAAAATGCTATAAACTTTCGAGACAAATGTTTTTGTGAATGAAATATTTCGTTGAGATTTTTGCTTTGGCTAGAGGAAAAGATAGTAATATCTTAGTCTGGAAAACCTTATGGGGTGGATTCACGCTTCCAGCTATATGGTTTTACGTTTGACCCTGTATCACATAGAGTGAGTGGGTGGCGCGAGCGCTGTACGAACAAGGGTATCGACCCTTTTTCCACCCAGACATGGAACCATACGAACCACGCGGTCTGTCTTGGATCACCGTACTTGCTATATAAACCCTGTGTCTGCGAATTTTATCAGATGAAGGCAAGACGAGATGCCTCTGATGCTAAAACACTCGAATGCTGGTGTCATAAAAAGTAATGGAAGAAGTTTCAGACAACAAAAAGAAAGGGATTGAAGACAAGATTTTTTTTTATGTCTTCGATTGAAAGATAATACTTCTTAAAACACTGTAATTTTGTCCTTCAGAATTGACTCACAATCAGCATCTGACATATTAAATAGCACAAATTTTTATCTAAATAAATAAATAAATTGAAACGATGAGAATCTACAATATCAAGTTTTTGTTAAATGAAGGCAAAATTGCAGAGACGCATGAAAGGCTCGGAATCGCGGAAAACTTTAGAGCTTGCATTATAACCAGAGTTTCGGGAATACAAGTTCATGTGATAGTTTCCGGTTCAAACTTCGGATATTACCCGCTGACTAAACGGAGAAATATAAGCATTCATGGCCTGGTTCATGTTAATTCACAGTTGTGAGGAAATTTTTGATATTCAGAAAATACAATGCATTATTTAACTCAGCCAATTAATTGTACTTAAATATAATTTACTTAAATATAATTTAAGTACAATTGGAGGAAAGAAACTTGATATCAAGCTATTCACTTATTTATTTTGTATTTTCATCTTTACTTTACGACTCATCTCCTTTATCTCAGTTTTTCTTTTATCCATTTTTATGCGCATCTACTGAAAAACATGCACGGTGAATAGAGCAGAGACTCAATTTGAACCGAGATACTTCCTTTGCGAGGTGATATACTGCAACAGGAAGAGAAATGCAATTTTTACAATCATGAATCCTTTTTTATTCTTCCAAAGTTCTTTTTACATTTTCCTTTCAAAGGTACTTTTTTGAGGATTCAAAGGAGTCTAAGAGCCCTATATGAATCCAGAGAAAGCCTTTTGAATTCTTTATTTGCAGAAGGTATTATTATAATTCTGAAAAGTGCAGAGATATTACTCGTAGAAGAAGTAAGTCGTCATTTCAGAGGAAATACAAATATTTATTTGAAGATACTCAATGTCCGAACGACCAAGAATACTCAAATTTATGTTCTTGACTTGCGGGCTTAAAACTACTTTTCTACCACCCTATTAAATTTTCATGTTGGTGTAGCATTGAAGTTTTTTTCTGGTTTATATTTCCATACATAGGAAAAACATCTTTTATGCATTTCTCTAATAAAAATCCAGGCTTTATTTTATGTGGTTTAAGTTCCGAATGTTATGAACGAATTTTTGTATTGATTGTATTTTAAACTATAAACAGTGTTAAAACATTAATTCATTTGCATTAACATTAATTTTTTATGGAAGAATATAGAAGACATTTATAATGTCTATGGTTATTTTTAGTTGAAATATAATATTTAATTTATAATAATATTGAAAAAATATTTGGTTCATTTGAACGTTCAAAACTTTTGGTACATCTTTATTTTTGGAAACTAATTCCTTTCCTTTCTTCATTTTTCAAAGCTATTCTTTATTCTCTTCTTTCTGAATATCTACTTAATTTTTTTAATTTATTTTAAAGATGTATTTAAAACATTCTCGTTAGTATTTTTTCATCTGAGTGTAAACTGAAATGAACGGAAGTTTATGCTTTTACAATAATAAGGTCAAAGTATTTAAAGCATAGCGCTTTTTATTCATTTTTTGCAGGCTGTCTTTCATAATAAAAGTTAAAAGCAATTACAAAAGTTTGTCATTTATATTCGTTTTTTATTCAAAGATGGATTTAACATCTCGTATTCATTGAAAGGAAACTTGTCGATTCTATGTAGATGCATTTTAAATCATATTATAGGTAGGAAAAAAATACATATAACAAATACCTCCGCTTTTATTTATCCGAGAGACTAATAAATTGAGTTTCAATCTTTTTAATATCCTACAATTATTTTGAATTTCGTCAAAATAAATTGAAAATCGTCGAAATCCCTTAAAATTCCTAAAAATATTTCAAAAATCCTAAAATTCCTTCAGAATTCTTAAAAACCTCTTGAAATTCGTTAAAAGTTATGAAAATATCTCAAAATTCTTAGAAATCCCTAAAAAATTTCATGAAACTCTTAAAAATTATACAAAATTTTTTCAAAATCAGAGAAATCTCTTGAAATCCCTAAAAATTTAACGATAACTTTCCTAGAAACTTTCGGAAATTCCATTTCCTTTATATCCTTTAAAATTCATTAAAAATATTAGAAATCCTTTAAAATTTCACAAGAGTTTTTAAAGATAAAAAGAATCTCTTGAAATGAGTTAAAATTATTAGAAATCTCTTAAAATTCCATAAAATCCCTCGAAATTCTGAGAAACCTTTTAAAATACCTTAAAATTCCTCGGAATTCCAGGACAACATTGAAAATCCCTTAAAACCATTTAAAACTCCTACAAACCTTATGGATGCATTTTAAATCTTATTCTAAACTATAGGTATAGGAAAAAAATACATGTGAAAAACACCCCCGCTTCTATTTATCCGAGAGACTAATAAATTGAGTTCCACTCGAGGATGCTGACGAAGCTTCTGAAAATTTTTTCCAGAAACTCCTCTGCAATCCTCTTCGTAAAGTGATAATACCATCTACTCGAGACACATATAAGAAAACTCGTAAAACGAAGTAACCCTGGAATGAGTAGTTCAGGAAAACTTTCCCAGACTTTATGCTCTCTAAAAGATCTAAAATGCAAGTGATACTTTAAAAAAAGTTGTTTTTATTTCTATTCAAGCTAAAAAGATTTCCTTAATAGTAAATTTATATCTCAATAAAACGTTTCATATGTTATTGTTAATGCAAATGAATTAATGTTTTAACACTGTTTATAGTTTAAAATACAATCAATATTCAATACAATCAATACAATCAATATAAAATCAACAATTCGTACATTTGAACGTTCAAAACTGTTCAGTCATCTTCGTGTTTACCATAAGTTCCAGAAATCTTTATAATTCATCACTTGTAGTTGCTAAAATTTAGCAACCAAAAAAAAAGAATATAAAATTAAAGTTCTGAAAGCCATCTATTGAAAAATCAGTCTATTTTGATTAATTTGTCCATTGCTATTCCAAAATTACCATTTCTTTATCTTTATCTCTATCTTTTTTAGCATGATGAGGCCACGTTCTCTGTTTATTATCTTTTCTTTCGAAGGATAAAGTCGGTGGCATTATTAGCTAAACTGAAGGGCTAACAGTGGGTGGTGGGGAAGGGTGAAGTCAAGACTTTCAAGGATATCGATTGTATGACATATTTCGAGTCGTCAACTAATTTACTCGGGAAGTATATCGATTTTCAGTATAGTGCATGAACTTTGTTTCTCTGTGATGAACATGGGCACACAGCTTAAACTTCCTTTCCTGTCAGTAATGGGAGACGTAGCCAATCACTTAAAATCCCCCTTGTGCTAACAATTCACCAGCAAATCGGGCGGGAAATTAGTTGTAGGGTGACACTGCTCAAATGAATATGGTCTTCCTGCTATTGCTATTTTCCTAATTTTTCTCACTTCATGTCTCAAAGATATCTACAATTACAAAATAGCAAATGTATATATCTTAAAGGCTTCAATTGTTTGTAAAATATATGTATATGTGGATTATATTAATGTATTGTATTAATGCCTGTAGTATATTAATCATTCAATCCATCTAAGATAGACTATAATTCAATGACATGTAGTTTGATATTGAATTTATGAATCTATAATGATTTCATGATCCCTCAACTAAATTTTAGTCTAAAGGTAAAGATGCATATTACTAGGGGATAAATATATTATTAAATATATTATTATATTATTATTATTATACATTTTTAAGGATATATCCTTAAAAATGTCTGAGAATGATTAACATATGGTCATTCGTCAAAATTGAGCGATCAATTCATATCTAAGGGGAGAAAAACACTAAAGTGCATTAGATATCTATAACTGCCTCTTGTCCGGTGGATTCGAGATATCCGATATCCGATAGTGTATAGTGTATCCGGCATATTTTAGTAACGACTTAATCTTGCTTCTTTCGTGCCAAACGATATCGATACTTTCCACATTCGACACCAACGTCTTATGTTATACATATATATATATATATATATATATATATATATATATATATATGTTATATCCAAACGTGCATCACATGCGATCAGAACATGAAAGTAACTTTAGGAAATTGCTTTCCATACTTTTATGTCTCAAGAATTAGCTCCCACCTCCCCACTATCGAATTTATCTTTTGGAATCGAAGAAGAAAATTATAAGAAGGCAAAATAAAATTTTTTAGTTCTTTACTTTTTTTAGTACTCTTCTCTACTGTTATTTGAAACGAATTTTCACTGACAGTAAGTTTTTAAGAAGATATACCATATAAAGTTATTTTATTACATACAAGGAGACAATTTTGTACTTCGAGAAAATGCCCAGCTGGAGTTAAATTGTCTACCTTAAGTCACAGAGTTTTGTAGTTTAGCATGGGTGTTACTTTGGTTGTAACTTTACTAATAAATCTTCAACTTTGCCCACTTTGAAGGGCATGCTTTACTATAAAATGTTCTTGTGTAGTCTGAGTATTTTGTCTTCAATATAGCAAAAGTTTCTTCTGGTTCCAAGGGAAATTATACTAGACTGAAGTACACACAATCTCAAAAATTTTTTTAACAAATTATTCATCATTAGAATTAAGAATGTCATAAAAATTTAATAAAATCCTTAAAGATGCGATAAAGTCTTCTAAAAATCATTTAATCTTTTGAATCTTCTTAACAATTCTGGAAATTCCGTGAAAAACTTTAAAATCCCTTAAAATACTTTAAAATTATCAGAAACCTTTCGAAATTTGGAAATTCTACAAGATTTAAAATCGTAGAACATTTTTAAATCTCTTAAAATTTCACGAAAACCTTCGAAAACGCTTAAAATTCGTGAAAATCTATTAAAATTTCCAGAAACTTCTTGAAATTTTTTCAAATTCTATGATAACAATTAAAATCCGTTTTACATTTTTTAACATCTATTAAAAGTATCAGAAATCTCATCAAAAAATTTCATGCTTAATATTTAAAATCCCTTAAAATCATTAGCAATCTCGTCAAGTTCCATGAAATTATTAACAATTTTATAAAGTCTTTTAAAAATTAGAAAAAACTCTTCAAATCTTTTAAAATTATTTGAAATCTCATTAAATCCATAAAAATTCCACAATATCTTTTAAAAATTGACAAATTTCTTGAGATTAAAAATCTTTTGAAATCTCTCCATAAAATTCCCAGAAAATTCTTGAAATCTTATAGTAACATTTAAAATCCCTTTATACTTTTAAAGTCCGTTAAAACTATTAGAAATCTTATCAAATTCCATAGAATCCCTCGCAATGCTTAGAAATCTTTTAAAATATCTTAAAATTCCTTGGAATTCTACGATAACACTTAAAATTCCTTAAACCCCCATAAAACTCCTACAAACCTTTTGAAATCCCTTAAAATTTCACGAAATCTTTTTAATATCCTACAATTCTTTTGAATTTCGTCAAAATAAATTGAAAAAAGTCGAAATCCCTTAAAATTCGTTAAAAGTTGTGAAAATATCCCAAAATTCTTAGAAATCCCTAAAAAATTTCATGAAACTCTTAAAAATTATACAAAATTTTTTCAAAATCAGAGAAATCTCTTGAAATCCCTAAAAATTTAACGATAACTTTCCTAGAAACTTTCGGAAATTCCATTTCCTCTATATCCTTTAAAATTCATTGAAGATATTAGAAATCCTTTAAAATTTCACAAGATTGTTTAATGATAAAAAGAATCTCTTGAAATGAGTTAAAATTATTAGAAATCTCTTAAAATTCGTTGAAATCTTTTTAAAATCCTAAGAAACTTTAAAATTTCGTAAAAATCACTTGAAACTTGTCAAATTCTCTTAAAACCATTTAAAACTCCTACAAACCTTTTGAAATCACTTCAAATTACACGAAAATCTTAGAAATCTCTAAAATTCGTTGAAAACTTTTTAAAATTATAAAAATCTGTCGAATTTCGTAAAAATCACTTAAAACTCATCAAATTCCCATAAAATTTTGATAACAATTGATTGCAAAAAATTCTCAATGAAAATAAACTTATTATTTTAGAGACATTGGACAATGAAATTTAACTATAATTTTTATCTGAATAGAGGCATTATAGTCATATATATATATATATATATATATATATATATATATATATATATATATGTTTATAAAGCGCTATTGTTCCGAAGTCTCTATTTCAGTCGCGTGCGATATAAAAATTCTAGAATGAGCCTCAACACGTTACATTTTCTATTGTCTGACTGGCGACGAATTGACATGAGTTACTGCCCCTAATTTATTTCTTAAACTCCTGAAGGCGAGTTATTTTTAAATTTTTAATTAATTTCGTAATAATGACCATCCATGTAACTTTATCCAGTGATTAACGGTTAAACACGATATTCTTCCAATTAACTTTCCCTAATTAATTAGATTACTTTTATATCCCTCTCTTTATATAAAATTGAAAAAAAATCGTATCTGCCTAGTATCCACAGATTTGATATCACGTTCATATAAAGAATTTTAATTAATTACATTTATCAATGATCGTAAATATTCACTTTGAAGTACATTATCATGATATAAATATTCATTTATAATTAGAGATAACGAATCAGTATTAAATAAAAATGAATTTTATTAACAGGCAAATTTTAGAGGTGAAAGATTATATTTCTCAGTAGAAGCATTTTTTCCAAGGAAATTTAATCCAGAAATGCATAAAGAATTTTTAGATTGATGCCTTCGCGTGTGGTTAAAAGTATGATCGAAGATCTGATTGAGGAATGATGGATGGATTTGGGAATTATCTAAAAGATATTTTCTTTTCAAGGTCAAGGAATACAAAACATCTTCAATCTCCTTAAAATCCTTGTTTCTTGAAAGTTTTATCGATATCTGAAATTTTGATTAGAAAATCACGATAGAAATAGAAATTTCAGTTTTAATATCCAATTTATATCATAATTAACAATGAAATCGTAAAATTGTTAATATATTATCTCTACGCACAAATCTGACTCTATCAAATAACAATTTAATTCACCACTCCTTTATATGACGTCACGTGATTCACCCTGACCCAGCCGTTGGCAAACGTATGAAGTTAGCGGCCTACAGTCACGAAAGGATCTTTACTGAGCTTTTGCCTATACAACTCATTTTAAAATTTGCAATGTATTTAAAAAATAATTCACAATGAATGTGACTTACATTATTTTCATTTTAGAATTTAGTGAACTTTAAAATTTAGCTTTTTTATTTATCAATTGTATTCTATATTTTATAAATAATAAGAATTATTAACAACTTCCAAGAAATTTCTTTAAAAAATTAATCTCGGGTTCTTTTATTTCTATTTTACATCCTATCACACAGTTTAGACAAAATCCACCATTCTCCATAGACTTTCTTGAAAAGGGAGCTTAATTAAAGAGAATAGACTATATACCTAGTTAAACATACTTTTTCCATTCAAAAACTTTTCAGGATGTTAGCATTAACGTAGATCCGCTGAACCTAAAGGACAGAATTATGCAAAAGAGTCGAAGGACAATTATTCATCACAAAGGCAGACTTAAAGTTCATTTTATACTTTTATGCACTTCTGCAAATTTTCTTGCATTCCGATCTATTGTCAGAATTTCAAATCGCGAAAAAATGTTGAAAGTCGATAAAGTACAGGAAACATTTCTGATATTTTATAAAGAGTATTTAAAATTTTTAATTTCATAGTAAAAATTAGTTATGTCTGGCTAAAGAGGATATTTCTACTTAGAATTCGTGGATTATCCAATCTTTATCCAGTTTTTATCCAGTTTTTATGGAAAAGTAAGTTGCATAACTTATGCCTTTATGCATTTAATTCTTCACCTGCTTAATTTTATTTTTTTCTTTTCCTAAGGCGGAAGTTGGCTAAAATTATATTTTTAAGTGATAAAAAGCAACTTTAGCCAGACATTGGATTAATTTTGCTTCCTCATAGAGGAAGCTTTGTTTTTTAAATATTTATCAGATTTTTTAGTGTCCCCATACAGCCAACAATTTTAAATATTCCATTACGTAAATATGAGACTTAAAAAATGGCACATATTGTTTGACTCGACATATCTTTTTCTACTTGGAAGATTTACCCAGTCTGGTCAAAAACTCTCTTTTCTACTGTTAAATCTCCTCTTTAAAAAGTCCAAACTTCTTTCTGATATTTTCTCTTGCCAAGGATCTCGTCAGTAGAAAAAGTTGTTTCCGGTAGAGCTAAATTATTCTGCAAGTAGAAAAAGTCGAGTTTGTCCAGACATGATATTGATTTTTAAAACATTAAAAACTTGTAATTTTTAATTGACAGTAGTTTTTTAATATTATTTATATTATTATTTTTACTATTATTAAAAGTGTTAAATGTTGTTTTAGGCAGACAAAAAATTCGATTTCCGAAACTTTAGGTAGAATATAAAAAACAATCTCTGTAATCCAGGTAATATACCAAAATCGTTTTCTATCAGTGTCGATATTAATAATCTATTTATCGTAGGATTTTCTCCGAAAATTAATTTTATGCTTGAAAGCCTTCGTAGCATTTGATATATTCCGATTTTTTCGCAAATAGAAGATGATCCTCAGAATCCTAAAGGGATTCAGCACACGGCCTGGACATAATTTCCACTTTCCTCGCATTTTCTTATCGAATGACGATAGATGGTCGGGACTGTCGAAGTCAATTTTTCCTCTCGTGAAGCGAAACGAGAAGACATAAATCTAATTTTAAAAGGTACGAAAAAGCTGTAAAAGTACAAAAAAAAAGCTGTAAAAGTACAAAAAAGCTGTAAAAGTACAAAAAAAGCTGTAAAAGTACAAAAAAAAAGCTGTAAAAACGGCTTATTTAACTAACAAATATTAAAAATTTATGTTTAATGTTACATGGACAATGTAAAAAATATCTAAAGAGGGTGTCATCACTCGTCGTAAAAATAGAAATTATTACTTGCGAGAAAAAAGTAGTCAATAACTGCAATTTACTAATGGAACCCACCTACAAATTGTCGTGCAGCTTTATTAGTCAATCGATTCCCTGGATCTTAAATTTGGGTTAAAAAGTTTAAGAAGTCTTCAGATAGGAAAAATACCAATTAAATATAGTTAGTAATGTTTTCAAGTTTTCAAATAGTGATTAAAATTCCTTAAGGTCGTTAACACGACACTTGTGACTTAAGTAACAGAAGTGACTGAAGTTCAGTTTGCGAATTTCAAAAATATATAAAAGGGTGTTATTCTTGTTACATAAATAGTTTGGTATTGTTTTGGACTTAAGATTAATTAGGAAACTGTAAAAAAACGTCAACACGAACAAGCTAAGTATGTACAACCTTTATTACGATGCAATGAACTTATGGTAACTTTCTCTGCGAAGTACAACTTTTAATTTGTTGTTCACACGCATTCCTTTCAAGGTTTAACTCAAGCCGTCTTTACCCTCTAACCGGGTTAAATCCTCATTGTAGATCCATTTTTTATTCTGCCTATTGCGTCTTAAGATTCTATTTAGAAAGAAGAAATAGAAATTAAATTACCTAAATTACCCCCTTTCATTTATTCGGGGGTAATTTAGAAATAATTTTTTCTATTCTTTTCTTCTCTAAATGATTTTCAAATTAGTTTTCATATAAATGCAATGTAGGTAACAAATTGTATATTCTAGCTATCTTATCGTTCATCACTTCGTAAAGGCAACTCCTGATCATCAGTGCGATTTAATCTATTATTACTTTATTACGTGGAAACTGTTTGTAAAGTTAGGCTTTCTCGAGATTTATCGATGCCAATTAGGAGCAAGAGACAAATTAGGGTCTGGATCAATTTATTATAAAATTTATTCAATTTCATTGTTAAATTTTCCTATCTTAAAAAAGTGGTGTCACGAAATGTCTCGAAATCTCGCATACATTGTTGTTGCAAACCTGATTGGCTTTTGAATGTAGGAAAAAAAAAGAAAATAATCGCACGCGAGTTTTTTTGCCCTCATCCCTTAAAATTTCACGAATATCTTCGAAATTCTTTAAAATTCGTTGAAGAAACTTAAAATTCCTAGAAACCTCTTGAAAATCCTTAAAAATTCACAAAAACCTTCAAAACCATTAATCTCTTGAAATCTATGTTAAAATTCGTGAAAATTTCTAAAAATTTTACAAAAACCTTCGAAATCCTTGTCAATTCTAAAAAATCTTTTTTTAAAAATCATAAAAATCATCTGAAATCGTTCAATAAAATTCCTTGACAAGTTTTAAATTCCTTTAAATCCCATAAAGTATTTTAAAAATCAGAAAAATCTCTTCAAATCCTTTAAAATTATTAGAAATCTCAAAAATTTAATAAAATCTTTAAAAATGTGATAAAGACTTTTAAAAATCATTAAAATCTCTTGAATTCTCTTAGCATTTCTGGAAATTATATGATAAAATTTAAAATCCCTTAAAATCCCTTAAAATTGCCATAAACTTCTTGAAATTCTTTCAAATTCTAAGATAACAATTAAAATCCCTTTTATATTCTTTGAAATTAGAAATCTCATAAAATTTCATGAAATCCCTTAAAATTCTATAAAAATGTCCAAAATGAGAAATCTTTTGAAATCCACGTTAAAACTCATGAAAATCTCTAAAAATCCCTAGAGACGTCTTGAAATTCCTTAAAATTTAAATTCCCTGTAAATCATTAGAAATCTCCTTAATTCCATGAAATACTTAACAATTCTACAAAATTTTTAAAAAATTTGAAAAATCTCTTGAAATCTTTTAAAATTATTAGAAATCTCATAAAAATCCATCAACTCCATAAAAATTCCACAATATCTTTCAAAAGTCGACTAATTTCTTGAAAGCATTTAAAAAATGTATAGCCTTTGAAATCCTTTTCAATTATACTAAATTTTTTAAAAATCGTAAAAATCTTTTTCAATTTCTCCATAAAATTCTCTAACAAATTTTTAAACATTTTTGAAATTTTACGGTAACATTTAGAATCCTTTTATATCTTTACAATTCTCACAAAATCTTTTAAATATCAGAAAAATCTCTTGAAATCACTTAGAATTATTAGAAATCTCATAAAATTCCATAAAATCCCTCGTAATTCTTAAAAATCTTTTAAAATATCTTAAAATTCCTTGGAATTCCAGGATAACATTTAAAATTCCTTAAAACCCCATAAAACTCCTGTAAACCTTTTGAAATTCCTAAAAATTTTACAAAAACCTAAGAAATCGCTGATTTTCTTTGAAATTTTTTTTAATACTTATAACCCTCTTAAAATTTCTCTAAATTTCAAAACATTTAGAATCCCTTTTAAAATCGCTAAGAATTTTTAAAAGTCTCTTAAAATTGCATAAATTCCTTTAAAATTTCACGAAATATCCTAAAATCCCTAAAAAATCTACAAAATTTTTTGAATTTCGTAAGAATCACTTAAAAATTATCAAATTCCCTTAAAATGTCTAGAAACGTCTTGAAATTCCTTTTTAAAAAGTGGTTTCTCTCTAAAAATTTCTCAAAAATCTGGCATACATTATAGTTTCAAATCTGATTGGCTTTGGAATGACTTGAAGTTCTAAAAAGAAAAACAAAATGGTCTGCTAGTTAAGTTTAATTTATATTTTATTTAATATTATATGTATATTAATATTATTAAATAAAATACAAATTTTTTAATAGAAAAGTAGAGAAAACAATTATAATAAAGCGAAAAAATATGCAATTGAAGTCTAAAAAAGGTAATCTGTGTAATGAGAAGGAAATAATGATTTTGATAAGAAAACTAGTTTAAAAGTACTTTTTATATCTTTAACAAAGTCATTACAATTTATATTGTGGGGCGTGTACGGCTTCCATAACTTTACACGTATTTATGTGCGTGCCGTGAAGAATTACTGACATTATCGTAACTGAATGCACTGCAGTGTTCATTTATATTCATTCTGAACCTATCGTACTAAATTCATCGAGACCTTTCATTAGACAACATGGTTAAAAGCCTTAAAGCAATATTATTGCCTCGAGGATATTATCTGACACGTGTAACAACAATACAGTTATGTTTGGTCAAGGGAACAACACTGAGGTCACTGAGCAAGCCAAAAAAATGGCACGTTTCCAATTTTTTTCATTTTGGTGTCCCGAAACAGTCCATTTTTCGCCGATTCAAATATGATCAATATTTTCAAAACTCAATTTAAGTTATAAATCATTTGAATAAGTTCAAATGAATGAAACTTACTTTACGTGTTATCTATCATATTTTCATTGTTATTTTAAAGAATTTTTATTTTACAAGTGTTTCAATCTCTGAAAGCTTTGAAAATACGAGAGATTTTAATTTTATTTATTTATTGCAGAATGGAAAATTAAAATAGAAACATATTCCATTTCTAGAACATACATGATCCATTTTTATGGTGAAAAGTAGATTTATACAACCCAAAAAATAACACACCAAAGTTTCAACTCCATTGTGAATGTGGAACTAAAATTAATCCAACCAGTTGGGTCAAAATTTTATTGCTGTTAATAATTCTTTTCACTGCTAAAAAACACCCCAAAAAGTTTCATCCCCGTAGCTCAGTTGGAACTCACCCTATCATCATCCCTTAGTTCAAAAAAATTCACTGAAAATTCCCTAATTCATGGGGTAAAAATTTCATTCCTGATAATAAAACTTGTTAATATTAAACGGCTCCCAAAAAAATTTCAGCCCTCCAATTCATTTGGAACTCACCCCATATTCACCAAAAACTTTTTGGTTTAAAGAACGACTTAGAAGTGAGTTCCAAATAAGCTGTAGGGATGAAACTTTTCCAGATGTCTTTTATCATTGAGAAGACTTACTATCAACAATAAAATTTTGACCCCATGAATTAGGGAATTTTTGGTGAATTTTTCAATTCTAAGGGATGATATTTACTGAGTTCCAAATGCTCGCAGGGGTTGAAACTTTTGCAGATTATTTATTGCGTTATACAGAACTATTTTCCATCAGAAAATTTTGGATGTCGTATATTAAAAAAAAATATTTTTATTTTCGTTTATTGTAAACATTGCAAATTTTAGTCTCATATTCCAATTTTTGTATTTTTCTTTTTCATTCATTTTTTCCGGGCTTTTTTGCAATTTGTATTTCTTTTATAAAAAAAAGCAGAGATTGGATTTTTCAAAACGCGGATTATTATTACAGTGTAGATGAACGGTGTATGGGTCGTTGAGATTTCCTGTTTATTCACGTGAGACATAATCTGAGGATCTGCTACAATTTCTGCTCTCCCGTCTCTTACAGCCACTTCTAAAACGAACTCTCGAGTAAAAACGTGAGTGTGGGATAACGTAATCTCTTGGCACTGTAAAACTGCAATCCGCATTTTAGCGTAGCGACATAACTATTAATTTACGTACATTCTGTTGGCACGTTTCGTTGACAATCCGGATTTGGTCACTGACCAAATTTTTTCCTCTATTAATACATATAATGCCAGTCACGCTATAAAAATCACACGAATCGTTCATTTTCATCGAAAGAATTATAATGACTTGCACAAAAATTAGGGTCATACTGAACACCATGAGCTGAATATTAAAGACGTCCGATTCCTTTTAGTATATTTCCATCTGATTTCCTGATTCCTGAAAAATTCACTTGACAAACTTTTTCTGTGAGATAAAATATTTTTAATTGAATGAATTTTTACATTCTCATTTTTGAGTGAATCGTTAATTGACTTTAAAAATGAAGTATTGGAATTCTGTATAAAAATGTATATATACCTATATGTATATTATACCTATTTCCAGAAGCAATTTCTGTAGTTCTATTAATTTATCATTTTTATTTTACTCCGCAGACTCTTTTATTTTACAATTTACCTCGAGTATTTCGTTCAATGACTTGACTATTTCGCTGGAATTTCAGCGAGCCATTATAAGTTCCTAGTCGAGAAATTCTATACAATCCTCCAGCTCTGGCTGAACTAAAAAATGTTGATTAAATAGGTGGGTACAATAGATCGGGTCTCCCTTTCTTTATGTATATACATAGGTCATTTCATTAATTCTATCGCTGTTATGTATCTTTCTTTTTTCCCGTTTTAATTTATTAAGGGGTTATTCCCGGCTTATTTCCCCAAAAAAGGCTTTTTTTATCATTTTTTTGCAAAGACATTTGAGATAAATGGTGTACAAATAATATATCATTGGATTAAGCAACTCCTGAAACAGAAAAAAAAATTTTTTTACAAAATGGCGGCTATAATGTAGACCACTATTTAAAAAAAATTTTGTAATTTAACAAAAAGTTGTTTATAACTTTTTTTCCTGTTAAACAATCGCTAAAATCGTGTGTATTTCAGTAGATAATTAAACAATGAAGCTACAGTTCAAATTTCAAGTCAATCGGATGAAAACTTTTCGAGTTCTACTGCCGGCCGATTTTGAAAACACGATTTTGAAAAATGGCCAAAAATTGTGATTGTGGAGCATCAAAGTTGCTTTAGAAAAATTGATTTTCAGAAATTTTGAATAAATATATAAATAATATATCATTGGATTAAGCAAACTCTTGAATTGATATTTCGACGAAATTAGATTCAGAAGGTTTGAAAAATGCAAATTCCAAAAAATCGTTTTTTGGCTATAACTCAAGAACGGTTTTTTGGATTTTAATTTTCCTTGATTTTCCTGAACCCGGCTGTCATTCCTGAATATTTGGTGCAAGAGTCGTTCAAATATCTCAAAAATTGTGGAAGTCATTAAAGGTCAAAAAACATTTTTTTTATTATTTTCCCAAACCATCGATAATTTTCGCGATACTGTTTAAAATTCTTCACTCAAATTAAATCATTGATATTTCGACGAAATTAGATGGTTTTACTTAGGCTTTGTAGATTTGATTCTAATAGGGATTTTTTGCCATGGTTTAAGCCAATAAAAAAAATAAACCACATATATAAATATAAAACAATACTTGAATATTTACTCATTGAGTTGAAAAGTCAAACATTGAGATTAATTTTTAAGAATTTAATTATTCTTCCAATTAATTTTGTTAAAGTTTCAGACAGCTAGTCTGATGATTTTTTTTTAGATTTATTGGAATAAAAATATCAACAATAAAAAATTTTCAAAGTTTCCAAAACCTAAAATTTGTATTTATTTACTAGCAGAAATTTATCCGGTGTGCTCGGGATTTTGAGAGATTTCATAAGATTTCAAAAATTATAAGAGAGATTTACGAGATTTATAAAAAGTTTAAGATAATTCGAAAATTTTTGTAAAAATTTTAAGAGTTTTTCAAGATATTTTATAATTATTGTTAAAATATTTTAACTTTTTCAGGCTTTTTCCTGAAATTTTACGAGATTTTTGAAAGATATTTTAAAACTGTTTTCGAACTTTTTAAATTAAATTTTCTTTTAAATTAATCTTATATTTGTAACCTTTTTAAAAACATTTGAAATAACTAGAAAAGGGTAAAAAATAAAAAGTCTTTAAAATTAAATAATTAAAAAATCTTTAAAATCGTTTACAATATCTTGAAATCTGTTGAAAATCTTTTTATTTCTTTTGAAATTTATTAAAATCCCCTATAAACCCTTGAAACCTCTTGAAATCTAATGAAATCGATAAAAATGTCTGAAATCCTTTAAAAGACTTTGAAAATCCCTTGAAATCTCTTAAAATCCCGAGCAACGCCAGGTAAATTTCTGCTAGTAAATAAAAATAAAATAAAATCGTTTGGAGAACTTCTTTTTGATATTCTTAATCCAGTAAATATTAAAAAAAAATAAAATAAAAAAAATTCGTCATACTAGACGTCTAAAACTTCAACCCAATTTTCAATTAAATTTGCAGTGTAATTAAATTATGATTAAATTATACTCAAACTTCGAAAGGAAATTATATTTTTGAGTAATATTTCATTTTAAAATTAAAATCTGAGAGATTAAAATTCTTGTCAGAATGTTGTGAAATATTATATAAATATTATTGTATATGTCCTTGAGTAATTTAATTTAAGAAAGCAATTACTAAAGTAATGGATCTACACTCTATATGTCGAGGTCGAGTAGCTGGACAACCATAACATTGTCAGTCGGTCGGGGATAATAGACCCTGTATGTCTAATTTATTACAAGTAATTTATTGCAGAAGCTCTAAATTTGTAATTATGTAATTAATACTTGATTGTTATCCTCTTAAGTCTTAATATGTCAGTCATTTAATAAGTGATTACTTCTGAAATCAGATATTCCATCATCTTTCATTTTTATATTCAGGAAATCAAAAAATTTGTAAATTTTATTAAAAATTCTATTTTATTATATAATTTGTACAACTTTATTTCAATTGAATCATAATTTTTGTTTGCAGTATTCCATTGGTTGCGAAAGTCGAGAAATTCCTTGAGTCCTCACCTTTTACAACTGGAGATCTTAATCCGGTGGTTTCCGGTGGTACTACGGACAGGTAAGTTTCTTTTTTACAATTCATGATTTTTCTACTTTTTAAACATTCGCAGAATACAAAAATTCATAATTGGAAAGTTCCCAACCGGAAAATTAAATTTGCAGTTTCATAGAAAACAAAATATAATTTCTCACATTTCTCGGATATGAAAAACTTTCACCAATAACCAATAAAGCATTGAACTCATTAATTATTCTGTCGATAATAAACATGTATTGAGGAAACATACACGTTCCGGAAAAACTGTGGGGATTCTCTTCTCGGTGCATTTTGCACGCGCCAAGGGAATCTGCACTGGGAAAAGGTGAACGTGATGAGCAAGGCAATGTAGTTGAAAATTGTTATCGAAGGTGAAAGAATATCGAGTTTGGCATACGAAATACGTTTTTTCTTATCTCCTCCACATATATGTATAATGTAAAAATAGTGTAAATGCTCGAAAACATGAAACACTGTGTGAAATGTGATCAATTTGTTTTATTCATGGATTTTTCGTTCCATCAATTTGGGACTATTTGTAGTCTGGCATATGTCGGATCAAATTATAAAAAGAACTTCTAGAAGAAAGACCTGAAAGACAAACGACGTAAAAAGTCGATTCAGATGATTGTTATTGGTGACGATACTCGATTCCCATATTCATCATATGATGAAAAATGCAGGGCGGAGATGAAACTTCGACCTTCGTTGGGTTCAAGCCAATAAAACCAGGAAAAAATATGTTTTTTCGTTTTTTAAAGAAAGCATTTGCATTTTCTATTCTTATAATAGTAATGAATGAAAAATAGGAAGGAAAAAATTATGCGAAAAAATTATGCTCGCTTTTTTTTCCAAAAATTTATATCTAATCATTCAAAGTATTTTTCTGGAGCTGGGGAAGTTAAAAAACGCGAAGAGACCGATTTAAAGTTCAGTATTGGAACATTTGGAACCGAACGCGAATGTATAAAGTCACGCTTATACGGCTGTTTCTTTATTGCTCATAAATCATATGGATTCTGGTCTGCATCACTGACCACACTGGATATTGGAAAGGTACCAAAAAAGGATGAGAACTTTCTGCTGACCTCTGCCCAATCGGTTAGGTTCAAAAAAATACAGATTAAACTATAGAAATTTCTTTTAATATGTTTATAATTTCTCAATTCCACTGGGAATGAAAATTAATCCAGCAGCTGGAAAAATTAACGAATTCTTTTATTGTTTTTTAATCCTATCTTTTAAAATCTCTAAAAATTCCAAGAAATCTCTTAAAGTTACTTTACATTTAAAATCTCTTAATAAATTAGACATTTTTTAGAAATTTCATCAAATTCCATGAAATGTTTTAAAAGTCATAAAAATCTCTTGAAATTCGTTCAAATTCGTGAAAACCTTTTAAAATTCCCAGAAATTTTCTGAAATTCTTAAAAATTCCATAAAATCTTTTAAAAATCAGAAAAATTTCTTGAAATCTCTTAAAATTATTGGAAATCTCATAAAATTTAATAAAATCCTTAAAAATGCCAATAAAGTCTTTTAAAAGTCATTAAAAATCTCTTGAATTCTCTTCAAATTCTTGGAAATTCAATGGCAACATTTAAATCCCTTAAAATTCTCAGAAACCTTTTAAAATTTCAAAATTCTTCGAAATTCCAAGACAAGATTTAAAATCCCTTAAAATCCCAGAAATCTTTTTAAATCACTTAAAATTTCACGAAAAACTTTTGAAGTCGCTTAAAATTCGAGAAAATTTCTTTAAATTTTTTAAAACTCTATGATAACAATTGAAATATCTTTTTATCCTTTAAAATACATTAAAAGTATTAGAAATATCATTAAATTCTATAAAATCCTTAAAAATTACATAAAATGTTTTAAAAATCAGAAAAGTCTGTTGAAATTCCTTAAAATTATTAGAAATCTCTTGAAATTCCACAAAATCTTTTAAAAGTCATAAAAAAATCTCTTGATTTCTCTTAAAATTCCTCAAAGTTTCATGAAAACATTTAAAATTTCTTAAAATTCTCAGAAATTTCTTTAAATTTTTTAAAACTCTATGATAACAGTTAAAATATCTTTTTATCCTTTAAAATTTATTAAAAGTATTAGAAATGTCATAAAATTCCATGAAATCCTTCAAAATTACATGAAATCTTTTAAAAATCAGAAAAATCTGTTAAAATTTCTCAAAATTTTAAAATTTCGAAATTCCACGACAAGATTTAAAAACCCTTAAAATCCCAGAAACGTTTTTAAATCACTTAAAATGTCACGAAAAACTTTCGAAATCACTTAAAGTTTGAGAAAATCTCCTAAAATTCCCAGAAACTTCTTGAAATTCTTTAAACTTCTATGATAACAATTTAAATATCTTTTTATCCTTTAAAATACCTTAAAAGTATTATAGATATCATTAAATTCCATGAAATCCTTAAAAATTACACAAAATCTTTTAAAAATCAGAAAATCTGTTGAAAAATCTCATGAAATTTCCCAAAATATTTTAAAAATCATAAAAAACCTCTTGAGTTCTCTTAAAATTCCCTAGAGTTCTTAAAAATGTTTTAAAATTTTACGAATTCCTTTAAAATTCCTCAAAATATCCTGAAACCCTTAAAATCCTGCGAAATCTTTTAAAAATTCTAAAAAATCCTTTTAAAATTCTAAATTCCGCTCTAAAACGGTGATGTAACGAAATTTCTCTAAAATCTCGTATACATTGTTGTTAGAAACCTATACTCTCTAAATTTGAATCGAGAGTAACTGACTTTTAAATGACTTAAAGTTATAAGAAGTAAAAAAAAAATAAAATTTAAATTTGCTAGTTTATATAAAAAAAAGGGTCAAGATCACCTTTTAGATGAAGGAAAATAAGATATATGTATAGTATTCCTGAGAATCTTCCAGATGGTCCTAAACTCATCATGTTCCCCAGAAATTCCTGTTTACCCATTCTAAAATGGCTTCTGGTCTAGTAAACTCTCGAGAGTCAAAATCAAGAGGATATTGATCAAACTCTTAATGTTCTATTGTCATTAGTTGACAAAGCTTCGCTGACATTTCAGCAACCACGAGTAAACATTCAACCCAAAAAGGCTTCTGGGTTAGTGACCAACCTCATTTGATGGAAGATCAACATTTTGAGCTCACATTCGACCTTCTCGTAATCACATTCAAATGGTTTCTACTACTTCACAAGCTTCCTAAATTGCAGGATTATAAAACCACTCTAATCATTTATCTACTTTAGGTCCATGTGTTATTGAAACCTAATGAGAAAATTAGACTCTATATCCTTCTAACATACTGAAAATTCAACTAAATCCCACTACCATCACCATATTGTTTAAAAATTTTTAAATACATTACATTATACGTTGATCTGTGTTATGTACGCTTGGCTTTTGAGTATTGTTGTTAATGAACGATATTTTAACAACCTCATGTATAATTTATCGCTCATTAACTGAACTTTACTTCTTTACTTCTGCTACTCATTGTCATCAAACACAGGTGCAATTTACGTTACGGAGAAAGCCTCCTGTTTTTTTTTATGTGTTTACAAATTTAATGTAAATCAGAAATCTAAAAGTCACTCGTGTTCCTGAAATAGATTTCCTATTTAAAAGTCATATATTATCAGTCCTTTATTTTAATTATCGATTTTCCTTCCTCGATTATCATCATTCTTTTTTACTTATTTTAATTGAGATTCTTTCTCATTCTTATTCTGATATTTTTCCCTCTTTTATTTTCACTTTTCTACTTCTTTTTTTTTTCTTTCTTTCATCGCCTTCTGAACTCTTTTACTTTATTTTTCATTATGTCCAACTTCCCTTTTGTTCCTTTCTACCTATTATTGTACTTTTTATTTCTTCTGGTGTTTTAATGCCTCACTCCGTCTTTCCTTACTGCATTCTATTAACATTTGAAACGTAATTATTCGTACCTGTTTCAGACAGAGAACTCGGAGAGTATCAGATTCTTGTTATTTTATAAATATAAATATAAAAAAATCCCGCCTGGCAAAATCTAGTAATACAATAAAAATTTTACATATGAATAGTAAACTAAAAAAAGCAGTCCATTAATTGAAAAAATATTAGTTTCAATGCTCGGAATTTCAAAGCTCGGAATTTCAGAGCTTGTCCTGGTAGTGAAAGTTTCCTAAATATTCTTTCCAAAATAATATTTTTCAACAATGTAAAAATTTCCTGAAAGCTGTAAATTATTTCCTATAATTATGATTTATTTACTTAAACTTATAGAAAATCAATAAAATTTTATTGACGTATAAGTTTTTAATATTACAAAACTTCCCAAGAAGTTTTGTTATTTAAGCTTTGAAAAATATGCCCGTGAATTGAATTTGAAATTTTGAATTTGATTTCGGTAATAATCATTTTTTCACGAGTCTAAACTCGAGATACATTGAAAATCTAGGAATTTTAAGGGAATTTTATGGAATTTTTAAAGATTTCATGGGAGATAATTTGATTTTAAATATTATCGTAGAATTTTAAAGAATTTCAAGAAGTTTCTGGGAATTTTTAGAATTTTTCACGACTTTGATCAGATTTTAATCGGACTTCAATGTACTTTTATGATTTTTAAAATATGTATTTTGGGGATTTAAATAAGGAATTTAAAACTTTATAGGGAATTTTATTGAGGAATTTCAAAAGCTTTTTATGAGTTTTAAAAAATTTTGTAGAATTTACAAAGATTTCGAAGGTTTTCGTGAAATTTGAAGGATTTTCAAAAAATATTTCTAATTTATAAAAGATTTTGTAATATTTTTAAGGATTTCATGGAGTTTGATGAAATCTTTAATGATTTTAAAAGATTTTAAGAGTTGAGAAATTTCCAGAGGTTGCTAGAAATTGTTAGAGATTTTCACTAATTTTAACATGGATTTCAAGAGATCAATTTGCCCCATTTTGCACCCCATTTGCCCCACACTACAAAAATAGGTCCAATTTTCACCCCTTTGCACCCCATTTGCCCCACACCACAAAAATAAGCACAATTTGCCCCCTTTTGCACCTTATTTGACCAACACCACAAAAATAGGTCCAATGTTCTCCCTTTTGCACCCCATTTGCCCCACACCACATAAATAGGCCCAATGTGCCCCATTTTGTACCCGATTGGGCCTATCTTTGTGGTGTGGGGCAAATGGGGTGCATTTTTAACGATTTTTAAGTGATTTTTACGAAATTCAAGAGATTTTTAGGATATTAAAACGATTTTGTGGAATTGTATGGGATTTTAGGATGTTTCGTGAAATTTTAAGGGATTTTAAAAGCTTTGTAAGCGTTTTATGAGGTTTTTGACGAGTTTGAAATATTATCCTGAATTTTGAATAAATTTATGAGATTTTTAATAATTTTAAATGATTTCGAGAGATTTTACTGATATTTAAATGATTTTGTGAGAATTTTAAAGGATTTCATGCAATTTGATAAGATTTTTATGTATTATTTTTGTTATCATTGAATATATTTTGTTATCAATGAATTGAAAAGAATCTCAAGAAGTTTCTGAAAATTTTAAAAGATTTTCACTAATTTTGCTTCCTCATAGAGGAAGCTTTGTGATGGTGACAAAATCCAGTTTCCAAAAAAAGGTTTTTTTCAACATATTTTAATGTCAATATATCTAACATGATGTCC
>CAJFCO010000122.1:153527-216731 GCA_904066015.1 Synergus gifuensis
TTTTATATTTGAAAAAGGATTAGTGCTACAGAGAGAAAAAATATTTATCTATAATTTTCGTTGAATAAAATGGTGAATTGAATTTTGAGCTTAACACTTGGGTAGAACGCACTTAAAAGGAATTCGTCAAAAATATTACGAAAACGTTTTTTTCTCTTGAGTTATAAAATTCTTTTGAAATCTCTCAATAAAATTACCCGAGAAACTTTAAATCTTTCAACATCCATACATTATTTTAGAAGTTAATATTCCTATAAACTTTTGGAAATTCCTTAAAATTCTACGATAATATTCCCTTTATATTCTTTAAAATTCATTAAAATTTTAGAAATCTCATCAAATTTCATGAAATCCTTTAAAATTTAACCAAAACCTTTAAAAATAAAAAAAATCCTTTTATTCTCTTAAAATAATTTAAAAATTGTCAAAATTCCTTACAGTACGTTAAAATCTCTGAAAATTCCTCGAAATTCCACTAAAAATTTTTAAATCCCTTAAAACCCTAGAAACTGTCTAAAATTTCTTAAAATTTCACAAAAAACCTTTCAAACCCCTTAAAATTCATTGAAATATCTTAAAATTCCTCCAAATGTTACAACATTCAAAATCCATTAAAGTCCTTTAAATTTTTTTAAAAATCTCTTAATATTGCAAGAATTCCTTTAAAATTCCACGAAATATCCTGAAATCCCCTAAAATTCTACGAAATCTTTTAGAAATCATCAAATTCTTTAGAATTTAGTCAAAATTACTTGAAAATCGTCAAAATCCCATAAAATTTTTAGAAGCCTTTTGAAATTCCTCTCTAAAAAAAGTTTCGAAAATCTGGCATACATTGTTGTTGCAAATCTGATTGGCTTTTGAATGACTTGAAGTCGTAAGAAGGAAAACAAAATATTCGTGTTGGTTTACTAGTAATAAAAAAAAAGATTGAAATTACATATTTATTATTTCGAGTGTAATAAAATTAATACTAATATGAGAAAATTGATTCCAGGTGACTTTTGAGACGCCTGTATGACGGTCGCTCGACGGGGAAGGCCCTGCAAGTGTTCCACTGCTCTCGTTGTCACCACAACGTACTGCCTAGCCCCGTCTTAAAAATCGAAAAACTCCTTGGTTCGTTTCTAGATTCATCGCTCAGAGTCTCTCTCGAAAAACAACGTCTCTAACGTTGGGCCTAATGTGATCAATGTGTCAGTGCCAAGGCGTGTTCTACCACAAAGGAAGTCGTTAAAAGAAGAAAATTTAAACGAAAATGAAACAATAAGTAAATAAACCTGACATTTTTCTTCAGTAAAAATGTGCAGTGAGTAGAAACGTGATTCTCCGGAATAGAAATTTAATAATTAATTTACGATACAAAAAGGACGAATAAAAATATACAATATATAAAATACAAATGAAAACTGAAGTGTAAAATGTGCAACTTGACCCTCTTCTGATAAAGAGGCGATCAATCATCTTCTTCCGCAACGCGAATAACACTCGCTACGTAATATAGTGATCCCTAGACTCTAATTTATAATGACCTTCGACTATGGCAGTGCCGATGATCAGGTAATCGACGATAAGAAAAGATAAAACGAACGAGTATCGATTCTCTTTTATTAAAGAACGGAGAAGTTTATCAGAAAGGTGTCCTAACTGTGTAGATGATATTATACTGGCACACGACTGAGTTTTAATGCGAAATACATATTTCAAATATGTATCAGGTATAGAGTAAAATAGAAATGTTGAAATTAGTGTAGAAACTTTTGTTTAGCATTTAATACTGTTTGGGTTCATGTAATTTGTTAAATATTGTCTTAGATAATTTGTTGTGATTTAATGACGACTTCGTTTTCACTTTCTAAAAGTGAAGGTTTCTTGGAAAGTAATTATAAGTCATGTGGAACACGAATGAGTATACTTAAAAAAAAAGTGTTCTGTAATTTGTTAATTTAAGGAATGAAAGATTTTCTTTTTTATTATTGAAAATTAATTTGGGCTTGAAACTGGAAGAAAGTTATTTATTATACTAAATTAGAGCTTCTTAAAAGGCTAAAAAAAAGGAAAATTGCTTTTCAAGAACTATAATTTCAATCATTGCTCGAGTACCCAAATTAAATTTTACCAATCCTACTGGACTTTAAAAAATGGTTCGAGAAAAATTTCAGAATATAAATTCAGGCTATGAGAATGACAATTCGTTAAATCACGTGAAATTGTCTCATAAATCACGTTTAGTTACGTGCTATATGGGGGCCAATTCTACATGGGCTCTAACGAGTTGTCATTCTCTTAGCCTTAATTTGAATCCTCTTTCCATTTTCCATTAATTATTTTAAAAATTGGATTGTGATTTATGTATTACTACATGTAAAAGCAGTGTCCCTAGAAATATAATTATTACAATAATAACTTTCGATAGTCTTATAAAAATTACGTTTAAGAACGTTGGATCCAACTGTTAAGCTCAAAATTCCATTCTCCATTTTACTCAACGAAAATTATAGATAAATATTTTTTCGCTTTGTAGCGCTAATCCTTTTTCAAATATAAAACTGCGTACAGAACGAAAAAGTACTTAATTTCGATACTTTTTGCATAAAATGAAGAATTCAAATTCTACAAAATTGAATATTTTCATTTTACTTAAAAAAGATTTGAATTAGATATTTTTTCGCTCTGTACGCATAATTCTAGTTAAAAATTGATTAATCCTACAAAGGGAAAAAATTCCAAATTTAGTATTTGTTGAGTAAAATGAAGAAATCGAATTTTTAGATTAAAATTTGGCTCCAACACCTTTAATATTTAATTTGTATAATTAGATTTAGAAGATTTATAAAATTTGAATTTTTTGTCTTTGTTCGATAAAACTCGAGTGGATTTTAATTTTCCGCTTATCAGGGCGTTATAAGATCTGAAGTTTCGTTCTTTATTCTCATATTCCTGTAGCATCAAAGCATTTCTTTGTAAAGGCGTGAAACTCATATAATTTAATTGCTTTTTTAACAAGTCTTCTTCACTATGTATTAAATTAGATAAGCATAGTTTAAGCGCAATTAATTTTAACTTTTGTACGGTTATGATTCGAAAAATCATTCATTCGCATGACTTATGGTTTTAAAAATTTCTTGAGTTGTGTGTAAATTACGAATATTCTAAATAATCAATTTCCATTCATAATTTTCAAATTAAATTATCTCGGTTGCTCACACGAAATAAAAAATAATTTGGTATTAAGTTTCTATTGTCAATTTTTGATCAGATGTCTTGTCTTAAAAGTGCGTATAGGACTACATAGTCAAGAACGAAACAAACGACGAAAAAAATCAGCGCCATTTGTGATGTTAAAGTAATCGAAAATTGTTTGAATTGTAGATTTAAAGCGAGCAAACTTTGTTCAAGTTCAAGTTCACATCGACTGTGATTAAAAATGGAAATAAGTGTTAAATCTTATGAGAAATTCTCATTGAAAACTGTACTTAATAATCCGTGATGAAATCAGAACGCCAATCGTTTAAAATTCTGTTTCTATTTTAGAAATAGAAAAATTATATTACTTATTAAGCAACTTATCATTAAAAAATTATTTATCAAAGGAAACTATATAATTACACAAAAATACAAAGTTTTTAATTATTTTCTAAAATCAAACTCAAATCGCTGTTTTAATTATTTTTAGCGAAAGGCGTCTGAGATAAACTTACGACGAAAGTGAAATCGAAATAATCGAAATTGGCCAATTTGACTCGAGTCGTTGACGAAGCATAAATAATATAAAGTAAACCAGTTAAGAAAAAGAGATAATCCACGAACACAATCCAAAAATACCGCAATAAGTGCTTCGTATAAAAAAAGAAAAAAAGACAAAAAATCGCAGTGCTTCGCGAAAAATAAAGTTTAGGTGAATATCAATGAGTAAGAGCGCAAAATTATTAATTGTACGCATCAATTTTAATCGAATAGTCTCGATTAATTAATATGTAGATGAAAATCTGTGTGTTTGTATGTTTCTATGTTTATATAATCGTCGCGTATGAGAGATAGGAATTCAGAAAAAGTCTAAAAAAAAAGGCGCATAAACGATTTCAAAATATGGTGCGATTTGCGAAATATCACTCCGCCGTAGCGAAATAAGGTTTAAGACGTGAAATAGAGGCGCACTTATGTTAAATAAAAAGGCTGTAATATATATGATAAAATGAGATGTTGGCAGAATGAAAAGTTGGGATCTGATACCTTTCCTGGAAAATTTACTTTGTCACGAAAAATATGTTTTCCAAAGTATTTAAAATATTGTTAGACTATAATTTAAATCTTCATTTTTTAAAGGCGTTGGACCCAAGTGTTAAGCTCAAAATTCCATTCTCCATTTTACCCAACAAAAATTATAGATAAATATTTTTTCGCTCTATAGTGCTAATCCTTTTTTAAATATAAGACTGCGTACAGAGCGAAAAAATATTTAATTTCAATACTTTTTGCATAAAACGAAGAATTCTATTCTTGAAATCTGATTTCAAAAATATTTTCATTTTACTTAAAAAATATTTGAATTAGATATTTTCTCGCTCTGTACGCATAATTCTAGTTAAAAATTATTAATTCTACAGAGGGAAAAAATTCCAAATTTAATATTTGTTGAGTAAAATGAAGAAATCGAATTTTTAGATTAAAACTGCCCCAGCACCCTGAATATCTTTGATACAACGAAGTAAAAGTTTTTATGTAACGCAGGCATTATTTACGCGTTTTATTTTTATCTACATTTTTATTTTTATCTACATTTCGGATGAGTCACTTGTCACTTTGAGAAACTTCAGAAAAAATTTATAAAAGCCTTCTAAGCCGTTTATATTTACGAACAAACATTTTGCAATATCATGTCTAAAATAAAGGTGCAGAAATGTAAACAGCAAGGAAGTCTTTTTTTATAACTTCTTTCTAAAGTTTCTCAAAGTGAAAAAATGAAATTGTATTGAATTCTATCCAAAATGTAGATTCATACGATTTTTGAATTTGGGCGGGAGTACCACGCGCATGTGGATTTGCGTCGGTCTCCGACACTGCCACCTGTGTGTGTTCAATGCTACTACAACGTATACTCATTGACGCCATTGACGCTCTAACTCATTTAACAAATTGTCACAGTTCTTGCAACAATCAGTAACAATTAAACAATATCCGTAATCCGTCAAAGAAAATAATAATAAAAGTGGTATATTCCTCACGTATACACTTCCCGAGTTATGAGAATTAGCAAAAAAGGCTAGTGATCGCGTAAGTTTTCAAGTTTATTCAAACTAACAAAATTATTTTACATGATGTATAAATTGAAATCGCAAAGACCAAAAAACAAAAGTAATTTACGTTTACTAGGTGCACAATGTACTATTCTCATTGCTGCTAGATTTCTAAGATTTAAAACAAATTTTGCGTTTCTAATATAAAACTCTTCTTACTGAAATTTACTGACAATTCGAGCAGTCATTTATCAAATTATCACGCGTTGATCAGGTGAATAAATAATTACATGATCTTTTAAAAAAATACATAATATTTTTGTTTAATTATTGTATTTCAAGAGGGATTCTACATATTTATTAAATGCAATATGAATGATACTTGTAGGAAGAATCTGATTCTTTAGAAATGAATAATGGACTGAAGTGTCCTTGAGTCAACGCGACACTTGAAACTTGATCGAAACTTTCTTGAAATATTCAAAAGGCAATTTCCAGGAAAATTCAGATCTCAAGTATTGTGTGTGAGGTTACGAGAGCGTGTTATTGATGTTGTGAAACCATGTTACAAAACGAAAATACTGTATATTATTACCAATATTATATGCTATAATTATTTATTATGAATGATTATATTATTATATGTTCGTTGACTATTATGTTAGAAATAAAAATGAACCGCAATCCTGCCTTTAAAATTTCTCCTGCTTGATGACAGCGATGGAATCTACCAAATTTAAATTCAAAATTAATTAATTAATTCTAAATTACAATGGAACGATTTTGGTTTGGGAAAATAAATAAAATCACTGCACTCACTTTGGCATCATTTTAATGAAATAAATTGAAAATTTCATATCTCTCAACAAAGAAAGATTTACAAAATTAGAAGCTTAAATAAATATTAAAAAATTAGTTAATTCTATGTCATTTAAATTGCACTATCCCGAATTTAAGACGAAAAAAAATGAATTCTTTTTTGTTAAGTCCCTCGATGGTTCTTCAAATAAATTTGAGGCGGATTAACTGGAAACCAATCATTCGGAGATGGTCCGTGAAGTCGAGATTGTACTATATTTGATTGCAATACAGAGTTGATGATTTCCGATGAATTCATTTCATTTATTTCATGAAAATCGTCAGATCTGGATATTTTGATTCTCAACTTCGGATTCATTTCTTTGCTCACCTGTGAAAATAATTATGTTAATTTATTGATATATCTATAGCGTTTAGTCGTGGGCGGTAATATGATTATTAAATTGTACTTGAGTTGTTATTATTTTATCTGGGGAGAAAATTTTGATTTAATTGTAATAAAAACGTAAAAACTTCATTTTGTGAGGATACCTATATAAGTAAATTCGATAAAAGTAATAGACATCTGAATATAAAGATAGAAATGTAAAGTGATTTTCTCGACCACCTTTATTTTAACTTTCTTTTTTCCAGCTCGAATCACTCTCGTCTCAAAGTCCTCATCATCATCTATGTAGTCGTCATAAATACTTCTTTCATAATTTCGATCATTGTATTTTCCAATTCCTTTTGGTAATTCTATCTCTATCACGTAAGGTTGATGCGACTGATGCGGCTCATAATCTTCGTAGGAGTCAGTCTCGACAAATTGAGGATATCTTCAAATTATAAGAAACCGAGATTTTATTATCGTTCAAATTTCTTCATACATAAATTAAACAGACATGGTTTTGTATAAAGTTAGATATAGAATCTTGTAAATATAAAGTATTTAAATAATTTTATTGAGCGGCGAAAGAAGTTGATTTTACTAAAAGCAAGCCTTCATAAGTATACCTATATTGCGCACAATTCCCACGTGTTTTATGTGGGTATTATGTTAATGAATAATTTTATTTCATTGTCCAAGAAGTCATAATTTAGATGATTAGTAAAAATTTTACTATCATCAGAGTTATTACTTTTTAAAGGTAATCTAATGTTAAATAGCGATACGTGACTTTCTCATTATTTGCTATACAAGGCAAAGCAATTTATGTGCCTCATAAATAATGTTACGAGTTTCTATGCCATAATTATCAACACAATAATTCTTCATCAATCGTGCCAATATTAAATGTCAACCAAGTTCTAATCTAAAAATTCGATTTCTTCTTTTTACTCAACAAGTATTAAATTTAGAATTTTTTCCCTCTGTGGAATTAATCAATTTTTAACTATAATTGTGCGTATAGAGCGAGAATTCAATTATTCAATATAATTCAAATATTTTTTAAGTAAAATGAAAATATTGAATTTTGAAGTTAGATTTTGAATTCCTCGTTTTATGCAAAAAGTATCGAAATTAAATATTTTCGCTCTGTAGCCCCAATTTTTATTCAAATATAAGACTGTGCAGGATGTCTAGCGGACCAGGAAACTGGGAAAAATCCGGAAATTTTATTTGACCGAAATAAACCCGGGAATTTCATTTAGGCCAGGAAATTTTTTGTATTTTATTGAAAAATCGATTTTTTTTACTTTGTCTACTTTTTATTCTCTTTCTAACTTATCTTTATTTATGTTTCAGGTTAAAGATTAAATTCAGATTTTATTCATTGAGACCAAGAATAGTACTGTGTGGTGAGTTGCGAGAATGTTACATTTTTTTTAGCCGGGAATTTAATTAAAAAATCAGGAGTTTACTTTTTTTGATAATTACATATCAAATTATATTGGTTGAAGTTTCAGACGTCCAGTCTGACGATTATTTTTATTTTTATTGGAACAAAGATATAAAAAAAAGTTTTCAAAGTTCTTAAAATTCAACATTTTTATTTATTTATTAGCAAAAATTTACCTGGAATTATCTGGGATTTTGAGAGATCTCTCATAAAGATTTTAAAAATTATAAAAGGATTTCAAGAGATAAAAAGACGTTAAAAAATTGTTAAAAATTTCAAGGGATGCTAAGAGATTTTAATCAATTGCTGAAAATGACTTGAAATCTCTTAAAATTTTGTGAAATTCTTTATTCGCTTAGAATCTGATGAAATCCTTTAAGTTGTCTTGAAATCTTCCGAAATCTATAGAAATCTCTGGAACATTCTTTTCATAACTCTTTCAATCAAACCTTTTAAAAAATTCCTTGAAATCTTTTTAAAATTCTTAAAAATCCTTATAACTGTTTCGAATTCCTTGAAAAACCCTTTGAAGTTCCTTAAAATCTCTTGAAATTCCTTGGAGTTCTTTAAAATCAAATGAAATTCCTTAAAATATCTTGAAATTCCCTGAAATCACTTGAAGTTTCTATGAAATAAATATGTACAACTAATATTATAAATCAATAAAAATAAAATGGTTGGATGTTTTTATATTATTAATCCAATAAATGTAAAAAAAATAATTTTTTTGCTCTATTGTGTTAGTATATTTAGAATCAATCAATCAATTTAAAATAAATCTTTGCACTTTATGGTAAATATAAATATGTTAAATATAAAGAAATTAGAATTCAAAATCTAACTTCAAAATTGAATATGTTCATTTTACTTAAAAAATATTTGAATTAAATATTTTTTCGCTCTGTTGGCATAATTCTACTTAAAAATTGATTAATTCTACAGAGGAAAAAAATTCCAAATTTAGTATTTCTTGAGTAAAATGAAGAAATCGAATTTTTAGATTCGAACTAGGTTCCAACACCCTTAAATCTATTGTATTAGTGTTAAAAATTTCTCCCTTAATTTCACAAAATGTATCGAAAGTTTCTTACTTAAAATTTTGTTGCAACAAGTTTCGGAATTTTTAAAAATCATTTATCAGCTACTTTAGTAACAATTTCAATTTTTATTAATATCTTACCTGGGATAATGAGGTTTATATGGTTTATACGGTTTATAATAATGATGTGTTGGTCGCGGGTTATAGTAATGTGTTTGAGGCCTCGATGGATGCCATCTAGGCCTATAATGATGTTTGAGCCGACGATGTGGCTTGAACTTGAATGGCTTTTTTATCTTGTATGCTTCTCTAAATTGTATAATCTCCCCTAACATTATTAAAAATACAAAAAGCCACAATATCTGAAAAAGATATGCAATTTCAATTTCAATTAATGTATTTACTTTATCATTCTATTATTTTATAATCATTATAATCAAAATTTTTATCTTTTCTTTGATAAAAAATTTAAGCAATTCAAAGAAATTCACACATTTTTCTATTTTTTCTATTTTTCAATTTTCCTTTCGTTTCAAATCAAAAGCACAAAATTTCTAAAATTTTTGCTCCTACACAATTTCTCAACAGACGACTTATTACTCATTTCATTTCTTGTATAATACGTCGACAAGTGGGTTAAGTCTCTCTCAGAAAAAAGTGAGAGAAAACATAATAAAAAGACTCTCAATTTTCACTGCTAAAGTCCTCAACGTTAAAGTACTCAGACTAAGATTCGAATTACCGTTACTTTCGAAAAAATTGTAGAAAAGGAACAATGTTAGCAAATTTATTTTTACTGTAGTAGAGACAAAAGAGATTCATCATCTAACTAGGGCAGAAGGTTGATTGCACTTGACTATTTTATTTCTTAAATTATGCTGAATAATATTATAATAAGACAATCGTAAAAAATAATGATTCATAAAAGGTGTTTCTCTTCAGGGATGACTAAGTCATTTTTGCCATTTTGATTTAATGATCTCGACCATCTGCTGCTCTTGAGAGTATAATAGAATAGAAAGATTGTAATTATATTTATTTAATAAAAACATTATTAATTATTATAATAATTATAATACAATTTTAATTAGTATAAACGATTTATTAAAAATACGTTATTCTTTAATTATTAATAAATGAAACTTTTGACTATTATATATTTTTATAAGAAAGACAAATATATGAAAAAACTCAAATTTAATTTAATTTAATTTAATTATTTAATTTTGCACTCAAAAGTGAATCAAATTAATAATTATAAATCCTACTTACGTGGGTGTGCATTATATAGAATTACAGTTTTCGATCAAACATTATATTTGGAAGAAGAAGAAAATTGCACTCTTTCTTCTTTTTTGGAAGTAAAATAAAATTGCACAGTATATTGATAATTTCTCATCCTTACAATCACTTTATTCACAAACGGGAAAGACCACAATTATTATTTTAAAAAATTTAATATTCATAAATGTTCATATACTTTTAATTTATATTTGTTAATATATTTTTGACAATAGAAAAAGAATCAAGGTCGAACTACGAAATTCTAACGGTACCAACTTCGGTTACGGACCATTTGAAACTGCAGAATTCGAAAGTCTTTCTATATATCGTCCCCTCCTTCGTCTTAGTCACAATGATTCAGAAAAGTTCAGTACTATTGCTTTCTTTCTTCCTAATTGTGTAGGAAAGTAGAAAACATTTTCGCAAGATATATATTGGGAAAAAATAGGTCATTAAGTATTGAAAAACGGAATAATTGAATAATATTAGTTTATTACAACTCAATAAAAATTTATTACCTTTTCAAATACAATGAGAAGTTTTATAGCCTCTAAATTTTGAGTAATTGTTTCAGTAATCATTGTTTTTCAAATGGGAAAGTTAATAAAATAAGGAATACATTTTTTTCAAATAAATTACTGTTTATAGCAAATTCGAGCTTATGCAAAATTCCAATAGTAGAATTTAAGAAACATGTGAAATAAAAACACCTGATTTTTTAAATAATTTAATAAGATTTAAATTTATTAGAAGAGCATAAAAAATCAGTAGACGAAATTCCTTAATTGTTCTAATTAAAAGACTAGATTTGTAGAAGACTAGAATTGTACATCACTATATTTTTATGATTGGGTCACATACTAGAAAACAAAAACAGTAAAAACGTTTAAAATTGGTAAAAACGTACACTTATTTCTTCAGACTTGAAATACAGTAAAATCAGTGATTAAGTAGTGGTTTGTACTTTATTTTATTATTATTAATTAGTGAAAACCTAATTAATGAATTAATCAATTAAAAATAAATTCAGTAAATTTTGAGTATTTGAAATCTGAAAAAATGACTATTCAGATTTAGTTGTCGTTACAAAAGAGACATATCTAATTTAAGATATGATTAGGTGTTAATTTTGTCAAGTTCCACACAGTCAGTGGGTTTTATCTCCAACCACCAGTCGTTAGGGTAGTGGTACTTTTGAAGCTCGATACCCTCTCTTGGGACAGGCATCGAACGACCACCGAATAGCTTCATTGGCAAATGTGGAATTACCAATTGTGGTGGGAAGCATTGCAAGCTGGGAGAGAGTTCACAATCAGGAGGTAAAACCCTTCTTGTCCAACCAACCCTCCTCACCATTTGCGTCTAAAACAAAGAAAATTCGAAAAAAATCACTAATTAATATTTTATTTTAAGGGCGTTGGATCCAAGTGTTAAGCTCCAAATTCTATTCTCGATTTTATTCAACGAAAATTATAGATAAATATTTTTTCGCTCTGTAGCACTAATCTTTCTTCAAATATAAGACTGCGTATAGAGCGAAAAAATATTTGGTTTCGATACTTTTTGCATAAAACGATGAAATCAAAATCTAACTTCAAAATTTGATATTTTCATTTTACTTAAAAAATATTTGAATCAGATATTTTCTCGCTCTGTATGCATAATTCTAGTTAAAAGTTGATTAATCCTACAGAGGGAAAAGATTCCAAATTTAATATTTGTTGAGTAAAATGAAGAAATCGAATTTTTAGATTAGATCTTGGCTCCAACACCCTTAAAACATAATTGTTATTAAGAAACCGTTTGGAATTTTCTGTCCAAATACAAATAATATTGTCTTGGAAAAAATATTTAATTTAGTATGACATATAAATTTGGAAATTAAACAACAGTCGAGTGCAACGCCACTCATAATCAGTGAAAGTCAGAGACAGCATCAATTTCCAATAATAGCTACTTCTATTTTTGAACCTTTGTATTTTCTGGAGAAATTGAATACATAAAGAACAAGAAGAAAGTTTAAAAATTTAATAGACAAAAAATTAAGAGGGTTAAAATTAAGAGTTAAAATTTCAGTATTTTAGTACTCTCAATTTTCACCCTAGCGAAAGCTTCGGATTCAAATTTATTCCGAATCAATCCGAAATTTTCCTAATCATTCCGGAATTTATATCTGTACCTGTTTCATTCTGAAATAATCTGAAGGAAGTTTTTAATCCGAATAAATCCGGTCAATCTGAATGAATCCGAATTTTTAGGAATCATTCATTCGGATTAAAGGTTCGGATTAATTCGGATTGAAAATTCCTTCGGATTGAATAATTATTAATTGATAATTAATTGAATTATTTTTTCTAGGGCAGTACTTACAACGGTATCTTCTTCGAAGACTATGATTTCCACTTTTGGTGCATCTTCACCAACCTCGTGTTCTTGCACGAGATAAATTCCAGCTGCGTGCATGTAAGTGGCACTTAAACTGTCTTCCCTAAATGCTTTTGTAATTAAAGCATCGTCTCTTAAAGTGTCCACTAAGCACAATTCTATCTTTCGAGCCCAGGGAAGGGCTCGACCTATTCGCACTTGTCCCCAAAGACTTCCAAAACACAAAAAGTGCACGATATTTAGTTTCGATAGCACCAAGTGGGTCCTGCAAAATTATCATTTTATTACACTTACGTATTTTTAAAAAGAAATTTTTACAATTATAAAAATAGCCAAATTAAGAACCAATACAGTACTTTTAAAATTTACGTAATTAAAAAATATATATAATGACAAAATATACTTTGAAGTCAGTACCAGAGTAATTTAAATTTTATTAGTCTTAATTAAATAATGTTTAAGTGCTTTTACACATTTTATAAAAATTAAGGGCATTTTAAGGGCATGTGATACTTTACCATAAAAGCAATTTAGTTTCTGCAACTTTACGTTCGCAATAATAAATATTTTTCACTAAAACTAGGCCATTTACCTCCGTTTGTATTAAACTAGTTTTAAAGATAAATATTTATTATTGAGAACGTAAAGTTGCGGATAACTAAATTTGCTCTTATGGTAATTACCACATGCCTTTATAATATTACATTAAATTTTTTAATTACCATAAGAACAAATTTTATAGTTTCCCTTTTCCCAACTTATTTACGCTCGCAATAATATAAATATTTTTTGCTAAAACTAGGCCATTTACCTCCGATTCGTACAAAAGAAGGTAAATTTCCTACTTTTAGTGAAAAATATTATTATTACTGCAAAGTTGGCAAAAGCAGAATTTGGTTCTGATCCACGTATTTGTTATTTGCAGTAGATAACGTAGAATCCTATTGATAATCCACTAAATTCAAACCACCTTCCAAAGGTAACTTTTAAATATGATTTTTTTTTTATTAAAAAAAATCAACTTACCTAAAGGCTAATTCGTGCAATCTTTCGGTAAATTCTTCCGGGACACTGCAGGGTTGTTTTGGGGCTTTTTCCTGACTCACGTTATACCATAAAATCAAGCTGACACAGAAAATTGCTATCAGTATGCGAACTGGGGTAACACGAAGACGTCTGCGTTGCCAGAAACTCATGCTGGTAAACTATAAATCGTTATAAAAAAAAATTATTATTAAAACACTATTCATTTACAAAATATTGTAATTTATACAAAAAATAAAATAAAAATAGTGTACAAATTTGAATTGATTCTAAATTGCAACTAGTAGCAATTTAAATTATATAAAAATAACACTGTAAAATTTAACATATAGATCCAGAAAAAATGCTCTTAGGTTTTCTGATAGTAAAATTTGAGAAACAAAACTAAAAAAGAAAAGAAATTTATAAATTTCACTTACTTGAGTTCTCTTTGTACCTCATGACCCAAAAGTTCAAAATTCGTTGATTTCTGTGAGTATATAACGCGAAAAGAGGTTTCCGTTTTTCAATAATCCAGCGGACTGTTTTTGAGTCCTTGTAAATTAAGGATGTCGTGAATGTGGCAACGCTGTTAAATCGATCAAACTGTATTACCGACTGTAGATTTTTCTTTGTTAGTCGTGAGGTGGTTCCCCCTTTAGGAAGCATGATTCCCTTTCGCATTCGTCGAGAATTTGAATTTATTATTCTACTTGCCTCAGAAAGAAGGATTGAAAATAATTTCGTATAAAAGAAACTTGTAATGTCTATTGTTATTTTTAATTGGAATAATATTTCTAGATAAAATAGAATTGGGAAAAAATATTTCGTTCATTTGAACGTTCAAAACTTTTGGTACACCTGATAATTCGTATTTAGAAAGATAGTTTACATATCGAATTAACGTAATTTATTTATAAAACTAACAAAATGTTATTTATTTATGTTTCAGGTAAGCTTAAATCCAGATCTTATTCATTGAGACCAAGAATAGTATTGTGTGGTGAGTTGCGAGGATGTTACATTTTTTTTTAGCTGGGAATTTAATTAAAAAATTAGGAGTTTACTTTTTTTGATAATTATATATTTTTAAACTGTATTGGTTGAAGTTTCAGATGTTCAGTCTGACGATTGTTTTTACATTTATTGGAACAAAGATATAAAAAAAAATGTTCAAAGTTTTTAAAACTCAAAATTTTTATTTATTTACCCTCCATTATTCGGGATTTTAAGAGATCTCTCATAAAGATTTTAAAAATTATAAAAGGATTTCGAGAGATAAAAAGACGTTAAAGAATTAAAAAAAATTTCAAGGGATGCTAAGAGAGTTTAATCGATTTTAGGGATTAAAATAGATTTTCAAAAGAGTTGCAAAGTGTTATTAAAAGGATTTTTGAGATATTTCACAAGATTTTAAGACAGTTTAACTGATTTTAACGAATTTCAAGAAATTTGAAGAGATTTCTAGATATTTCAGGAGATTTTAATGAAATCCAAGAGATTTTGGAATATTTTAAACTATTTTAAGACATTTACAGAAGATTTAAAACATCTAAAAGAATTTCAAGTAATTTTGAAGCATTTCATTTGATTTACTGTATACTTAAATCAATTCTTTGAAACTTCTTAAAATAAATGAAAATGACTTGAAATCTCTTAAAATTTTGTGAAATTAGTCGCTTAAAATCTGTTGAAATCCTTTAAGTTGTCTTGAAATTTTGCGAAATCTATAGAAATCTCCAGAATATCCTTTTCATAACTCTTTCAATGAAACCCTTTAAAAAATCCCTTGAAGTCTTTGGAAAATTCTTAAAAATCCTTAAACTGTTTTGAATTCTTTTTTGAATTTTTCAATTTCTTTTTTGAATTCTTTAAAGTTCCTTAAAATCTCTTGAAATTCCTTGGAGTTCTTTAAAATCAAATGAAATTACTTAATATATCTTGAAATTCCCTGAAATCACTTAAAGTCTCTATGAAATAAATATGTACAACTAGTATTATAAACAAATAAAAATAAAATGGTGTTGGGATTTTTTTTATATTATTAATCCAATAAATGTAAAAAAATAATTTTTTTGCTCTATTATGTTAAATATTGTTAGTAAATTCACCACCGAATCGAAATTTCATTTGAAGAATTTTTAAATTAAATTTCTAATTTTTTCGTATTGAAAAATTATAAAAGCCCCTAATATTCACTATAATTATAAAAGCCCCAATATTCACTTTGTGTAACTGTGTAAAGTTATTAATAATTAATTTAAATTCTACTAGTTGTGCCCAAATTAGGCAATATTTTTTCTACTCAATTACTATTTGGGCTGAATGTGGACTGACCATTAAACAAACTTGTTTTTGCACAAACAAGATTTATTCCTTTCTTTAATCTTTATTAGCTTCTAAGCTAAATATAAACCTAAGTATAATAAATTAAAAAGTAACGGGTTCTAGAAACTTTAGTTTTAATAATTCAGGAATATAAATTATTGAAAAAAGTGCAGTATGGATCACACTTTGCATTTATTCACTCATATAATGAAAACAATCCCATCATTTAAATTTTTTTTCTTATTTAGACTACCCAGTTGGGCACAAATTTGCGCCTAATTATATGGGCTAATCTGGGCACATTTCCACACGGGCTATTTTGAAAATTGTGTTGATTGGATTACTTTCGTGGGAAATGCGGTGCCTTAAATAAAACTAATATTCGCATATGAGAAAAAGTATGTAAAAGATTGATTGGGATCGGGAGAACGGAGGCAGATTAGTGGTTTATTATCTGATGATCTTAGGCGGATCGTCGAGTGATGTTGACGGATCGGCGCGACTATGGTTCGATGATGGACCAGAAGAGAAGCGCGAGTTGCATTTCAATGGACCCGTGCGTACGTAAAAGTTTTTCATAGATTCCAAGAGGGTAAAAACCCTCAACGATGGTCGCTGGTAAAAGACAAAAGTTCTCAAAGCACACCGCCAACTTTGGGCCTTACCAAAACGGTCGCGGAATTTCACTGCGCGCAAATTTCACATTGCCAGAAAAATCCATGTTGACACTATATTTATCGATTGATACTATATTTATTACGAAAAATCTTAAATGGGCTCTAAATGATTCAAAATCAAAATAAAAAACTAGCAAAAATAAAAAATTTACCCAAAAAGGAAATTGAACATTATTATTGGGTTGAAGATTCAGACTTCTAGTCTGACGAAAATTTTTATTTATTTATTTTTTTTGCATTATTTGGATTAAGATTATCTAAAAAGTTCCCAAAATCATTTTATTTTTATTGATTTACTAGTAGAAATTTACCCGGCGTTGCCCGGGTTTTTAAGAAATTTCAAAGGATTTTATAGATATTTTAAGTGATTTTTCATTTTAGGGAATTTCAAGATATATCTTAAGAAACGTCAAAGGATATTTAAAAAAATTCAAAACATATTAAGAGTTTTCAAGATTTTTCACAAGATGTCAAGGGATTTTTTATAAAAGTTTGAAAGAGTCATCAAAATAATATTCCAGAGATTTTTAGAATTTTCTATGGATTTCACAAGATTTCCGGACACCTTAAAGGATTTTATTAAATTTTAAGTGACTTTAAAGGACTTCAAGGGATTTCAAAACATTTAAAATGATTTTAAGATTAACATTACCTGAAATTCTTGAAAAACTTTTAAATCTTCTGTAAATGTCTTAAAATTGTTTAAAATATATCAAAATTCCTTAAAGTTCATTAAAATCTTTTGAAATCTCTTGAAATCTCTTTAAATTCCTTAAAATTCGTTAAAATCAGTTACAATGTATTGAAATTTTGTGAAATTTCTGAAAAAAATCTATTGATAACTTTTTACAACTCTTTTAAAAATCTGTTTAGATTCCTAAAATCAATCAAAATCTCTTAGCATCCCTTGAAATTCCTTAAAATTACTGTAATTTTGTGTTTTGGGGACAGTGAAAACTTAAAAAAATAAAAATAAAAAAAATAAAAAATAATAAATGTAAAAAAACTCGTCAGACTAGACGTCTGAAACTTCAACCCAATAACATTTTGAGAATTGAGTACAAGATGATGGTTTTAAATAAGAACAAAGGATTAAGAAACAGAAAATTAGAAAGCTTAAGTTTCATAATCGAAAGTTGATTAATTTTGAAATGTTTGTTTTTATTATTATCATCTTAAGATCGTCGCAACCGAAAATAAGATCGCAGTCGTTCTGCGTGAGTTGAATAGTTAAATAAAGACCTAATTCCGGCTTTAAGCAGGAATCTGTTTCGAAATAATTATTATTATGTAAATTCTAGAAGGGTGATTGCACTTTAAATTCTTGTAGTATATAAACTTATAGTTATATAAATTCGAAATAAGTTGAAAAATGAAAAAAATAATAGAACAATGGCATGAGATATTTTACAAAAAATGATAATGATTCAAACGCTTCAAAAGTTCAAAGAAGCATATGTAGATGTTTATTACGATTTAATAATAAACAGATTCCTAATATGGCTAATTCAACCTTGACCTATGCAAATTTAATAATAAAATGCAGCGTATAATTAAAAACAAGCAATAATATAACTTATCTGGAAGGAGAGCCACTTCCTTAATTCCCATACGATAAATATCAGGACTTATTATAATTCTCGAAAGTTTTACTACCTATTATCGAAAGAACAGGAAAAGTGCATGGTCGGCGGAATGTGTAAGCACGACTTTATTCCCTATAAACCCTGTGTACGATACATTAATGAACCGTCAGTAAAAGATGTAGAAGCTTCAAGTTGACAACAAACGTTAAAGGCGAACCATGTGTTCAATGCATTAAGTGCTCGCGGCGTTTAAAGTTCCTTTCAAATATATGAACATTCCCCAGTTATTTCCAATGCATCGTATGGTGGTTATGCGTCAACAGAACTAAGATTGCTACAACACGTTCGACCGGTAAGTGTCGCATGCCTGACTTGCGAAATAAAAATATCCGGACGCATTTTCGCATATATGATAATTCAGTCGGTTAAATTAATAGGTGGGAGATAAAAAAGTTCTGAGTCTGAATTCGTTGCCCTCAAAACAGAAAAAACGATTTCAAAATGATGAATTAGACTTTTAATTATTAATTAGACTTTTAATTATTCATTAGACTTTTAATTATTCATTAGACTTTCAATTATTAATTAGAATTCCAGGATAACATTTAAAATTCCTTAAAACTCGATAAGGATCCTACAAACTTTTTGAAAACCCTTGAAATTTCAAGAAATCTTTTTAATATCCTACAATTATATTTCGAGCCTCGTTCTCTAGATTAACAGATGTAGTATTCCCTTCGCTCGCTAGAGGTCACAACGTTTAGAGTGGTCACGGAGTGGGGCCAAAGAAAAAAGCCCCCACCATCTCGTACCCTCCCGCTTTCCCAATTTCCCACCTCACGTCATATTCTTTCGTTGTGCACTAGAGGTCGGACGTATTTTCTCTACGTGAAAAATTTCCAGTAATTAACTTATTTCTTATAGTAAACCAGTTTAAAGTGATTAAAAATGAAAAATAAACGTATAGTGCCGAAGACCGACTTGAGGAGTTATCCAAAAAAATGAGAAAAATACAAGATAAGATTGAGAAATATCAAGATAAACTTGAGCCACAAGAAGGTCATTCGGATACATCTCAAGGTAAATATTCGAACTAATTCATGCAAAACTTTGATGAATAAACTATTTATATAATCCTAAATATATCGAGCTTGCACGAGGGGCAAGACGATTAAACACAATACGACTATCAAGTTTGCACGAGAGGCAAAATACGATAGATCTTATCTAATGAATTTGCACGCGAGGCAAAGCATATTAGAAATTAAATCTAATTGACTCAAAATGTCATTAATGACAAAAGAATTTTTTCCCCTATTAAAGGAGGACATGATAACTCGGATCCAGAGAGTGAGGAACAAGAAATCAACGAAATCTCAGAGGACAAAGTCGTCCAAGAGCCTCAACAATCTGAGGCATCTGTCGTATTAGACGAAGATACTATTCAAATTTTGGGCGAAGATCCAAGAGATTCAAAAGCTGTGGAATCGAAACTCCATCCTGATCTCATTGCTAGATGGGATCACTGGATTCATGAAGGGTTACCTAAATCTTCAAAGGAAGATTTAACAAAGAAATATCCTCCAATGGACTGCTTTAATGCTCCTACACTCAATCCCGAAATTGCAGTAGTGTTAAACGAATCAGCCACTAAAAGAGATAGTTTTCTGGTCGAAAATCAGAAACTATCGGGTTCTGCCCTAACCAACCAGGGTACAGTTATTACAATGCTCATCGAAGAAAGCGAAAGTATAGACAAATTAACGGTTTTAGAAAGACTTAGTGATGCAGGCAGGTTGATTGCTCAAATGCATCACAACCAAAATGAGTCCAGGAAAGCATTTATTTATCCTGGCCTCGCAAAAACAATGAGTACACTTCTAAAAAAGGCTAAGTCAGACTCACACCTATTTGGAGTAAAATTAGGCGATAGAATTAAAGAAGCTCATGCTATGGATAAGATGGGTCAAAACATCAAAATTCAACCGGCTACGAAGAACGTAAATCAGCCTTCGACTTCCAAAATAAATTTCTACTCAGGAAACCTGCAGGGAAAGAAACCATTCGCCAATCAGGCGGGGTTTTCCAATGCATCAACAAGGGCCCGACATCGATTATTCTTAAAAGGCAGAACCCAGAACCAACAAGCCAACAACTTTCAAACACAGAGTTCGAAAGACTTCAAGGGAAGAGCCAGGACCAAGTAAAAGTAGGTACAGCTGGTAGATTAAAGCATTTCCTATCAGAATGGCAAAAAATTACAAATGATAAATTTGTTTTATCATGCATCAATGAGTATAAAATTCCATTTTTCAAAAAGGTTGTACAAGATAAAGTTCCGATAGATCATATAAATGAAAAATCAGAAATGGAAAACTACAAGTTAGCCGTCGAAAAACTTCTATCAAAAGATGCGATAGAATTATGTGAGCCAGAGACAGATCAATTCCTTTCTCCTTTCTTTCTTGTACCTAAACCAGACGGTTCTTCTAGGTTCATACTAAATTTAAAGAACCTAAATAGCTTTATTTATCCAGAACACTTTAAGATGGAAGATCTACGGACTGCAAAGAGATTAGTTTTTCCAGGATACTTCATGGCATCAATTGATCTCCAAGACGCTTTCCTTACGGTCCCAATTCATAAATCATGTAAAAAATTTTTAAGATTTCAACTGTTGGACAAACTGTACCAGTTTAAATGCCTTCCCTTTGGTTTATGTACAAGTCCGTTCGTCTTCACAAAAATAATGAAGCCAGTAGTGAATAAGCTTAGATCTGAAGGATTTCCGTCTGTTATATATCTTGACGATATGCTGGTCATCGGACAGAATTCTAGTGATTGCAAAGCTAACGTTAAAAATAAACTTATTTAAGAAATTGGGATTTATCATAAATACAGACAAGAGTTCCTTAGTTCCAACAACGAAATGCAAATTTCTAGGTTTTATCATAAATTCAAAAGAATTCTGTATTGAACTAACTGACAAAAAAAAAGAATCAGTTTAATTGAACTGATTAAGAACTTTGAAGTAAAATCAAATTGTAAAATTAAAGATCTGGTTCACTTGATAGGAAAGTTGATTGCGGCCTGCCCAGCTATACAATATGGTTGGCTTTACACTAAACTATTAGAAACTGAAAAATTTCAAGCTCTTGAACGCAACAAAAATGATTATAATAGCATCATTTCTTTTCCAAAATCAGTTTTATCTGACTTGGCTTGGTGGAAAGATAATTTAAAATCAGAAATAAATCCTATACGGACAGAAATCTACCAAGCTATTATTTATACTGATGCTTCTGGTACTGGCTGGGGCGCAGTTATAGATAATATGAAAATTCATGGTTTTTGGAATGAATCTCAAAAAGATCTTCATATTAATTATCGCGAACTTTTAACAGTAGAAATTGCATTAGAATCATTAGCTTCAGACTTACATGATTGTGAAATCCTTTTAAGAGTAGACAATACCACGGCTATTGCCTATATTAACAAGATGAGAGGTATAAAATACCCTAAATACTATAATTTAGCAAAAAGGATTTGGCAATGGGCAGAAAAAGACGTATTTTTTATTCGCTTCCTACATATCTTCTAAGGATAATTTTAAGGCTGACGCCTTGTCAAGGAAAAAGAATTTGGACTCTGAATGGGAATTATCAAATGTAGCCTTTCAAAAAATCATAAATACATTTGGTAAACCAAAAATTGATTTGTTTGCGTCACAAAAGAATAAAAAATGTAAACAATTTGTTTCATGGCTACCGGAACCAGGCGCTTCAGATATTGACGCTTTCACTATAAAATGGACTAATCTAAACTTTTATGCCTTTCCGTCATTTCCACTCATACTTAGAGCCCTGGTGAAGGTAAAAATGGATAAAGCAGAAGGAATTTTTGTAGTTCCTAACTGGCCTAATCAACCATGGTATCCATTATTCATGGAACTTATAGTAAGAAAACCAATCTTATTTAAGCCTAGTCCTAATCTATTATTCTCTTCCTATAGGAGAAAAAATCCAAGGCTTCAACATTTAAGTTTGATGGCAGGAGTAGTATCGGCAAAGCCTTCTCTAAAAAACACGTTCCTTCGGAAGCGTTAGAAATAGTATTATCATCATTGGCACCTGCAACTATAAAACAATATAAATCAGCGCTTCTACAATGGTCAGAGTTCTGCAAAAAAAAAAAAAATTGATTTTTTTAATAGTAATCGAGAACAAATCTTAAGTTTCCTCACTATAAAGTTTCAGTCCGGTGCATCATACAGCACACTAAATTGTTATAGATATGCTATCTCATTAATTTCTGAAACTGATATAGGAGAAGATAAAATTGTTAGTAGATTTCTCAAAGGAATTTTTAAATTAAGGCCAACAAAACCCAAGTATGTTTGTACATGGGATGTCTCCATTGTCCTAAAGTATTTAGAAAAGCTTCACCCGTTAGATAGCTTATCTTTAGACGTATTAACAAAAAAGACAATAACTTTACTAGCTTTAAGTACAGCTCATAGAGCTCAGACATTAGCCAGCATTCGAATAACAAATATTAATAAATCTGACAATGGTCTTGAAATAAGAATTCCAGATGTTATTAAAACTACGGGTCCAAATCGATTTCAACTTATTCATTGCGACTAAAGAACCCTTTAAAAAGGTAACTACACAAACAATAAGTAGATGGATAAAATCCATACTACAAAAAAGTGGAATAGATGTATCAGTATTTTCCGCGCATTCGACAAGACATGCTGCAACTTCCGCAGTATTGATGAAAGTCAGAAAAACTGCGGGCTGGTCACAAAATTCGCAAGTTTTTGCAAATTTTTACAATAGGCCAATTCTATCAGATGATTGTAATTTTGCGCGAACCATTATTAATCTGTAAAAATACTTTTTATTTTCTGTCAAATTCTGTAATGAAGACTCTTTGTTTCTCTGTATAAAAAGAAAAACTGATACTTAAAATATAAAAAAAAAAAAAAAAAAAAAAAAATTACTTAAAATTGCTGTTCTCTGAACAACTACATCTGTTAATCTAGAGAACGAGGCTCGAAATATAATTAAATGATTAAACGAACTTACCTGAAGTGAAGTTCAATCTTAATTATATGAAGAGCCTCGTTCGAATAGATTACATCCCACCCAAGGAATTTTTCAAATAAATTCCATTTTTTCCCAGTTACACCCCCTTTAGGTATAGCAATTTTAAGCATACTCTAAAAATATGACGTGAGGTGGGAAATTGGGAAAGCGGGAGGGTACGAGATGGTGGGGGCTTTTTTCTTTGGCCCCACTCCGTGACCACTCTAAACGTTGTGACCTCTAGCGAGCGAAGGGAATACTACATCTGTTAATCTATTCGAACGAGGCTCTTCATATAATTAAGATTGAACTTCACTTCAGGTAAGTTCGTTTAATCATTTAATTCTTTTGAATTTCGTCAAAATTAATTGAACATCGTCGAAATCCCTTAAAATTCCTAGAAATATTTCAAAAATCCTAAAATTCCCTTAAAATTCTTAGAAACCTCTTGAAATCCGTTAATGAAAATATCTCAAAACTCTTAGAAATCTCCAGAAAATTTCATGAAAGACTTAACAATTATTATAAGAATCTTCAGGAAAACCTTAGAAATCGCTTAAATTTGTTGAAATCTTAAAATTCTTAGAAACGTCTTAAAATTCCTTTAAAATTTCACGAAATATCTTGAAATCCTTTAAAATTCCACGAAATCTTTTTAATATACTATAGTTATTTTCAATTTCCTAAAACTAAATTAAAATTGTCGAAATTCCTTAAAATTCATAAAAAAAAAATATTTAAAAAATCCTAAAATTCCCTTAAAATTCTTTGAAATCTATTGAGATTCGCCTCTAAAAATGTCTCGAAAATCTCTCATGTATTAAAAGTTCAAATCTGATTGGCTTTCGAATGACTTCAAATTGTCTTGTTATTGATGTTATTAATTCTAATTTTATTTATTATTTACAGTAATTTCGAAAGCTGTAAGCACACGACGTGTCCGGAAGCGCCGTGCTTTATCCAACATACAATATTTCGCTCTGCAAACAAGAGTAAGCTGAGTAAGTATATCATATTCACGAAATATCTTGAAATCCTTTAAAATTCCACGAAATATTTTTAATATACTACAATTCTTTTCAATTTCCTAAAAATAAATTGAAAATCGTCGAAATCTTTTAAAATTCCTAGAAATATTTCAAAAATCTTAAAATTCCCTTAAAATTCTTAGAAACCTCTTGAAATCCGTTAATGAAAATATCTAAAAATTCTTAGAAATCCCCCAAAAAATTCCATGAAACCCTTAAAAATTATACCAAATTTCAAAACTATTAAAATCCCTTAGAATTCTTAAAAATCTCTTAAAAATCTCCCTAAAAATTCTTAAAAATAGAACGAATTCCTTTAAAATTTCACGAAGTATCTTCAAATCCTTTAAAATCTTTTTAAATATATCCTAAAATTCTTTTCAATTTCGGAAAAATAAATTGTATTTCGTCAAAATCCGTTAAAATTCCTAGAAATATTTCAAAAATCCTAAAATTCCCTTAGAATTCTTAGAAACCTCTTGAAATTCATGAAAAGTTGTGAAAACATCTCAAAATTCTTAGAAGTCCCCAAAAAATTCCATGAATCCCTTAAAAATTCTACAAAATTAAAAAAAAATCAGAAACATTCTTTTGAAATCCCTAATTTGACGATAACTTTCTTATAAACTTTCGGAAATTCCATTTTCTTTATATCCTTTAAAATTTGTTAAAAGTATTAGAAATCTTATCAAATTCAGTGAAATCCTTTAAAATTTCACAAGAGCTTTTAAAGATAAGAAAAATCTCTTGAAATCAGTTAAAATTATTAGAAATCTCTTTAAATTCCATAAAAACCCTCTCAATTCTTAGAAATCTTGTAAAATATCTTAAAATTCCTTTTTATCTTAAAATAAAGATATAAAATATTAGAAATTCCAGGACAACATTGAAAATTTTTTAAAACCCCTTAAAACTCTTACAAACCTTTTGAAATCCCTAAAAAAATCGTAAAAGAAGATATACTGTAATCTGGAAAAAAAGTAGTTGCTGAATTGATATTTTTCAGTATGGAAAAAAATATTTGAAGATACTTTTATTACTTTCGTGTTGCAACATAAAAGTACCTTAAGGACATGTGATACTTTGCCACAAGAGCAAATTAGTTAATCCAATTATTATACATTCATAATAATAAATATCTTTAACTAATAAAAGTCAATAAACCTTCGTCTAATGAGACGAAGGTTTATTGACTCTTATTTACTAACAAATATCTATTATTATGAATGTATAATTGGTTTAAGTAATTTGCTCTTATGGTAAAGTATTACATGCCCTTAAGTTTTTTTTCCTCATTTTGTTTAATAGCCATGGCTATTTCAACACGTCGGTTATCTTTATACGTGTATAATCGAAGTCCACCTCGATAGCCACATATCTCGAATAAGACACTAACCAGCTGCCGGATCAGAAAGACCGCGTTATCATGTGTCACTGACATAGCAAGAGTAGACATTTCCCTGACAGTAATCTATGCAAGTGAAGTCTTGTACTTCTGAGTGTAACACCTGTAATGTTTTACAACTCGTTTTGTTCAAGAATTTACATTTGGATTCATTCAAGTAAGATTTTATGGATATTCTTTCAAAAAAAAAAAAAAACAATTACGTACATTTTTTTATTTACGTACATAAAAGTATTGCTTTTTATATACACTAGCAGACAAACACGCGCGCTCCGCGCGCGATTATTTTGTTTTTCTTTTTACAACTTCAAGTCATTCCAAAGCCAATCAGATTTTAAACTATTATGTATGCGAAATTTTCGTGACATTGTTAGAGAGAAACCACTTTTTTAGAAAGGAATTTCAAGAGCTTTCTAGAAATTTTAAGGGAATTTCACGATTTTTAAGTGATTCTTACGAAATTCAAAAGAGTTTTAGGATTTTAAAAATATTTCGTGGAATTTTAAGGGATTTTAGGATATTTTATGAAATTTTAAAGGAATTTTAAAAATTCTTAGCGATTTTAAAAGGGATTCTAAATGTTTTGAAATTTGGAGAAATTTTAAGAGGTATCTAAGAATTTAAAAAGATTTCAATGATTTTCAGCGATTTCTAAGGTTTTCGTGAAATTTTAAGGAATTTCAAAAGGTTTGTGAGAATTTTATCGGGTTTTAAGGAATTTTAAATGTTATCCTGGAATTCCAAAGAATTGAGAGGGATTTTATTGAATTTTATGAAATTTCTAATAATTTTAAGTGATTTCAAGAGATTTTTGAGAATTTTTAAAGATTTCATGGAATTTGATAAGATTTCTAATGGTTTTAACGAATTTTAAAGATATAAAAGGATTTTAAATATTACCGTAAAATTTCAAGAATTTTTAAAAATTCGTCAGGGAATTTTATGGAGAAATTTCAAAAGATTTTTACGACTTTAAAAAGATTTAGTAGAATTTAAAAGGATTTCAAAGGCTGTACATTTTTTAAGGGCTTTCAAGAAATTAGTCGACTTTTGAAAGACATTGAGGAATTTTTATGTATTTGATGGAATTTATGAGATTTATAATAATTTTAAAAGATTTCAAGAGATTTTTCAAATGTTAAAAAAATTTTGTAGAATTGTTAATTATTTCATGGAATTTGGCGAGATTTCTAATGATTTACAGGGATTTTAAATGTTAAAGAATTTCAAGACGTTTCTAGGGTTTTTTTTTTTAGAGATTTTCATGAATTTTAACGTGTATTTCAAAAGATTTATGATTTTGGAAATTTTTGTAAAATTTTAAGGGATTTCATGGAATTTTATGCTAACAGAATTCAAGAGATTTTAATGATTTTTACAAGACATCGCATCTTTAAGGATTTTATTAAATTTTATGAGATTTCTAATAATTTTAAAGGATTTGAAAAGATTTTTCTTATTTTTAAAATACTTTATGGGATTAAAAGGTAATTAAAACTTGTCAGGGAATTTTATTGAGGGATTTGAAAGGATTTTTATGATTTTTTAAAAATATTTTGTAGAATTTAAAAGGATTTCGAAGTTTTTTTTGTAAAATTTTAAGAATTTTCAAGAGATTTTTCTAGTTTTTAAAATATTAAAATTTTTTTAAGGATTTCATGGAACTTGATGAAATTTCTAATGATTTTAAAAGATTTTAAATGCTAAGAAATTTGAAGAGAGGTTTCTAGGAATTTTTAGAAATATTCACGTATTTTAACATGGATTTCAAGTGATTAATGATTTTGAAGGTTTTTGTGAATTTTTAGGGATTTTCAAGAGGTTTCTAGGAATTTTAAGATTTTTTAAAGAATTTTGAAGATTTTGTGAAATTTTAAAAGAAAAAATTTTTAAATTTCTTTTTTTTTTCCTACAACTTCAAGTCATTCAAAAGCCAATCAGGTTTGCAACAACAATGTATGCGAGATTTTCGAGACATTTCGTGACACCACTTTTTTAAGATATAAAATAATAATATAGGATGTGTCTGTTGTTTCATAAATAATAAATATAATTTCAATTATTTTAATATTCCTATCTTAAAAAAGTGGTGTAACGAAATGTCTCGAAAATCTTGCATAAGTACATTGTTGCTAAACCTGAAAAAAAAATGAAAACTTTCGTGAAAAATTCCCAGAAACTTATTGAAATTTATTAAAATTCTACGATAACATTTTAAAAATCTTTAACTCCTTTAAAATTTATGAAAAGTATTAGAAATCTCGTCAGATTCCATATAATTCTTAAAAATTCTATAAAATCTTTCAAAAATTAGAAAACTTTTATGAAATCTGTTAAAATTATCAGAAATCTCATAAAATATCATAAAATTATTTAAAATGCCATTTAAAATCCCTCAAAATCCTAGAAACCTTTCTAAATCTCTTAAAATTTCACGATAAGCCTTCGAAATCTCTTAAAGTTTGAAAAAATCTTTTAAAATTCCCAGAAACTTCTTGAAATTCCTTAAAATTCTCTGATAACAATTAAAATACCTTTTTATCCTTTAAAATACAATAAAAGTATTAGAAATATCATTAAATTCCATGAAATCCTTAAAAATTACTAAAAATTGTTTAAAAATCAGAAAAATCTGATGTGAATATAAATAATAAAATTTAATTGTACTGATGAGGAGAAAGAATGAATCACAAGAAGCTAAGAACATTGACGTCGAGTCAAGGTAACTCATTCCGAGCGCTCTTGAAATAATAAAAGAGACAAAATAAAAACAATATTACTCACTTACTGTTGTGAAGATGTATATATCCTGACATTGACTTAAACAAAATCTTGATTGGTTGTGCGAAGTCAATATGGCGGTGATCATTAATCGAGGTAATTGACAAGGTAATTGGCGCTCTTCCATACCACGACGTGTAACATGAAGAAAAAGAATCAGCAAAATAATAATGCATAAATGTCGCTTGATGCTTATCAATCAAATGACTATAATTTTTATTGAGTTTTCAATTAAGAATGCCAATTTTGAAAGATATAAAGCATATTTACGAATCTATAAGTATTTCGGAATGTGGTATTTGCTTAGTAGATTTATTCAATTAAAAAATGTAATTAAAAAAATAATCTAAAAACAGAAAACCTAATTTCCGTTTTCTCTGTGAGACCTCCATTTTTGGTGATGGTTTAATTTCTCGTACGTGATCGAGTTTACAGTATGTAAGTAAAAAAGCGTTAGAAATGTCAACTCGTATTTGACGAGGCGCAATTTCACTACCAATTTTAGCTCTTCTAACGTAATTGAAATGAGAATCTGGTGTAGTCCATGTATGACGTTCTTACCTAATTAAGCTAAGAAATTTACTGCAGCTGAAGCTTCTTAGAAATTTCACAATATCTGTGCACTCTGAAAAACCACCAGACCTTATCACTTCCCCATTCAGCATTAAATCTTCGATACTAATAGATTCGTAGAACTTATCTCTCTTACTTTTTAGCAAAATGAGTTACGATCGAGAGTAATCGATATGTTGTAACATATAATTGTGCGAATTACGTTTAACAATTAGAGAAATGTGCTTTGAAATACCTTGAAATTCGTTAAGATTTCTTAAAACTCCCAAAAACCTCTAAAAATCAATTAAAAATCCACAAAAACGTAAAATGCTCTAAAAATCCCTAAAAACCTCTTGGAATTTCTTAACAGTTCAAATCTCTTAAAATCCTTAGAAATCTTATCAAATTTCATGAAATATCCTTAAAAATTCTACAAAATCTTTTAATAATTAGAACAATCTGGAAAAATCCCTTAAAATTTTACGACAACCTTCGAAATCCCTTTCAACTCTACAAAATCTTTTAAAAATCATATATGTATGTGGAGAAATTCTTGTGAAATTCCTCAATAAAATTAACTGACAAACTTTAAAATCCTTTAAACCTCATAATAATGTTTTCAAACTCATAAACGACTTGAAGTTGAAAAAAGAAAAAGAAAATCATTGCGCAAAAATATATAATTAATATTCCTCAAAATTTCAAAACATTTTAAATCCCTTAAAATTCCTTAGCTTTAAAAATTCTCTTGAAATTTCATGAATTCCGTAAAAATTCCGCAAAATATCCTGAAATATCTAAAAATTCTATAAAATCTTTTTAAAATCCTAAAAATCTTTAAAACTTCATAAAAATTCCTAGAAACCTCTTGAAATACCTCTCTAAAAAAAATAAATATAACGAAATATACCTAAAATCTCGGATACATTGTTGTTTCAAACGTACTCTCTAAATTTGAATCAGCAAAATTTCACTGATTATTTAATGACTTGAAATTGTAAAAAATTACATAAATAAATAATCGTGCGCGTGTTGATTTGCTAGTGTATATAAAATATTTTAAAGAGGAATATTAAATATTTTTAAGGAGGTTGAAGAGAGAGAAAAAGGTGGAAATTATATAATTGAATGAGCGTGACGGTTTTTATTTGCCATTTAGTAGGAGTGGGTTCGTATTCTGTTCCGGAAACATGGTTTAATATCCGCTTATGACGGCTATGTTTCACGGCCGGGACCTACTCGGCCCCATTCCGCCCCATCGACCCCCATAGTGCGTTTAATTTACGTGTTTTCGCGAGTTATTCGCCCCCACTGTATACTAACCCCAGTCAAAGAGGGTGGGTTTCCATGACGACGCCGGGCGTCGGGACGTCCAATCGCAAAGCGTCGTCATCGTGGCTGTCGACCGTGCAAAACGGTGGAAGACGATAATAACTGTGATGGGTAAAAGCCAAACTTTCTCGGATAAAGTTTTATTCGAGAGGGTTGTAAACTGTGATTATATGACAACTCAAAAATAAATATGAATGGAATTTAAGTCGGTATTATAAAATCAAAAATGACACTTTTGGAAAAGTCAATCTCCCTTTCATTTACCCCTTTTTGTTATAATTGTCAATGTTATATTATTAACAGTAAACTGTCTAGAATAAGTTCGAAATTTTTATATATAATTTTTGAAAATTTCAATTTTTGCATAGAAATTTTGTTTTTAATTGACAAATATTGAAAAATCTTTATACATTTTATAATAATTTATTGATTTATTACACTACCAAATAGAAGTTTGGGTTCGCTTGTTTTTCGATGTTTGTTTAAGTTCTTCTAAATTTAATTACACAAAGAAAGCCAAATCTCAAGGTTTTGTAAAAATATCAATAATTTTCGAATAATGAAGATTTCTTATTAATTTCTTGTACTTATTTTAAAAAGTAGATTTCTATAGAACCTGCTAGACTTATTTAAAAAATTGTACAATTATTCCTCTTCATTGTACAAGGGTTCAAATTTGGATTTGAAATACGTAAAAAGTTCAATATTACCTGATACGTAGGAAAATAATAATAAAAATCAAATGAATGTAAATTTTAATATAATTTTGCAGAAACATCATGATTAATGATTTTTTATAATTTACAAAAATATTTTTCTCAAAATATTCAAATATTTCCAACTTTTTCACGCCAGTTTTAAGTCCCGCACAATACAAAGTAAAAAAGGTCAGATTATATAGAAAATTATCTTTAAAATAAGCTCCAGAAATAAAAAAAAAATCCATTATTTTGAAAATTTATTGATATTTTTATAAAACATTGAGATTTGACGCCAGATTTCAAGCCAGTATTGAATATTTAAATTAAATATAATTCTGATTTCTTCACCGCACAATTTCGTATAATCCAGATTTTTTAAGCAGAATTTTGCATAATAATCCATTTTCCTTTGCAGATCATTGATTGGCTCTCTATTAACATCTGGCGATGATGAAGAGGGAAGTAAATGCCGGAAGTCATGAACGTGGAGTAGCGCGGATGGAATTCAGATAGTGACACCAGGAGTCACCGGAATTTGAGCGTTGCATAGCCCGGGTACTTGGCGATCCACGATCCACGATTCACGAATCTCCCCGCCCCCTCATTTCCTCCCTTTCCAACCCCTCTTCATCGGTGTATCTTCACCTCTCCCCCTTTGATTCCCCAAGTATGCAACTACCTCTTTTGCTCCCTTTGGGTATATCAACTGATCAAGAACCGGTAGTATGTTGCAGTTGGCGAAACTGAGAGCGATGTCCGATGTCGGATGTCAGAATCAGAATTGGAGGACCGAGTGAACGTCGCATGACGTGCCCAAGTCCACCGGAGTACCTTCACCCCCTTGTTCGAGGTGCTCCAGTTCTCTTGGCTGCATTCGTAGCGCAAGTAGCATGCCAGGCGTTCTACACTTCAGATTCTGTTTGTACTACTTTGGTCTGAGGTATGTAGCCGCGGATGTGACGATGTACACGGTAATGTGCTCGGCATTATACCCCAGCCAACTTTATGCTCCTCCTCACGACCCATAAAGAAACAAGTCAAGGCGAGATTCATCACCGACTGAGAACTTCCCTTGTCGCAATCCTACAGATTGTTGACAATCTATCCTATTATCTTAATCCGTTGTGGTCATATAGATGTACTTCCAAAAAATATGTACCAAAAGTTTTGAACGTCCAAATGAACGAAATATTTTTTCCCAATTCTATTTTATCCACTCTGAGAAAAATGTTTGGTTCGGACAACAAAACTTTTTGTTGCTATAGAAGCAACGAAAATTCACGGAAAAAATAACTGATCCACTATTTGATAAATTTATACGAAATTTTCTTAAAATTGGGATCTGTCCAAAAGTGACATTCTGTTTAATAAAAGTTCGCAAACTTTTTCCATTTTTTGAATCAGTTATTTTTTCCGTATTGTTGATTGTGCCAACCTAATTTTTGTTGAACGAATCAAAGTTTTGTTAATTCAACCAAAACTGAGATTTTGTTGATTTAAATGAATTTTCTTGGTTCAAAAAAAGGTTTGTTGAAAGAACCAAGATTTGGTTGGCACAACAAAACAATTTTTGTTGCTTCTGTAGCAACAAAAAGTTTTTTTGTCCGAACCAAACATTTTTCTCAGTGCAGAAATGTTATTTCAACTAAAAATAATCATAGGCATTATAAGTGTCTTCCGTATTCTTCCATAAAAAATTATTGTTAATGCAAATGATTTCATGTTTTAGAACTGTTTATAGTTTAAAATACAATCAATACAAAAATTCGTTCATTTGAACGTTCAGAACTTAATCCACGTCAAAAAATGACGTAATAGTCATGTCGGGTCAAGTTGACCCCACACAGAAAAAGAGTTGCTATTTATAATTCGACTTAATTCTTCAATTGAACTTTAGTTTAATAAGGTTTCTTCTTTGAAATCCAATAGTTTGTTTTCCTTATTCAATTTTTTTCATGTTGGAACTATTAGAAATCTTATCAAATTCCATGAAATCCTTTAAAATTCTAGACAATTTTTTACAAACTAGAGAAATCAATAAAATTATCTGAAAACTTTAAAATCCTTTAAACCCCATAAAATATTCTAAAATTCATAGAACAAATTCTTTCTTCTTTTTTTTTCACAAATTCTCACAATTCTTTGTACAGTCTTTGAAATCCTTTTAAATTCTACTAAATATTTTAAAAATTGTAAAAATCTTTTGAAATCTCTCCATAAAATTCCCTGACAAATTTTAAAATTTCTTAAAATTCTCAGAAAATTCTTGAAATTTTACGGTAACATTTAAAATCTCTTTATACCTTTAAAATCCGTTAAAACTATTAGAAACCTTATCACATTCCATGAAATTCTTTAAAATTCTCACAAAATATTTTAAAGATCAAGAAGATCTCTTAAAATTAGTTCAAATTAGTAGAAATCTCCTAAAATTCCATAAAATTTCTCACAATTCTTATAAATCTTTTAAAATATCTTAAAATTCCTTGGAATTCCAGGATAACACTTAAAATTCCTTAAAACTCCATAAAATTCGTACAAACCTTTTGAAAACCTTTAAAATTCCACGAAATATTTTTAATATACTACAAAATTCTTTTCAATTTCCTAAAAATAAATTGAAGATCGTCGAAATCCCTTAAAATTCCTAGAAATATTTCAAAAATCCTAAAACTCCTTTAAAATTCTTAGAAATTTCTTGAAATCCGTTAGTGAAAATATCTCAAAATTCTTAGAAATTCCAAAAAAATTCCATAAAGCCCTTAAAAATTCTATAAATTTTTTTTAAAATCAGAAAAATTTCTTGAGATCCCTAAAAATTTGACGATAACTTTCCATTTTCTTTATATCCTTTAAAATCCGTTAAAAGTATTAGAAATCTCTTCAAATTCCATAAAATCCCTCGCAATTCTTAGAAACCTTTTAAAGTATCTTAAAATTCCTCGAAATTCCAAGACAAGGTTGAAAATTCCTTAAAACCCCTTAAAACTCCTGCAAACCTTTTGAAATCCCTCAAAATTTCAAAACATTTAGAATCCCTTAAAATCCCTCAGAATTCTTTAAAATCTCTTAAAATTGCACGAATTCTTTTCAAATTTTACGAAATATCTTAAAATCCTTTAAAATTCCACGAAATCTTTTTAATATTCTACAATTCTTTTCAATTTTGTAAAAATAAATTGAAAGTCGTCGAAATCCCTTAAAATTTAAAAAAAAAATATTTCAAAAATCCTAAAATTCCCTTAAAATTCCTTGAAACCTCTTGAGATTCGCCTCTCTAAAAATGTCTCGAAAATCTCTCATGTATTAAAAGTTTAAATCTGATTAGCTTTCGAATGACTTCAAATTTTCCTTATTATTGATGTTATGAATTCTAATTTTATTTATTATTTACAGCAAACCGAAAGTTCTAAGCACACGACGTGTCCGGAAGCGCCGTGCTTTATCCAACATACAATATTTTGCTCTGTAAACGAGAGTAAGTAAATCATATACACTATCACTATAATAACGATTAGCAGTGACCAATAGCAATCTTCAACATTATTAACATGCTGTTAATAACAACAATTTCAAATATATTCTTCATCACAACTTAAAAACAAGATAGAAAGTTGTTTATTAAACTGGGAATCTTTATATAAACGTTAGTATTGAGTTTTCTGAGAAATGAGAATAAAGTTGCAGATTGCATTGACTGTGGAAAATCGCACGGTCGGTCGCACTTTGAGGTAACAAGGCGGAAGGCTTTACCATCAATTTAAAAGGCGAGGCTACCGATTCTATCGCGTTTAATCGGCAACTGATCGCATGCAAATCCATGCCGCATTCACGGTAAAATAAGATAGAGAGAAAGAGAGAGAAAGAGAGAGAAAGATAGAGACAGAGAGAGAAAAAGAGAGAGAGAGAGAGAGAGAGAGAGAAATAAAATCGAGGTAAAGCGAAACAGAAGGAGATGCTCGCTTACTTTCCAAGCGGCTTACCGACGAGATAGAATCTCGATTCCGTGTCGCTACCCCTGTCCCCGTCACCAATCACGATCTCAATATTCACCTTATCCGCGAAACATCTGAACTTAGCTGCGGATTGGTCTAATGGCTCCGACACAATAAAATGTTACCCTCGACTAGTTCTTAAGGCATTACAACATGATCAATTTTATCAAAAAGAGACACATCTTAAGTGAACGTGTGTGAAAATAATATCTAGATACAAATAAGATTCACAAGACTTTCTGTAATTTAATTTGAGGATTTCAAGAGATTAATTTGAGGATGATTTAATATCCTTAGAAATCTTATAAAATTCCATGAAATCCTTAGACATTCTACAAAATCTTTCAAAAGTTGGAAAAAGCTCTTGAAAATTTTTTAAATTTTATGAAAACCTTCGAAATCCTTGAAAATTCTACAAAATTTTTTGAAATCCCTCAATAAAATTCCGTGACAAGTTTTAAAATCCTTTAAATCCATGAAATATTTTAAAAGTCATAAAAATCCCTTGAATTCCAATTGAAAATTGATCAAAGTCGTGAAAACCTCTTAAAATTCCCACTAATTTCTTGAGACTCTTTAAAATTTTACGATAACATTTAAATCCATTTATATCTTTTAAAATACATGAAAAATATTAGAGATCTCGTCAAATTCCATGAAATCTTTAAAATTCCCATAAAATCTTTTAAAAATCAGAAAATTCACTTGAAATCCTTTAAAATTATTAGAAATCTCATGAATTTTAATCAAACCCTTAAAAATGCGATAAAATCTTTTAAAAATCATATAACATATGTGTAGAAATTCTTTTGAAATACCTCAATAAAATTACCTGACAAACTTTAAAATCCTTTAAACCTCATAAAATAATTTAAAACTCATAAAAATCCCTTGAAATCTTTTAAAATAATTCGTGACGACCTCTCAAAGTCAAAGTCTGCACATCCTCAAATTAAATTACAGAAAGTCTTGTTAATCTTATTTGTATCTAGATATTATTTTTTTATTTGTATCTAGATATTTTTAAATATCTTCAAAGTCCCTTTACATCCTTTAAAATTTATAAAAATTATTAGAAATGTTATTTAATTTCACAAAATCTTTTAAGAATCATAAAACTCTTTTGAATTTTTTTTTTAAATTCCTCAAAATTTCACGAAAACACTGAAATCATAGAAATTGAAAACATAGAAATCACTGAAAATTCGTTAGAATTTTGAAATTTTAGAAATTCTTTTGAAATCTCTCAATAAAATTACCTCACAAACTTTAAAATCCTTTAAACCTCATAAAATAATTTAAAACTCATAAAAATCCCTTGAAATCTTTAAAAATAATTCGTGAAAACCTCTCAAAATTCCCAGAAAATTCTTGCAATTCTTTAAATTCTACGATAACATTTAAAATCCCTTTATTTCCTTTAAAGTCCATTAAAATTATTAGAAATCTCATTAAATTCCATATAAAATCCTTCCAATTCTGTACAATCTTTTAAAAATCAGAAAACTTTCTTGAAATCCCGTAAACTTATTATAAATCTCATTAAATTCCGTAAATCCTTAAAAATGCCAGTAAAGTCTTTTAAAAATCATTAAAATCTCTAGAATTCTGTTAAAATTCTTTGAAATTCCATGACAACATTTACAATCCCTTCAAATTCTCAGAAACCTTTTAAAATTTCGAAATTCCTCGACAAGATTTAAAATCCCTTAAAATCCGAAAAACCTTTTTAAATCACTTAAAATTTCACGAAAGCTTTCAAAATCGCTTAAAATTCGTGAATATCTTTTAAAATTCACAGAAACTTCTTGAAATTCTTTAAAATTCTACGATAAAATTTAAAATCCCTTTACATCCTTTAAAATTCACTACAATTATTAGAAATCTCATTAAATTCTACAAAATCTTTTAAGAATCATAAAAGTATTTTGAGTTCTCTTAAAAATCCTCGAAATTTCACAGAAACATTAAAAATCGCTTAAAATTCTTTATGGAATCTCTCTAAGTTCTTAGAAACCTCTTAATATTCCTCAAAATTTCAAAAAAATTCAAAATCCCTTGAAAAAAAATCTCTTAAAATTAAATTAAATACATTACAACATGAGCAATTTTATCAAAAAAGAGACACATCTTAAGTGAACATGTGTGAAAATAATATCTAGATACAAATAAGATTAACAAGACTTTCTGTAATTTAATTTGAGGATGTGCAGACCGTTGTCTTATTGTATGTATATTAGACAGCTGGAGAACGGAAAGACGTCACTCGAGTCTTCTCAGACCTTCTGCATAAGACATTATTTCATGTCGATTTACGATGCACCTGCCACTACGAATTCCACACCTATAACTTGACCAATCAATCTAAAAGCACGAATAAAAAAGAAGGATCTTTAATACATGTATTAAAGATTGATATCTTTAATCTAATCACTGATGTCTCTCTTAAAACAAATTTCACTTATTGTTAAATTTATTCACAAGGTTCATCCTCGGATGAACTATTTGATATTTTTTTAAATATTGATAAGAAATGACTATTGAAAAAGTAGAATTATATCTAATTCTGATATGTCATTATTATAAAAATATACAGCAATAAAAAGAGAGTGAGGTTGGCAAGAGGGACATCGTGAGGCTCGTGTTCCTCGTGTTATTCATCATAGAGGACCACGACACGAAGGAATGTTCGAATCATGCTGCCTAATTCCCCTATCGAACTGATCGTCTCCAGTTGACTTGATCAGTGATCCGTGATCAGTCCCGCTTGCATTAGTTCTCAAGATGGTACCCCGTGGTGCAGGTAGCTTCGTGGGGACTTCTGTCAGCAGTGCTATCACTGATTATCTATATCTATAGTATATTTTATCTAGATTATTCTATAGAAGTAAGTTTTGCATAGAGGAATCGTCAAATCAATGTTTCACCGCTATAGACTGCTGTTCAACATGTTTCATTTAATTTTTTACAACGAGTCTCTACCAATCGATTCATGACTGACAACCTCCTTCCTTTCGATTAATTATCCTTTCTGTCATCTGCCTCTTTGAAAATTCATCATATGATTTTTATAATATGTATACATATTTTATAAATTGTTATACATTTGTATATATTTATATTATGTATATGGACAAACATTGCAGGTACAATTAATAATATTCAAAAGCAAAGAAGATACAATATTATATTTGATTTAATTACATTAATTACGTTAATTTAATATTCGATTGAAGTTTCAGACGTCTAGTCTGACGATTTTTTTTAGATTTATTGGAATAAAAATATCAACAATAAAAAATTTTCAGTTTCCAAAACCTAAAATTTGTATTTATTTACTAGCAGAAATTTATCCGGCGTTGCTCGGGATTTTAAGTGATATCGTAAGATTTCAAAAATTATAAGAGAGATTTACGAGATTTATAGAAAGTTTAAGATAATTCGAAAAATTTTAAGGGTTTTTCAAGATATTTTATAATTATTGTTAAAATATGGCTTTTTCCTGAAATTTTGAGAGATTTTTGTAAAATATTTTAAAACTGTTTTCGAACTTTTTAAATTAAATTTTCTTTTAAATTTTTAATCTTATATTTGTAACCTTTTTAAAAACATTTTAAATAACTAGAAAAGGGTAAATTGCTTGAAATATTTTCGATTCTCTTTAAATTCTTAAAATATTGTAAATCCTTTAAAATCCCTACTAAATCTTTAAAATCGTTTAAAATATCTTGAAATCGTAAAAAATATCTCGAAATCCAGTCGAATTCATTAAGATTACTTGAAACTTGAAATCTACTTAAATTCCTTATACTTCCTTAAAATAATTTTAAATGGCTTGAAATCTGTTGAAAATCTTTTGATTTCTTTTGAAATTTATTAAAATTCCCTATAAACCCTTGAAACCTCTTGAAATCTACTGAAATCGATAAAAATGTCTGAAATCCCTAAAATACTTTTAAAATCCCTCGAAATCTCTTAAAATCCCGAGCAACGCCCTGTAAATTTCTACTAGTAAATAAAAATAAAATAAAATCATTTGGAGAACTTCTTTTTGATATTCTTAATCCAGTAAATATTTAAAAAAATAAAATAAAAAAATTCGTCATACTAGACGTCTGAAACTTCAACCCAATTAATTTGATTCAATTGGAATTTAATAATTTTAGTTGTCAAAGATGTTTCAGAAAATGGTGAAAGTGTTTTTCAACTGATTCTGTAAAACGCCTATAAAGATGAAATGAAGAAAAGAAGAATTTGAGTGGGAGAATTTGAGTGTTTTCTTGATCATAAATCCACCTCGTGGGAGAGTATGTCCACCTTGCGTGGGGTCCGTGACAGAGACGCAGGTCAGCCGATCTTTATAACTTACAAGATCTCGCCGGATCTTCGATCTTCGTAGAACAAAGATCACAGATCAGTCAGGTCCAGTGTCATCTGAACAGAAAACGATTATCGAATACTATTAATAAAAACGTAAGACTACAAACATCATGTAAGAGATAAGAGATAACAAGAAAGAAATATTGTTTCAGACATATATAAATGTATATTAAAGATGCATACAATTCAATTTCAATACTTGTACCCAAACATTTCAAACGGAACGTTTTTACATTTAGAATTACATTTCTCTCTGGAATTTAATATCATTTGATATGTCTTATCATTTTTTCCAACGTTTCGTATTATCGCGAGGTAAAATCAGAGACAGTGGACCGCGACAAACTTGTTATGACACACAAATCTAAAATCTTGAATTCTGAATCGATGTGAACGAAGAAAGATCGGCTCGCGGTGTCAGGTTTTAAAATCGGGTTGGAACAGCGCCTCTGAAGCTCACCTCGCTGTGTTTTTGCTCTGCATAAACGATGAGCTCGGGTATTTTAATGAAGACATTCCACGGGCGTTTGCCGGTTCCTTGGCGCACGACTGGAAGAGGAAAGACCAGCCTCCTTCCGAATAAACACGTTCCTGAGCGCCGCAGGTTAAACTCCTGTCTCGTCCTATCGGCCTATCATCGTCATTATCGTCCTCGTCGTCGTCATTCCCTCATCTTCAACGCGTGCCATGCCCGCATATCGTTTAACCCTAAGAACCTTCTCGTTCCTTATTGTACCTATAAATTCTTAATAACAGAATCGCTCATCCAACAAAGGATGAGCGATTCTGATGAAAGGATGAAAGGATGGACACTTTTCCGCTACTGAAGAAGAATCTTCAGGAAAACCTTGGAAATCGCTTAAATTCGTTGAAATCTTAAAATTATTAGAAACCTCTTAAAATTCTTCAAAATTTCAAAACATTTGAAATCCCTTAGAATTCTTAAAAATCCCTTAGAATTGCACGAAACCTTTTTAATATCCTACAATTCTTTTGAATTTCGTAAAAATAAATTGAAAATCGTCGAAATCCCTTAAAATTCTTAAAAAAAAATATTTCAAAAACCCTAAAATTCCCTTAAAATTCTTTGAAATCTCTTGAGATTCGCCTCTCTAAGAATGTCTCGAAAATCTCTCATGTATTAAAAGTTCAAATTTGATTGGCTTTCTAATGACTTCAAATTGTCTTGTTATTGATGTTATTAATTCTAATTTTATTTATTATTTACAGCAATGCCGAAAGCTCTAAGCACACGACTTGTCCGGAAGCGCCGTGCTTTATCCAACATACAATATTTCGCTCTGCAAACAAGAATAAGCTGAGTAAGTCTATCATATTCACGAAATATCTTGAAATCCTTTAAAATCCCACGAAATCTTTTTAATATACTATAGTTATTTTCAATTTCCTAAAAACAAATTGAAAATCGTCGAAATCGTGTAAAATTCCGAGAAATACTTCAAAAATCCTAAAACTCTCTTAAAATTCTTAGAAACCTCTTGAAATTCATTACTGAAAATATCTCAAAATTCTTAGAAATCTCAAAAAAAATTCTATAAAACCCTTAAAAATTCTACAAAATTTTAAAAAAATCAGAAACCTTCTTTTTAAATTCCTAATTGGTCGATAACTTTCTTAGAAATTTTCGGAAATTCCATTTCCTTTATATCCTCTAAAATTCGTTAAAAGTGTTAGAAATCTTATCAAATTCCATGAAATCCTTGAAAATTTCACAAGAGCTTTTAATGATAAGAAGAATCTTTTGAAATCAGTTGAAATTATTAGAAATCTCTTTAAATTCCATTAAAACGCTCGCAATTCTTAAAAATCTTTTAAAATATCTTAAAATTTATTTTTATCTTAAAATGAAGATTTAAAATATCTGAAATTCGAGGACAACATTGAAAATTCCTTAAAACCCCTTAAAACACCTACAAATCTTTTGAAATCCCTTAAAATTTCACGAAAATCTTAGAATTCTTAGAAATTCTTAGAAACCTCTTAAAATTCCTCAAAATTTCAAAACATTTAAAATCCCTTAAAATCCTTTAGAATTCTTAAAAATCTCTTAAAATTGCATGAATTCCTTTAAAACTTAACGAAATATCTTGAAATCCTTTAAAAGTCCACGAAATCTTTTTAATATCCTGCAATTCTTTTGAATTTTGTAAAAGTAAATTGAAAATTTTTGAAATCCCTTAAAATTCCTAAAAATATTTTTAAAAATCCTAAAATTCCCTTTTCATGTCGCTGAAAAATGCTTTTCCTTTTTATTTTTTCAGTGAGGGGGTAATAGATATATTCCAAGTAGGAAAAGGGTTGCAAGTCAGAAAACACATAATGCCTCTGCACACGTGCTTTTTAGGAACATCGACACCCTCCAGTCCCCCATTTTTCCTCTTCCCTTTACCAACCAGGGTGGAAAAACAGGTGCATTGTGATTTGTAAAACTGCGATTTTGAATTGTGTTTGCTTCTGGTATTGAATAAACTAAGTGGATTAGCATTATAAATTATAATAGGACATGGGTTTTATGAGGACCCCATAAATAGAACAAGATAATGCTTTTATAATCTCAATCGAATATGAAAGAGAGAGTATCATATAGAAAATAAATATAATATCCTATTATATTATAATATAATATAATATAATATAATATGATATAATATAATAGGTAGCTGTAATATTTATTATAGCTACCTGTATAATTCAAATTAATTAGATTCCTAATCTGAAACAATAACTCTCCAATTGCCTTCGTTTCAAGATTTAATAGCCTCAGAAAGAAGGAATTTATAATTTAAAGAGATCTAATCTCGTCTCGACGAATTTCTGTTGCAGGGTCCATTTAGCATCATTGGTCGGTGTTTCAAACCGGAAGCGGGCTGATACAGAGTCACAAGAAAACCTAGACCTACTGTTTCGTTGTGGCTTCTGCTTTTCTGCGGATAAAAAAGCGTAGAAGGAAGCCGCCTCGAAGTAGGCGATATCGGGACGAAGGGTGTGCTACATTTATTGTATGGTCTCTCTCAGGCTGGGACATCGTACGTCTGAGGTTCAAACCCGTGGGAACATGCGAGGATGACTCTCTCCTCCCATGAGAAACAAAGACAACGATAGAGTTACAGGTAGATGAGAAATCAGATGGCCTCTCTCTTTTTCTCTTAGAATCCAAATGGATAATATTGAGAAAAAGGAAAAAAGATAGAGCAGTGAGAAAGAAAGAGAGAGAGAGGAGAATCCTATCTTAAAAAAGTGGTGTAACGAAATATCTGGCATACACTGTTGTTGCAAACCTGATTGGATTTTGAGTGACTTGAAGTTGAATGAAGAGAAACAAACTAATGGCTCAAAAAAAGAAAAAATCATGTAGATGTTCAAAATCCCTTAAAATTCATTATGGTTTTTTAAAACTCTCAGAAATTTCTTGAAATTCTTTAAAAATCCACAAAAAACCATTACAATCATAAATCTCTTGAAATCCGCAGGTTAAAATTCGGAAGAATCTCTAAGAATTCCTAAAAACATCTTGGAATTTCTTAAAATTTTAAATCTCTTAAAATCCTTAGAAATCTTATCAAATTCCATAAAATCCTTAAAAATTCTACAAAATCTTTTAAAAGTTGGAAAAAGCTCTTGAAAACTCTTAAAATTTTATGAAAACCTTCGGAATCCCTCAATAAAATTCCCTGACAAGTTTCAAAATCCTTTAAATCCCGTAAAATATTTTAAAAGTCATAAAAATCCCGTGAATTCCGATTGAAATCTTATCAAAGTCGTGAAAACCTTTTAAAATTACCAGTAATTTCTTGAGACTCTTTAAAATTTTACGATAACATTTAAATCCATTTATATCTTTTAAAATACATGAAAAATATTGGAGATCTCGTCAAATTTTATGAAATTCTTTAAAATTATTAGTAATCTCATAAAATTTAACAAAACCCGTAAAAATGCGACAAAATCTTTTGAAAATCATATATGTATAGAAATTCTTTTTAAATCCCTCAATAAAATTACCTGACAAACTTTAGAATCCTTTAAACCTCATAAAATAATTTAAAACGCATCAAAATCCCTTTTGAAATCTTTTAAAATAATTCGTGAAAACCTCTCAAAATTCCCAGAAACTTATTGCATATCTTTAAATTTTACGATAACATTTAAAGTCCCTTTATGTCCTTTAAAGTCCATTAAAATTATTATAAATCTCATTAAATTCCATAAAATCCTTTCAATTCTGTACAATCGTTTAAAAATCAGAAAACTTTCTTGAAATCCCTTAAAATTATTAGAAATCTCATAAAATTGCATAAAATCTTTAAAAATACCAATAAAGTCTTTCAAAAATCATTAAAATCTCTTGAATTCTCTTAAAATTCTTGGAAATTCCGTGACAACATTTAAAATCCCTTAAAATTCTCAGAAACCTTTTAAATCAGAAATCACTTAAAATTTCACGAAAACTTTCGAAATCGATTAAAATCCGTTGAAATCTCTTAAAATTCGTGAAAACCTCTTAAGATTCCCAGAAACTTCTTGAATTTCTTTAAATTCTACGATAAAATTTAAAATCCCTTTACATTCTATAAAATTTATTAAAATTATTAGAAATCTCATTAAATTCTACAAAATATTTTAAGAATCATAAAAATCTTTTGAGTTCTCTTAAAAATCCTCAAAATTTCAAAAAAAAAACATTAGAAATCGCTTAAAATTCATTGGAATCTCTTAAAGTTTTTAGAAACCTCTTAATATTCCTCAAAATTTCAAACAAATTCAAAATCCCTTAAGAATTTTTAACTTTAAAAAAAATCTCTTAAAATTTCATAAATTCCGTTAAAATTCCGCAGAATATCCTGAAATACCTTAAAATTCTATGAAATCTTTTAAAAATTCCAAAAACCTTTACAACTTCGTAAGAATCACTTGAAAATTGTCAAAATACATTAAAATTCCTAGAAATCTCTTGAAATCTCTCTCTGAAAAAGAATTGATGTAACGAAATGTCCTTAAAATCTCGCATACATTGTTGTTTAACATTCAAACCTGCTCTCTAAATTTGACTCAGCGAAATTTCATTGGTTTTTAAATAACTTGAAGAAGTAAAAAGTGCAATAAATAATCTTTATCTCATTTTCTGATATAGTGGAATAAAAAAACAGTCCCAGAAGCAGAGAGAAGTACATATCAAGGAAGATAAGAAGAGCGATGGTCTCAAAAAAAAACACTGGATTTCTGCAATAGCGAGCATTTGAACTTTTTAAATATAGAAGATAAGGATATGTTAAGAAATGAGGAAAGGAACTCGGAAAGGAATATAAAAAGGAAAAGGGAAATATAGGAAATGGAGAAACCTGGAAGAAGAGAGGAACATGTAGAAGGTTGGTGACAAGGACTGGATGAAAATTAAACAAAAAAGAATTGGAAAAGGTTATAAAGGAAAAATAAAGGAAGAAAAAGAAGAGAAACAAAGACAGAGAAGAAGAAAGAAGAAAAAGTAGGAATAAGTGAAGAGAAGACGAGAAAGATAGGGAAAAAGAGATAGATGAAGAAAAAGGAGGATAGAGAATGTGGGAGATATGGTAAGAGAAAGAAGACTATAAGTGGATCGAAGACAGAGGACGAGGAGGACCTCTGAGGTGACACCGCCGAAATATGCCCAGTCGGCATTCCTAGGCCTTTTTTCGTCCTTTGTCGAGCGCGGCGTCACTATGTCATCGAGAGAGACCGCCGACGCCACTATACTGCCACCACGGTGCGATATCATTGGCCCATTGGTCCCCACATCCAGCTAATAACAACCACTGGTCCGACTTATGCATTCATTGTCAATATTTCGATGATGCATTGTGAGAAACAGATAGCGTTGTCATCCAACCGATCCTATTAATTATCACATTCCAAGACTCAACAATTTCGAAAACATCTTCAATTCACTAATTTGCTTTTTTTCAAAATATTGATCAATTCTTGAAACATCTTACATTCTTTCTTAAAAAAGAATGTAAGATGGGGTAAATTTAAAAATAAGTTATAACTTTTTGATAAGAAGTAAGAATCTTTAATCACTTATAAGTGATTAAAGATTCTTACTTCTCATCAAAAAGTCTCCCAATCACTCTCTTTTATAAAAGAGACTGATTGGAAGATTTTTGATATAGATTTTGGGTTCAGGATGATTCTGAGCAACCTGTCGATTAGGGACAGCAATCGGACACGATCAAATGACAAATGATCCTAGCTTTAGGAGGCAAAAGTCGCTCAAGCAAAATTAATATTCATATTCACGGTTGGACCATTTATACCCCTGGTGCAATACCAATAACCTGACCCCTATGAGCCATTCAGGGGTCGTGCGAGACGGAAGCTCGAGGGGTGATGCAAACCCCACGTGCTCGGTATTTAATTATCGAGAATGGAGGGTTGTCTCGTACACAAGTGCTCACTGGTCTAGTGTCTTGTGTAGTCTGCATCACTCGGAAATGTCCAAATTACAAGCAATAACATCTCAGTCATATAAAAATGATATTATTCAATTCTAGTTGTGTCCGGTTGGACGTATGTGATGTGTTATGGCTTCTCGTTCGATCACCAAAGTTAAGCAGCGCTTGGTTTGGCTCTACTCGAATGGGAGTCGAGTTCACTTGAATAAACTTCGTTGCTTGAAGCCTTGAATTCGTCATTAAATATAAAATAAGTTTTATTTGCCATTTTCTTAAAACAATGGTGTACCAGTTTAACTTTTTTTTTTAATAAAAAATAGTTAAGTAGAGATTTATTAGGTATTTTTAGTATTTATGTTTGTGTAGTGAGGCAGTAAGCAAAAGCAGACTTCGCACGTGTCCATGACTGATGTTGAGCATTCATCACCAGCTGGATTTAGTGATATATCAGTTATCTGGTTAAAAAAATGTCGCCAATTTGGCGACAGTGGTGTCCAGAACCCCGGGTCGTCCTCGAGAGTGCAGTCAGGAAGTCTAGTACAGTGGATCTCTCCTGGGAGAGTGCAAAGTGCAAACCACGTGAGGACCACGTGGTTTCCTGTTTGGTTTTTCCACGTCTAGCCAGCACATGCGTGATTACGTAACAAAGTGCACAAATCATACATGTCTGAAGAAGTTAAACAGACTGATTTATTGTCAACGGAGCAATGTCCTATTTGCATCCACTTGAGATTCACTGATGGTGATAAATATCCATCTCGTTAGCTGCTTTCAATTTTTATCTTCTGGATACCAAATTGCTGAAAATAACGAATTTTCAGAACGTGAAACACTGTCAAAAATCACTTTCTAGTGAAACAGAATTGAACTTCTAAAGAAAAAAAATCGTATAATGTATATAATGACACCAATAATGATGACAGAAAAGATATTAAGATAAGATCAGAATCCTAATCTAATATTTATGCCCTGACAATCCCCGTTCTGAAAATACTTTTTAATGTACCTTACAATTTAGAACCTGTGATAAATCAGAAGTGGTATTCATTTTCAGAAAAAAGAAGAGAAAAAAGAAAGAAAAGAGTGAATATTTAACTTAGACGAGAGAACCAACCGTCAGTTATGGAAGCGAGGAAGATTTTGGTAATTAGAAGAGCTTGGGCGAGGACGGAGGGCGTCGGGGCGCCCAGTAAATCTTTTACGTCGCCTCTTTCCTGCTCCTTATCCGAGCATCGAACCTACCAAGGCAAACTCTCCTGTCCCACCCGGACAACCAGAAGATTTATTTTATTATTTGCTAGTGATTTAGATTTAGTGGCGGCTACCGTTTATTGGAATCCTCCTCGATCGAAGATTATATACAACATATAACGACAAGAACATTTTATACCTAAAACGAATGATAATTATCGGCTTCCCATAGAGCGAATTATTTTTCAATCGAAAGATTTATGAATTAGATTTCCTCCTATTTCAACAAGAATCTCTTTAGTTATTGATTATCTGTTTTATTGATCTTTTATATTTTATATATGATCTTCTGTTAAGGGTGTTCTAATTTAAAAATTCGATTTTTTCATTTTTCTCACGAAGTATTAAATTTGGAATTTTTTTCCTCTGTAGAATTAATCAATTTTTAACTAGAATTATGCGTACTGAGCCAGAAAATATCTAATTCAAATATTTTTTTAAGCAAAATGAAAATATTGGATTTTGAAGATAGATTTTGAATTCTTCATTTTATACAAAAATTATCGAAATTAAATATTGTTTCGCTCTGTATGCAGTCTTATATTTGACAAAAGATTAGCGCTATAGAGCGAAAAACTATTTACCTATAATTTTCATTGAGTCAGATTGAGTAAAATGAAGAATGGAATTTTGAACTTAACATTTTGCCAAAAATGTTGAGGGATCTTTCCAAAATAGATATAAGCATATTAAAAAAATATATTTTAAACATTTATTTATATTTTAAATTTTTTGTATTACAGCTGCAAAAGCAGCGGGTAATGTTGGATTTGATGACCAAAGCTGGAAAATCAGGATTTGAAGCTCTTTCCATAACTGTTGATTGTCCAATATCAGTGAAGGGCAGAAAATTCGTGAAATGTATGGATCTGAAGCTGGATCATGGTTTCAACACTCCTTAAGTCTTTGCACATTGTAAGAAAATACCTCGATCAATTCTTAACATAATACAAAAATTAATAGTATTAATGTAATTAGAATTAATATTAGTATTATTATTATATTAGTATAAATTAGTATTAGTATTAATATTAAAGGTGTTGGAGCCAAGTTCTATTTTAAAAATTCGATTTCTTCATTTTTCTCAAGAAATATTAAATTTCGAATTTTTTCCCTTTTTTTAATTTTTTTTTAATCATCTTTTTTTAATTTTTCGAATTAATCAATTTTTAACTATAGAATTATGTGTACAGAGCGAGAAAATATCTAATTCAAATATTTTTTAAGTAAAATGAAAATTTGAATTTAACTTTTTGCCAAGAATGTTGAGGAATGTTTCCAAAATAGATATAAGCACAATAAAAAAATATATTTCAAACATTTATTTATATTTTAAATTTTTTGTATTACAGCTGCAGAAATTCGTGAAATGTATGGATCTGGAGCTGGATCATGTTTTCAACACTCTTTATGTCTTTGCACATTGTAAGAAAATACCTCGATCAATTCTTAACATAATACAAAATTTAAAAGTATTAAAATAATTAGTATTAAGGACGTTGGACCCAAGTGTTAAGCTCGAAATTCCATTCTCCATTTTACTCAACGAAAATTATAAATAAATATTTTTTCGTTCTGTAGCACTAATCTATTTTAAAATATAAGACTGCGTACAGAGCGTAAAAATATTTAATTTCGATACTTTTTGCATAAAACGAGGAATTCAAAATCTAACTTTAAACTTCAATATTTGCATTTTGTTTAAAAAATATTAGAATTAGTTATTTTCTTGCTCTGTACGCATAATTCTAGTTAAACATTGCTTAATTCTACAGAGGGAAAAAGTTCCAAATTTAATATTTATTGAGAAAAATAAGGAAATCGAATTTTTAAATTAGAACTTGGCTCCAGTAATAATGAGCATTAAGATTATTTTTAAATATTTATATTTGTAAAATTTCTTAACTTCTTTAGGTAAACAATTAAATATTAAATTAAAATTATAAAGATTGACATCTAAATTAATTACCTCTTCAACAATAATTAACATATAAAGCTTGGAACTTGAAAGCAAAGTTGCACCATTATCAAATTACTTTCTCAGAACACTATCAATTTTTTTTTCCAGACTGTATGCTGTATGTTTTGCGAGAGTTGAAAGGTTGACAGCAGGATTATTTAATGACGCATCACTGGAGGTTTTTTTTACATAAATTACCTAATACACCTAGTAAAATGCATGAACAAGAGCGCGGACTTATATAATTAGAGATAACCTTATTTTTATGCATTCTACCAATTGTATAGAACTTATTCATGTTATTTTGTTACTAAGAATAAATAAAGAACAATTAGTACTTACGTTTGTATTTATTTATTTCTTCATCACCTGTACATAAGTAACTTAAAAAAAACGTAGAAGTTAAAAAACACTATTAAATTACATAATCCTTTTGACAGTTGTTGACGCAAATAAGTACAAAACTCCTATAAAATCTAAATTAAAATTAAAATCCTTAATTTTTGATTATAGCTTTTTTATAATCCTCTCCAAGAGCACATATTCATTTAGAGTTCATATTTTAATAATAAAATAGTGTTGGAATAAAAGGAGTTTATTAAAAGGGTTAAAATCAATGTTCCCGTTGACTGGATAGCAAATTCGAAGCACAAAATCAGAGAATTGTACAAGGAGAATAGAATATACGAAGAGGTATCCGCTGTAACAGGCGCCGCGCTCTGCGCATGCGCATTGAGGGTAAACTCCGAATACCTCCTCGCACATTCTATTCTCCTGATACTCCAGGCAGAATTTTCGTCTTTATTCGAGCTGATTCGTTGTCAGAGACCATTTTCTGGTGCAGAAATTAAGAGATTGGATCAGGAGAATATGATATGCGAAGAGGTATTCGTACTTTACAATGTTAAAATCAAATTTGAATTTTTGCGCCCCGCGCATGCGCATTGGGTGCAAACTCCGAATACCTCCTCGCACATTCTATTCTCCTAATACTCCAGGCAGAATTTTCGTCTTCATTCGTGTTCATTCGTTGCCAGAGACCATTTTCCGGTGCAGAAATCAAGGGATTGGATTAGGAGAATAGAATGTGCGAAGAGGTATTCGAAGTTTGTACTTAATGCGCACGCGCGGGGCATAGTGCCTGTTACAGTGGATACCTCTTCGCATATTATATTCTCCTGATACTCAAGGCAGAATTTTCGTGTTTATTCGAGTTCATTCCATAGCAGAGCCCATTTTCTGGCCAGAAATTAAGCAATTGGATTAGGAGAATAGAATGTTTGAAGAGCTAGTTGCCCATTATAATTAATAAATAAAAAAGTGTCATTTATTTTTAAAATTTAAATTTAAAATTCAACTTGAAAATTCAACTGTCCTTAGTATTAAAATCTAAGGTTAGAATTTAGATCTAAACTACAAAGAAAGGTGTCTACAAATAAAAACTCTCAGAAATGTGGAGTATTCTGTATTTTTTATTATAGACATTTTATTACATACAGTGAGATAACAAAGTATTTTTATTTTACTTAAAAAATATTTGAAATAGATATTAAATTTTCTCGCTCTGTACGCATAATTCTAGTTAAAAATTGATTAATTCTACAGAGGGAAAAAATTCCAAATTTAATATTTCTTGAGAAAAATGAAGAAATCGAATTTTTAAAATAGAACTTGGCTCTAACACCCTTAATATTAATACTAATACTAATTTATACTAATATAATAATAATACTAATATTAATTCTAATTATATTAATACTTTTAATTGTTTTATTATGTTCAGAATTGATCGAGGAATTTTCTTCCAATGTGCAGACATAAAAAGTGTTGAAACCATGGTCTAGCTCCAGATCCATACATTTCAGGAATATTCTGTCCTTCACTGATATTGGAGAATCAACAGTTATGGAAATAGCTTCAAATCCTGATTCAAACCGTGATTCAAATCCTGATTCAAATCCAACATTACCCACTGTTTCTGCATCTGTAATACAACAAATTTAAAACATAAATAAATGTTCCAAATATATTATTTTATTGCGCTTATATCTATTTTGGAAACAGCCCTCAACATTCTTGGCAAAATTCTTATCCTAGTCATATTTAAAAAATTAAATTTTGTTCTTGATATATTTTTTTAAGGTGTTGGAGCCAAGTTCTAATATAAAAATTCGATTCCTTCATTTTACTCAACGAATATTAAAATTGGACTTTTTTCCCACTGCAGAATTAATCAATTTTTAACTAGAATTATGCGTACAGAGCGAAAAAATATCTAATTCAAATATTTTTATGTAAAATGAAAATATTGGATTTTGAAGATAGATTTTGAATTCTTCGTTTTATACAAAAATTATCGAAATTAAATATTTTTTCGCTCTGTATGCAGTCTTATATTTGAAAAAAGATTAGTGCTACAGAGCGAAAAAATATTTATCTATAATTTTCGTTGAATAAAATGAAGAATGGGACCAACTCCCGTAATAAGAAAAATGGAAAAATATGTGTGTATACTTTCGAAAAACTTTTCTGTTATTTTAAAATTCCTCCAAATTTTACAAAACTTAAAATTCCTTAAAATCCTTTAAAGTTCTTTAAAAAATCTCTCAATATTGCTTGAAATTGTTTAAAATTCCACGAAATATCCTGAAATCCTTTAAAATTCTACGAAATCATTTAGAAATTCTAAAATTCTTTTGAATTTAGTCAAAATTACTTGAAAATCTTACTAGTTAATTATAATTAACTAATTGTTTTATAAGAATCAGAATAAAGTAACTTTCGGGTGAAAGACATTATCCATTTTAAACCATTTTAAATAAAGGAGAGAAAAAGAATTATAGTTATTCCACATATGAATGCAAGAATTTCGGGAAACATCTTGTTTCAAGATTGGTATTCGGAATTTCGATTAAGTTAACGAGATACGTTTCATTTATTAAAAGGACAGATTCCATTCTGGCACCTAAACGAATATTTTGGTGTTGAAATTAATTACCGGTTTTCTCATCTCGTTAGCGTCACTTTCTCTCTACAGTTGACTGAATAAATCCGAAAATCTAGTTTCGGCACGTGTGAAGGAAACCGTTCGATTGGCTTGACCGACAACCACATGTTTTGTCACTTTTTCGTTGACGTCTCGAGAAATGAGTCTTCTGAAAAATACATAAATTCTGTTCTAAAGTAAACCTCGAAAAATGGGATGTAAAAGACAGTTTTGTGTCTCATTTAAAATAGAGTGTTGAAGAAGAGGTTTTAATTAAACGTTCATACGATTGTTTAATCCTGAAAATTTAACAACATCCTCAACTCCTTCTGCAGAGATCCAAGGGTAAAATTGCGGCAGATTAAATTCTCCGTTCTTATTACGTACTCGATTAACCCTCCTGATTCAGACTCAACCCTATAAATTAAATAATGTGTAATTAACATAACACGCAATCTAAACGAACTTCTAAGAGTAAAAACTAAACTAAATTAACAAAGTAAGAAAATAACAAGTACATAATATTTGTTGCTGCAATATTCTATTCTAAATCCGATTTTCGGGTATAAGGAATATGGATTGTGATAAAAATTATTTGGAAATAATTAATTGTTTATTCAACATCTATATAATCGTAACACGATAAGCATATGTAAGTCGTATAATTTGTTTATTTTTGTACAAAGTTGAGGGAGTTGTGATACGCAAAAAAAAGAAAAAAGAAAAAAAAGAGAAAAGAAAAAAAAAACTTCTTAGTTTATATTACTTCAATTGCTTCTCAAGAAGAATTCACAACTTTGCAGTGACCAGTGGTTGATTATAAATTATAATAATAATAATACAGTAATATGCATAGCGATGTATGGCAAGATCATTGGTCAATAAATACTTCTCTCGTCTTTTAAATACTAAACTCGCCGAAACAATCACACACTTATAAACCTATTTACATAAGGTGGAGTCTCAAAGACCCCAAATCTCAAAAACTTGTCTATAAACTAATTAATTATAATCATCCCTTTTGGGTAGATTTGCTTTTCAAGAAAATAACTTAAATTAAGCTAGAGTAGGATTTTTACAAAGGACCATGATATCCTTTAGGAAAATAGAGTTAACTAATAATTAAATACAGTTTCAGTCGGATCTTAAATAAATTCAATTTATAATTTACAATTTAGAAATTAATCAATTATACTTTTTGGATTCAAAATTCTATTTTATTGCACTTTATGAGAAATTTTCGAAATATTGTTTCAAGATTGATGGTTGGTGATTTCTTTTTCATTTGATTTCTTTTTGCCCCCCAAAAAAGTGAAACTGAATTTTTCTACTACTTTTAGTACTGATCTCTATCAAACCATTGGGTTGAAGTTTCAGGCGTCTAGTCTGACGATTTTTGTTACATTTATTAGAATAATAATAAAAAAAAAATTTCCACTGTTCCCAAAACCCAAAATTTGTATTTAGCAATTTTAGAGAATTTAGAGGAATTTTAAATAGACTTTAAATATTTGAAAAAGATTTTAAATAATCTTAAGGAATTCCAAGAGATTTTATAAGATTTCAAAAATTATAAAAGGATTTCAGGAGATTTTGATTGATTTTAGGAATTTAAAGGGATTTTTGAAAGAGCTAGAAAGAGTTATCAATGGATTTTTTCAGAGATTTCACAAGATTTAAAGACATTTGAATTGATTTTAAGGAATTTTAAGAGATTTGAATATATTTCAAGACATTTACAGAAGATTTTAAAATTTTGTAAAGAATTTCCAGTAATTTTAAGGGATTTAATTTAATTTACTCCAGATTAGAATAAATTACTTGAAATTCCTTACAATCACTTATCACTAAAATCTTGTGAAATCTATAGAAATTTCTAAAAATCTCTGGAACTGACTTTTGATAAATATAAAAATCCCTTGAAATCTTGTGAAAACTCTTGAAAATCCTTAAACTGTTTTGAATTCTTTTAAAAATCCTTTGAAGTTCATTAAGATATCTTGAAATTTTCCGAAATCACTTAAAATCTCTATAAAATCCCTTGAAATTTCTTATAATAAAAACCCGGACAACGCCAAGTAAATTTCTACTAGTAAATAAGTAAAAATAAAATGATTTTGGAAATTTTTGATATCTTAATCCAATAAATGCAAAAAAAAAAATGAAATAAAAATGTTCGTCAGACTACACGTCTGAAACTTCAACCCAATTTATCAAACCTCATAATCTGATAACCTGATAATGATTTGAAATCTTAACGAGATTGAAATGGGATTTTTTCACTCAAGTGACAATAATTGATAATTCATAACGAAAAATCGTGTGGAGTATTTGGAAAATTCTGCAGGTTTCAAGTACATTCACTGTAATTGTTAGAAAATTGTAAACATATTTTTAAAGCTAGTTCCCTCACAGCTAAGAACTAGAAATTTCACTCGGCGTCGGCTAGCAGATAAATCACTATAGGTATTATAAGTGCGCGCATATACTATTAACAATAGTCGAATTTCACGCTATATATTATAGTAGTAGAGCCTTAAAAGATGTAGATAACACTATGTACAACTTCAATGCTTCCACTTAAAAGTATAACAAAGTCTTTTGTCCGTTTCACCCCCTTCGTTATTTCTTTGGATATATATAAATGTCTACTTTCCATCTATTTATTTTCTTTTCTTTTATTCGCCAATACACGCGTCTAGAAAATTGATTAGAGAGATTTATATGTACCCAAAAATGAAATCGGGGGGAACTCGTTCAAGGACGGCGTTTGGACCAATCATATTGCTTCTCAAATTACTTTTTACTTAATTTTGCTTAATTATTTTCGATTTCATTGGTCCTCTATCAGTCAAGGACGAATCAAAAAATACTGGCAGTTCTAAAACCAATACATATCTTTGGAATCTTGAACTTGGGACTCGAGACCTGAAACATAAAACGAAAATTATTTATTAATTAATGTTTCTTTTGGTAAACTTCTTAAAAATAAGAATAAACTAACTTTTCTTCAGCCTTCCATGACGCTTTAGCATAAAATATATTGATATGAATAATAATTCAGCAGAATTGAAATTCTGGCATTTTTCAACCCTATTTTTCACAAAAGATGAGAAACGTTTGATCCGAAAGTTTATTAAAGGAAAAAAGATTCAGCCCCTTTCTTTCTCCACCTTTTTTTATGGCCCCTCTGCGGAAATTTCCGATAATTTTCCGGATGGCCGAACTCTCATCGAATAACACTCTAGACCCTTACACTTGATATCATTTCGCTTTAACATCTTTCGAGTGCTTGTATTCGTGTTTTTTTATACCAAGTACTTGTTTCATCGACACGTGTCGCCGCGTGCTTCAAAAGATCGAATTTAATAAATGCAACCCAGGTAGCAAATGATGCACATCACTTGTGATTTCGAAACTTGTTATCATCATTAAATATCAAATTAATATTTCAAACAATTTATCAAACGAGAGAACAGCTGGAATAAAAAAAAATAAAAAAGAAACAAGAAATAACAACAAATATATTTGAAATATATTTGCACTAAATATATTATTCTAAAGCAAATAATGAATATGTTTTAATTTGACGAATTTATTGTACACAGTAGAAGTATTAAGTATTATTAAGGGTGTTGGAGCCACGTTTTAATCCAAAAATTCGATTTCTTCATTTTACTCAACAAATATTAAATTTGGAATTTTTTGAAGTTAGATTTTTAATTCTTCGTTTTATGCAAAAAGTATCGAAAATAAATATTTTTTCGCTCTGTACGCAGTCTTATATTTGAAAAAAGATTAGTGTTACAGAGCGAAAAAATATTTATCTATAATTTTCGTTGAGTAAAATGGAGAATTGAATTTTAAGCTTAAAATTTGGGTCCAACTCCCTTAAGTATTTTTTATTACATGAAAAATTGTTAAGAATGCCAATCTAACGGACGAGGGGAAAATCTTTTCGTCTTGTTTCGACACTTTTCGACTGGGCCGTGAGATTTGAATACGAGACTGCCAGAAATATCAGTGAAGCGATCTGCCTGGAGGATATCGAGATTTGAGATAAGTTTAGGTCCATGCGTGACGCTGTCATAAAGAACATGAGATCTCAACTGAAATTATATGAACACCATCCATCCGTCGACTTGTCCGTGTTGCTCAGCGGGCGCCATCACCAGTTCTGCACCCTCTCATCTAACAAAAAAGTTGCTTTCTCCTTTCGAAAATGTTCGACAATAAATAATTTTTCGACAAGTGCTGGTCAGAGTTTACATCAAGTCGAGATTATTAATTACATATATATTCTGTATACCTCTTCAGAAATGGCATTCTTAACTATTATAAATAGAACTATAATTTTCAAAAATATTATACAGATTAAGTTTATTTTTATTTGGTTTTGAAAAAATTGGGTTGAAGTTTCAGACGTCTTATTTTATTACATTTTTTTTTGCATTTATTGGATTAAGATATCAAAAAAAATTCCCAAAATCATTTTATTTTTATTTATTTATTAGAAGAAATTTACTCGGCGTTGCCCGGGTTTTTAAGAAATTTCAAGGGATTTTAATATTTTATAGAGATTTTAAGTAATTTCGGAGAATTTCAAGATATCTTAATGAACTTCAAAGGTTTTTTAAAAGAATTCAAAACAGTTTAAGGATTTTCAAGAGATTTCACAAGATTTCAAGGGATTTTATATTTATCAAAAGGCCATTCCAGAGATTTTTAAAAATTTCTATAGATTTCACAAGATTTTAGTGATAAGTGATTGTAAGGAATTTCAATGGATTTTAAAAGAAGAGTTTAAAGATTTTCAAAAGATTGCAAAACAATTTAAGTGATTTTAAGAAATTTTAAGGAATTTATTCTAATGTGGAATTACTATATATGAATCTCTTGAAATCCTTTTATAATTTTTGAAATCTTATATAATCTCTTTGAATTCCTTAAAATTATTTAAAATCTTTTTCAATTCTTTAAAGTCTCTTTAAAATTCCTCTAAATTCTCTAAAAATGTTAAATACAAATTTTGGGTTTTGGGAACAGTGGAAGCTATTATTATTCCAAAAAATTTTTTAAAAATCGTCAGACTAGATGAATTTGTCTGAAACTTCAACACAATTTTGAAAAAGATTGTAGGAAGAAATATAATTGCGTGCTACGCGCACGATTATTTATTAAATTTATTACAACTTCAAATTATTCAAAAAGTATAATGAAATTTCGCTGATTTAAATTTAAAGAACAGGTTTGTAGGAATTTCAAGAAATTTATAGAAATTTTAATGGATTTTGACAATTTTTAAGTGATTTTTACGGGGTTTCAAAGATTTTTAAGATTTTTAAAAGAATTTGTAGAATTTTAAGATATTTCAAGATATTTTGCGGAACTTTAACGGAATTCATGACATTTTAAGAGTTTTTTTTTAATTCTAAGGAATTTTAAGGGATTTTAAAAGGTTTCAGAGCATTTTAAGGGACTTTAACGAATTTTAAATGTTATGATAAAATTTCCAGGGATTTTAAAAGGAGTCAAGGGATGGAATTTTCAAGAATTTTGTGAAATATGAGATTTCTAATAATTTTAAAGAATTTTTTGATTTTTGAAAGATTTTATAGAATTTTAAGGATTTTATGGAATTTAATTAGGTTTCTAATCATTTTAATGGATTTTAAAGGACATAAAGAGACTTTAAATGTTATCGTAGAATTTATAGAATTTCAAGAAGTTTCTGGGAATTTTAAGAGGTTTTTACAAATTTTAAGGAATTTTTATGACTTGTAAAATATTTTATGGGATGTAAAGGATTTTACAATTTGTCAGGGAAATTTATTCAGAGATTTTAAAAGATTTTGATGATTTTTAAAGATTTTGCAGAATTTGAAAAAATTTCGAAAATTGTAAATTGTGAGGGATTTTATAAGATTTTTCTAATTTTTAAAAGATTTTTTTTTAGTTTTTAGGAAATTTTAGAGATTTTTGCGAATTTTATCTTGGATCAAGAGATTTATGATTTTAATGGTTTTTGTGGATTTTTAAAGGATTTCAGACTATTCAGACTATCTTCAGACTATTGGCAGAAATTTTAAGAAATTTTATGGGTTATTGGGGTTTTATGGAATCTAAAAGAATCTAAAAATCTGAAGAAAATTTCATTGGATTTTCAGGTATTAGAAAGTATTTAACGAGATTTCATGGGATTTAAAATAATTTCAAAGGATTTTACCAAATTTATAGGGGATTTTCAGAAATTTTAAGGAATTTGACGATATTTTATGGGATATTAAGTATAATGTGCTTAACTTTCAGTAGCTTTAAGGGATTCAAAAATTTTACGAAATTTCATTGTATTTTCATCAATTTTACGAGGTTTCATGGAATTTTGAGTAATTTTAAAAGATTTAACCATATGTTGTGAAATTTTAAGTGATTATTAGAAAATTTTAAGGGATTTGAAGAACTTTTTGAGATTGCTGAAAATTCTGAAATTAGACTACAAGTTTTTATATGTCAAAAATTAAAAATTCTGAATTATTTCTTCTACTTTCAAAATCCCTTAATTTTTACAATTTCACATTTTTTTGGGAAAACGATTTTCACTAACATTTTAAGAAATTTCCCTAAAATTTTTCGAAATATACTAACAAGAAAAATTATTAAATATTTCCTAAATCTTTCTGAATTAAACAAGACCTTCTAAATAATGGGAATTGTTCAAAAACAATTTTCAATTTTCTAAATTTAGAATAAATTGGGTAATTTATTGTAAATTTTTGGGTAATTTAAAAATTATTTTTTTCACGTAAGATAGAAACAGATACACAAAATAATGAAATTGTATTATAATTTTCAACTAAAATGTTTGTTACGCGAATATGAAAGATATTCATTTCTTCCGCATATAAAGGAATCTATTCTACATAAAGGAGTCCGCCTGAAAATTAATAACCCCGTAAACGCGCGAATAACTTGAAAGTAATAAACTTAATTCCAAGCTTAATGATTCAATCTACATTAACTTCATAAAAAAAAGATCTAAGCACTAACGCAAAAGATAGCAATTAGTGAACATTAAAGATCAACTATTACCTCTTCTAAATTTTAAATCCTTGGGAGAAAATTGTTAATATAAATGAGAGAAAATCTTCCCTCCTAGATTAATGCTGGTCAATTCAGTATTTACGAGGATCGAGCATAATCTTCCTGGGAGTGGCGTATAAATTCCGAATCTAATAAATACCGCAGATACCAAATATAATGACCTGAAAGTGTTTATATGGGCAAAGGAAGTAATATTCGATACGAGGTTCTACTTTGTATCCAACATAATCGCCACATTCAAGTATGCGGAGCATTAGCCGAGGACAAAACGAACGAGGGTCCGCTGGCAAATGGGGTGTCGGATGACCCAAACAATATTGCCACTATTTGCCAAGTCACACCATAGAAACTAGACTCTAGAGTCAACCCCATATTTGTCAGAGGGGTACCAGCGATTTGTGATGCTAACGTCTTTCAATTAAACTACATGCTCTCCTTAGAGTGAAATTATTGAGTGATTAATCATTTGAAAAAGTCAACATCATTTTATAAACGATTTCATGGATTTTACCCCCTATTTTTGGTGATTTAGATAAATTATATTGGTTATTTATAATATAGACAAGAATAATTTATAATACTAGCAGAACAACATTTTGTTTTTCTTTTTACAACTTAAAGTCATTCCAAAGCCAATCAGATTTGAAACGAGATTTTTGAGATATTTAGAAAGGGATTTCAAGAGGTTTCTAGAAATTTTAAGGGAATTTGACGATTTTTAAGTGATTCTTAAGAAATTCAAAAGAGTTTTAGGATTTTAAAAAGATTTCATAGAATTTTAAGGGATTTTAGGATATTTCGTGAAATTATAAGGGATTTATGGAATTTTAAAAGACTTTTAGGAATTCTTAGCTATTGTATAAGGGATTCTAAAAGTTTTGTAATTTTGAGGAATTTTAAGAAGTTTTTAAGAATTTTAAAAGATTTTAACAAATTTAAGCGATTCCTAAGGTTTTCGTGAAATTTTAAGGAATTTCAAAAGGTTTGTAAGAGTTTTATGGAGTTTTAAGAAATTTTAAATGTTATCCTGGAATTCCAAGAAATTTTAAGATATTTTAAAAGATTTCTAAGAATTGCGAGGGATTTCACGGAATTTTATGAGATTTCTAGTAATTTTAAGTGATTTCAAGAGATTTTTCTGATCTTTGAAAGAGTTTGAGAGAATTTTTAATCAAATTTGAGAATTTGATCAAATTTCTAATAGCTTTAATGAATTTTAAAGATATAAAAGGATTTTAAATGTTACTGTAAAAATTCAAGAATTTTTTAGTTTGTCAGGGAATTTTATGGAGAGATTACAAAAGATTTTTATGATTTTTAAAAGATTTAGTTGAATTTAAAAGGATTTCAAACGCTATACATTTTTTAAGGGCTTTCAAGAAAATAGTCGATTTTTAAAATTGTGGAATTTTTATGGATTTGATGGATTTTTATGAGATTTCTAATAATTTTAAAAGATTTTAAGAGATTTTTCAAATTTTCAAAAAATTTTATAGAATTGTGAAGGATTTTATGGAATTTGTCGAAATTTCTAATGATATAAAGGGATTTTAAATATTAAGGAATTTCAAGACGTTTCTAGGAATTTTTAGAGATTTTTATGAATTTTAACGTGGATTTCAAAAGATTTATGATTTTTAAGATTTTTGGGGAATTTTATGAAGTTTTTAAGAATTGTAAAAGATTTCAACGAATTTAAGCAATTTTTAAGGTTTTTGTGAAATTTTAAGGAATTTCAAAAGGTTTGCAAGAGTTTTATGGGGTTTTAAGGAATTTTAAATTTTACCTAGAATTCCAAGGAAATTTAAGAAATTTTAAAAAACTTCTAAGAATTGTGAGGGATTTCATGGAATTTTATGAGATTTCTAATAATTTTAAGTGATTTCGAAATATTTTTCTGATCTTTAAAACATTTTGGGAAAATTTTAAAGGATTTCATGGAATTTGATAAGATTTTTAATAGTTTTAACGGATTTTAAAGATATACCTAAAGGGATTTTAAATATTACTGTAAAATTTAGTACAACTTTAAAGGATTTCAAAAGCTGCATATTTTTTAAAGGCTTTCAAGAAATTTGTCGATTTTTAAAAGACATCGTGGAATTTTTATGGATTTAATGGATTTTTATGAGATAAATAAAAGGGATTTTAATTGATATCATAGAATTTGGGAGAATTTCAAGAAGTTTCTGGAAATTTTAAGAGATTTTCATGAAGTTTAAGCGATTTTGAAGGTTTGCGTGAAATTTTAAGAGATTTAAATAGGTTTCTGGATTTTTAAATCTTGTAGAATTTCGAAGGGTTTCTAATAATTTTAAAGGATTTCAAGAGACTTCTGATTTTTAAAAGATTTTATGGAATTTTTAAGGATTTCATAGAATTTGACGAGATCTCGAATACATACTTTTAATGAATTTTAAAAATGTTATTGTAGAATTTTAAAGAATTTCAAGAAGTTTCTGGGAATTTTAATAAGTTTTCGCGACTTTTGTTCAGATTTCAATCGGATTTGAAGGGATTTTAAATTTTATCATGGAATTTCCAGAAATTTAAAGAGAATTCAAGAGATTTTAATAATTTTTAAAAGTCTATCACATTTTTAAGTATTTTATTAAATTTTATGAGATTTTTAATAATTTAAAAAAATTTCAAGATATTTTTCTGACTTTGAAAATATTTTATGGGATTTAAAAAAAAACTTTAAAACTTGTCATTGAATTTTATTGAGGTATTTCAGAGGATTTTTATGGTTTTTTAAAAAAAGATTTTGTAGAATTTACAAGGATTTCGAAGGTTTTTGTAAAATTTTAAGAGTATTCAAGAGATTTTTCTACTTTTTAAAATATTAAAAAATTTCTGAGGATTTCATGGAATTTGATGAAATTTCTAATTATATTAAAAGATCTTAAATGTTAAGAAACTTCAAGAGTTTCTAGGAATTTTTAGAAATTTTCACGAATTTTAACATGGATTTCAAGAGATTAATGATGAAGATTAATTCTGAAGGTTTTTATAAATTTTTTAGGATATTTGCAAGTGGCTTCCAGGAATTTTAAGATTTTTTAACAAATTTTAAAGAATTTCAAAGATTTTCGTGAAATTTTAAGAGATGACTTCAAGTCATTCAAAAGTCAATCAGGTTTACAACAACAATGTATGCGAGATTTTTGAGACATTTCGTAACACCACTTTTTTAAGATAGGATAGCCAAAATATAACACGATCCCTACCTATAATCAAAAACAATTTATATTAATAAGAGAGCATTCGACATTTGTTTGTGATGTATACAAAAATTACAATTGTTACGAGACATTGAAGTTAAGGACTGAACAATACTGAAAATCTAGAATTCTAGAGGGTTATGAATATCTCGACTAGAGTAACTTAATATCAAAGAGCATTCAGTTACCTTTCAAGGAGGGAGACTCTCTTCTGAAGTCACCGACAAAGCAAAGATATTCAAGAACTTCGGAATAACTCATAATGAAACAATAACGAAAACGTTCCTCGTTATGATTTCAAACATTTTGCCTCGAATATATATTCCTTTGATTCTTTTTCCAAAAATAAACAAACAATCTACGAAGACAACAAAGGAATGAAAACAGTATTATTAAATTTGTATTACTAAACTACCTCTATTTACAAATAAATCATAAATATGTGAATCAGAACAGACTGCATAAACAAAATGTTATTATTTCCTTTAGGCAATTCTTATCCTTGAATTTTTGTAAGGATCTAAAAGCGGGCATCAGAATGACTGCAGTTATCAATACGCCCTTATCAATTATCCCCCTCCAAAGCAACTCAGTATAGCAAACTTTAATTAAAATAATTTTCCCCACAATCAATTATCCTCACAGAAAAAACAACACAGAAAAAACAAGGACTGAAAGTGTTTACAGCTTAATTCAGTTTTTAGGCTGAATTTAAGTTTAAGTCGGTTTTTAGTCTTGTTTTAAGATTTCTTAGTCTTAAAACAA
>CAJFCO010000122.1:217131-250842 GCA_904066015.1 Synergus gifuensis
TTTTAGGTGACTTAATTTTAGGTGAAATGAAATTTATGTCAATTGAAATTTGAGGAATAATCATGCGCCTCATATTTTTCTGGATCTGCCTCTATTTATAAGTGATTAATATTTTTTTTCAGTAACTACTGAAAAAAAATTCCTACTCTTTTAAGAGCATGTGATACTTTACCATAAGAGCAAATTAGTTATACCAATTATACATTCATAATAATAAATGTTTTTAGTAAATTAAGAGCTAAATTATTATTAAATTATTAGCTAAATTAGCTTGAAATCTTTTAAAGTTCTACTAAATTTTACAGTAATATTTAAAATCCCTTTAAATCTTTAAAATCCGTTAAAATTATTAAAAATCTCATATTCCATGAAATCCTTTAAAAATTTCCCAAAATTTGTTAAAGCTCAGAAAAATCTTTAGAAATCCCTTAAAATTATTAGAAATCTCATAAAATTCCATGAAATCGCTTGCAATTCTTAGAAATCTTTTAAAATATCTTAAATTTCCTTGGAATTCCAGGTAAAATTTAAAATTCCTTAAAACTCCATAAGTGATTAATATTTTTTTTCAGTAACTACTCAAAAAAAATTCCTACTCTTTTAAGAGCATTGAAATCCTTTAAAGTTCTATTACTAAATTTTACGATAACATTTAAAATCCCTTTATACCTTTAAAATCCGTTAAAATTATTAAAAATCTTATCAAATTCCATGAAATCCTTTAAAATGTTCCCAAAATCTTTTAAAGATCAGCAAAATCTTTAGAAATCAATTAAAATTATTAGAAATCTCATGAAATTCCATGAAATCCCTCGCAATTCTTATAGAAATCTTTTAAAATATCTTAAATTTACTTGGAATTCCAGGTAAAATTTAAAATTCCCTAAAACTCCATAAAATTTTCGCAAACCTTTTGAAATTCCTTAAAATTTCACGAAAACCTTAAAAACCGCTCAAGTTCGTTGAAAACTTTCAAAATTCTTAAAAAACCTCTTAAAATTCCTCAAAATTTCAAAACACATACAATCCCATAGAATTCTTAAAAGTCGCTTAAAATTGCCTGAATTCCTTTAAAATTTCACAAAACACCTTAAAGTCAACACCAAAATCCCAGTATTTATTTTTAATATTCGACTTTTATTTGAAAAAAAGTATATATTTGAAATCAACACTGTTAAAAAAAACTTCAATTACTTTAGTTGAAGTTTTATTCAATTACCGTAGCTGAATTAATTTTAAATAAAATATAGTTGAATTTTCAATCACAGTAAATGAAAAATGATTGAATTTTCAATATATTTCTAAAAGTGAATAATTAAAAAGTACTGGAGCGATCAAATATAAATTTCTCTGTCAGCGTGCGCAAAGTTCGAAAATCTAATTGATAGGATTCGCTCTGATGAACCGAACCCTTTGATTTTCTTCATGGCGGATGGTTGAGACCACAATAACATGCATATAGTCAAAGCAGATGAATTTACGAGTGAAGATGTTATACGTGCACGAATAGATATATTTTATACATACATCCGCAACATTGCAGAAGTGGAAGAAGATTAGCGAAATATATTGCTTCCGAACACGAAGGGCCGCCAATGGCAGAACAACACAACAAGATTGCTACCTAAACGGAGTTCCTAAATCAAAGCGAATTTCGTAATTCGCAAGATACACCTCCCTCTTGACTATATAGTTGAGCGAACCAGATTCCGAGATATAGAGGCACCGCCATGAATGATATATGAAGGTCCCAGTCCGAAAAACCAGACACCACTGGTCCCCCGGGCCAGCCATCTTCTGGGCCACTTGCGCGGATTTCAATGCGATTATTTGCAACGATCTGACTGCGAGACTTTGCACGAGCCTCCAGGTACGTCACGCGACGAAAAACTTGTCAGCCCTTTCGGGGAACTTATCGTATGTTTTGTCGTTCCTGCAAAACCCTGCTCGAGACGAGAGAAATGCGTTCGATCGCGTCAAGTGAAAATTTATTTCAATACGCAGTTAACTTCTTTGTTTTTACTGACGAGTAATTTCGAAGAAAAAGCTGCATATTTGAATCGTCCATTTTTAATTGCAGTACGGACATTAGTCGAGTGTTAAAAGTGAATTATATTAGAAAAGAGTGTCAATTTTTAAACATTTAAGGGCATGCAATACTTTACCATACACTGTTAAAAACAACTGACCAAAATTTAATATACTGTGTGAGTAAAGTCATTTGAATATACCGTCGATTAAATTTAATATATACCATTATGTTTTAGAATTAATATACAGTCATATTAAAATTAATATACTTTATATTAATATTTATATATCTTATATTAATATTAATATACCCTATATTAATTTTAATATGGTTTTATATATTAAATTTAATTTAAATTTAATTTAAAATATATTAAATTTAAATTACGGTATATGCAAATGGCTTTACAAAATGTATATTAAAAGTATATTAATTTTGCAAACATTTTTAACATCGTAAGAGGAAATTAGTTATACCAATTATACATTCATAATAATAAATGTTTTTAGCTAATAAGAGTCAATAAACCATTCCATGAAATCCTTAAAATACCATAAAATCTTTTAAAAATCAGAAAAGCCTCTTCAAATCGTTTAAAATTATTAGAAATCTCATAAAATTTAATAAAATCCTTAAAAATGTGATAGAGACTTTTAAAAATCATTAAAATCTCTTGAATTATCTTAAAATTTCTGGAAATTACGTGATAAAATTTAAAATCCCTTCAAATCCGATTGAAATATGATCAAAAGTCGCGAAAACTTATTAAATTCCCAGAAACTTCTTGAAATTCTTTAAAATTCTACGATAACATTTGTAAAATTCATTAAAAGTATGTATTATAGATCTCGTCAAATTCCATGAAATCCTTAAAAATTCTATAAAATCTTTTAAAAATCAGAAGTCTCTTGAAATCCTTTAAAATTATTAGAAATCTCGTAAACTTTAATAAAACCCTTTAAAAATGCGATTGTCTTTTAAAAATAATTAAAATCTCTTGAATTCTAAATTCCATGAATAAAAGTTAAAATCCCTTAAAATCCTTTACAATTATCAAAAACCTTTCGAAATTTCGAAATTCTACGACAAGATTTAGAATCCCAGAAATCTTTTTAAATTTCTTAAAATTTCACAAAAACCTCCATAATCTCTTAAAATTCATGAAAATCTCTTGAAATTTCCAAAAACTTCTTAAAATTATTTCAAACTTTATGATAACAATTAAAATCCTTTTTATATCTCATAAAAATCCATTAAATCCATAAAAATTCCACGATACCTTTTAAAAATCGACAAATTTCTTGAAAGCCTTTAAAAAATAGCTTTTGAAATCCTTTAAAGTTCTACTAAAGTTTACGGTAACATTAAAATCCCTTTATATCTTTAAAATCTGTTAAAATTATTAAAAATCTTATATTCCATGAAATCCTTAAAAATTTTCCCAAAATTTTTTAAAGATCAGAAAAATCTTCAGAAATCACTCAAAATTATTAGAAACCTCATAAAATTCCATGAAAGCCCTCACAATTCTTAGAAGTCTTTTAAAATTTCTTAAATTTCCTTGGAATTCCAGGTAAAATTTAAAATTCCTTAAAACCCCATAAAACTCTTGCAAACCTTTTGAAATTCCTCAAAATTTTAAAAAACTTAGAATCCCATAAAATCCCTTAGAATTCTTAAAAGTCTCTTAAAATTACCTGAATTTCTTTAAAATTTCACGAAATATCCCAAAATCCCTTAAAATTCTACGAGATCTTTTTAAAATCCTAAAAATCCCTTAAATTTCGTAAAAATCACTTAAAAATCGTCAAATCCTCTTAAAATTCCTAGAAACTCTTTAAAATTCCTTTCTGAAAAAGTGGTTCCTCTCTAAAAATGTCTCGAAAATCCCGCATATATTATATACACGAAAAAAATTATTCTCTTAGAATTTAAAACAGTATTCACTGACTTTCGGATACAGAAAAAAGTGTTACAGTATTTAAGTGAATTTTATGAGATATTAGAAAAGAGTTTATTAATTTTTAGAACAGATTTACTGTTGGATTGAAATCTTCAAATTTTAAAACTTTATTTCAAATTGAAAACCTCAACTGTTGCCCATTTTTAAATCCTTTCTTAAAAAATAGATGACCTGTCGAGTGTCCACAATTTATTCGTGTTTTTTTTGGTTGAGAGATGGTCACGTGGGATCGTCACAAGTGCGTAACGTGAAGTAATTATATAGGCGCGCGAAGCGCGCTGTGATTTTCTAGTCTTTGAAATAGAACAATTTTAAATTGAAAGAGTTTTAGGATTATAAATTAAAGCTATAGATATTACATTTAATAACAAAAGTTTGATTAAAACTAATTTAGAATCATTATATTTTAATTTATAAAATATCAACAGCAAAATTTTCCATCAATTCCAGGGCCGATTTACATAGAGGCCGACCGGGAGAATTTACAACGCAGTCGGCCCTGATCAATTCAAGATCTGATAAAGCTTGGCCGAAGTTTTGCGTGTGTCATTCAAGCGCGTCGTTAGCCGCGTGGTATTATGCGTAGCATTAGTTTTAAAATATTAGGTTAGTTACTTTACGTATGGGGTTCGAATCCTCAGCGAGTGCGATTTTAAATAGCGTATAAGTAATTAAGTAGTAAGTAATTAAGTATAAGTATATAATAATAATAATATAATAATTAGTATATAATTAACAATATTATATATAAGTATATAAGTATATAATTATAAGTATATTCTTATAAGTATATGTATTATTATAAGTATATAATTATAAGTATATTATTATAAGTATATAATTATAAGTATATAATTAAGTATAAGTATAACTAATTAAGTAATTTTCAAATTCTTTTTGATATTTTTTAATATTTAATATTTATATTTAATATTTTATTATATTATAATAAATAATAAATTACTATAAATAAAATAAATAATAATTAATAAATATAAAAAAAATAAAAACAAAATAATAATAATAATAATAGTATAAATTATTATAATTATAAAAAAATTATATAAATTAAAGTCCGGCACAACGTCTATCAAAGATTTGCCTTTTTTCCTTCGGTTAAAAAAAAAATAATAATAATAGTAATAATAATAATAATAATAATAAATAATAATAATTAATAAATAAATAAAATAAATTATTATATAATAATATTTTTTTATTTAAAATTTAATATTTAATATTTTTTAATATTTAATTTATTAAATATTTATTTAATATTGAATATTTATTTAATTTTAATATTTAATTTAATTCAAAAATATTTTTTCTTTCGTTAAAAATAAACATTTCATCTTCACGTCTTCTCCATTTGTTGATAAATGAAGAGTGAAAATTTTCATAATTGAATCGAGAGTTTCGAGAAATGAGAAGTTCCTTAAAAATAAAAAATAGTTTCATGCCGAGAAATAGCTTTCCTGATCTGCATTGGGACTATTACGAATCCCGTAGAATTCCAAGAGGAAAATATGGGAAATAATCGCCTGTTTACAACTCAATCTTACAGTCACTGATGGGGAACGGCGTCTTTTCACCATAGAAACTCGAGCACTTTCGGTAGCTTAGTGCGGTCACGACAAATGGATACAGCGAGAGTTAGGACCAATTTAGGAGATGCTTGAACGTTTAACACGCGTGCTTCGCTTCGCGATGTAGAATGAGAGTCGATTCGCGGTCAAGCCGACCAAACGAGTTTTCAACTACATTTGCTTAGAGGAATGCCGGCGGCGTTTGTTTCAATTCGTGGTACACGCATTTCGTACCTTGTTCTTTATTTTATCACCTTTTTTTCAATTTTCCCATTTTCCATCGATTCTGACTGGAAAAATCTGCCTAAACTAACTACAAACCGAATTTTCAATATGTCAATTTTAACGGTTTAAGAATTTAAGAGTTTAGGAATTCCTTGAGAATAAATTACAAAGTCAACAAAATTCTCTGCATATAGAAAACAGTTTCTTTGAATTAAAAGAAATTTTTTGATTCAAAAAAATTTCCTTTAATATAAAGAAATATTTTTTTTTAAATAAAAGAAAATTTATTTGAATTATAAAAACTTTTTTTAATTCAAATAAATTTTTTCATTGACCGTATATCAAAGAAATGTTTCTTTGGTTCAAAGAAACTGTTTTCTGGGTGTAAAATGCATTCAATGTAAAAAAGTTGAATGCATATGACTTACTTTCGAGACTCAACGATTAAAAAGCTTACTTCAAATAATTAAATTAATGAAACAAATTGGAATTGAAGAAAAAGGGTCATTATTTTTCTTTAACGATGGAAGTTGACGAGATGATGGGAAAGGAGGTCGTTGGAAATAAGCACAAAATCCAGAAGCCTTCTTTAAATTTAAGTGCTGCCATTACGAATGAAGCTCGTTTCGTGCCCGATTAGGCAGTGACGTTTACGGGTTCTCCAGTAATTATATAATTGCGTAAATTAACTCGAACGGCATAAATTGGTTGCCGTTTAAGCGCGATTAAGTGAAATAAATCGCAATTACTGGGCGACGGTTCTGAGACGCCGCACCGGACGGTCACTGTCTTATATTTGAGTCGAGTACGTCGGTTGACTTTTTCTTTTTTACCTTCCCCTCCTAGGAAACCATTAATTTTCCCGGTGCGTACTACCGGATTGACAAATTCAATTTGATTCAATGAATAATTTATTGCGCGCACACCTTTTCCAGCGCGAGACGAGCGCTACTGTCGATTCGAATCGGGTATCGATTATCACATGAGACGTATTGCTCGATGTTTCGAAAGAAGACAGATTACGTGATTTGCGCTTTTAGTGTTCTAGTTTTAGTCAGATTTCCTCGATTTTCCCTTCACAAAACGACAGGGAAGACGCCTATTAGCTTCGAATTGAAATTCATTCCGAATTAATTCGAATCGTTTGGGAATCCCTATCAGAATAAATCATTTTCATTTCGATCTAATCCGAATCAATCCACCAATCCAAATTAATTAGTATTAATCCAAACTTTTAATCGGAATAAATCCGATAAATCTGAATGAATTCGAAATTTTAATCAGAATGAATCCGGTCAATAAGGACTTTCAAACCGAATGAATCAGAATAATTCTCTTTATGTCTTTAAAATCCGTTAAAATTAATAAAAATCATATCAAATTCTATGAAATCCTTTAAAATTTTCCCAAAATCTTTTAAAGATCAGAAAAATCTTTAGAAATCACTTAAAATTATTAGAAATCTCGTAAAATTCCACGAAATCCCTCGCAATTCTTAGAAGTCTTTTAAAATATCTTAAATTTCCTTGGAATTCCAGGTAAAGTTTAAAATTCCTGAAAACCCCATAAAACACTTGCAAACCTTTTGAAATTGCTTAAAATTTCACAAAAACCTTAAAAAACGCTCAAGTTCGTTGAAATCTTTCAAAAATCTTAAAAACGTTTTAAAATTCCTAAAAATTTCATAACACTTACAATCCCATAAAATCCCTTAGAATTCTTAAAATTCTCTTAAAATTGCCTGAATTCCTTTAAAATTTCATAAAACGCCTTAAAATCAACACCAAAATCCCTTAAAATTCTACGAAATCTTTTTAAAATCCTAAAAATCACTCGATTTTACCCTCACAAAATTTTCCCCTAGCGAAAGTTTCGGATTGAAATTCATTCCGAATCAATCCGAATCGTTTGGGAATTTGTATTCAAAACAGTTTCATTCCGATTTAATCCAAAGGAAGTTTTCAATACGAATTAATCTGAAACCGATTCAAAATCAATCCGAACCTTTAATTCGAATAAATCCGCTAATTCGAATTAATCAGTATTAATCCGAACCTTTAACCCGAATAAATCCGGTAAATCTGAATTAATTCGAACTTTCAATCAGAATGAATCCAGTCAATAAGGTCTTTCAATCCGAATGAATCCGAATAATTCTGAAAAATTCGTATAAATTCGGATTCGTTTGGATTATCAGGGTTTATTCGGATTAATTTTGATTAATTCGAATTAGCTGTTCGGATACAAATTTCGGAATGATTCGGATTGACTCGGAATGAATTTCAATGGATTTATGAAAAATTCTGTATTTTTTTTTTTTTTTTAATATAAAACATTACAGTTTAGATTTTTGTAAATAAGCTTCCAATGGAAACTAATTTTAAGTAGTAAAGGATGTTTATGGGCAGCCCTAACATTTAGAGAAAAAAATTCTAAATTTCAGGTTCATCGATTAATTCAAAATAGATTTCAATTTCAACGATTCCCATTCGCCATTTTTATCATTCATTCATTCAGAAGGATTTTAAAGTTTTGTCCAGTAATTTTATTGATGGTTTTTTAAAGATTTTTATGACTCAAAAGGTTTCGTAAAATTTAAAAAGACTTTGAAAGTTGTCAAATTTTTAGGGATTTCAAGAAGTTTTTCTAATTTTTAAAAAAACTTTTGGGGATTTTTAAGAATTTCATAAAAGTTTTAAGGATTTTAAGCCAGTTCAAGAGATTTTTGTCAGTTTTATAAAAATCTTGTGAAATTTTAAGCGATTTCATGGAATTTTATGAGATTTCCAATCATTTTAAGAAATTTCAAGAGATTTTAAAAAAATTTTGTAGAATTTTTTTGGGATATCCAAGAATTTTTTTTAGATACTTTAACAAATTTTAACGAATGTCAAGAGGTTTTTATAAGAATTTTAAGAGATTTTAACAAATAAATATTTTCAAGTTCGTCCAATAATTGGTGGATTTCAAAAGAGTTTTATGACTCAAAAGATTTTGTAGAATTTCAAAGAATTTCGTCGTCATCGATTAATTTAAACTGTATTTTAATCTCAACGATTCCCATTCGCCATTTTTATCATCCATGGTTATTTGAAGAGGGGCGTAAGTGTAAAAGGATAATTAATAAGTTGAACTTACGGAAGGCCGGCTTGTGTATTCTGATTTCTGGATAAGGGTCCAAAAAATGGTTGCCAGGGGTTGAATCAGTGACATTTATAGGGGTGAAAGGAAAAGCTTCTCTAGTATCGATTTTAGAGCTGCTCCTACTGAAAGGAAGCCGAGCCATTGCGACGCATATCGTTTTCTCAACATTTAGTCTCCAATTTTACAAATTTAGTTCTCTACCAATGTAATCTACGAAAAAAAAAATTAAAAAGACAAATTAAAATTCAGTTACAATTAAAAAGCAAGTTTGCCAATTTTCCAATTTATTAAAACAACATGAACTAATTAGATAAGCTCCTGATAATTAAATTAGAACAGATTAGATAATTCCTGATTCCCGATACAAAAATCCTCAATCCAAACTAAATTTCAATAAAAGAATTTGATTTTTCTTCCAGTAAGATGTTAAGTGTTTAAAAAAAATGAGCGTGCCTTGAATTCAGTGATGTGGAACCGAATAATAAAGGTGATGATAAGGTCGATCAGAAATTCAGGGAGTCACGTGATATCGTGTGAGTGTCTGAAGGTTTAAGGTGAAGGGAGGCAGTATAAAGCCAACTGGGAGTGGTCTCCAATCAGAAGAGGCGTGGTATAAATGCAAGTAGTGCAACTGCATGGTATTTTAACACCACCATATAATCCTTTTACAACCTCTTAAAATTCCAGGCTGAAAACCCTTTCTTTCAAGGGATTCAAAAACCCTTTCAAGGGCTTTAAAAATACTTCAAAGATTTTCATACTATTACAGAGGGAATTAAAAAGAATTCACTGATAAAAGAAAGAAATTAATCCAGAAATTAATCCAGAAATTAATCACTGAACTTTTACAAACTCGAACAAGGGGAAAAGTTGACAGAAGTTAAAAAAATTCACCAAACACACCAAAGATTTTACTTCCCTAATTGTAAATATGTATTTTCTTTTGCTAAGAAGAAGATAAAAAGAGGATAAAGATAAAAAGAAGATAAAGATAAAAAGAAGATAAAGAGCTAAGAAATCTAACTTTTAATATGATCTAAAATCCCATTCCGTGTCAAGTCAACCCCTATTCGTCTGTGGCCGATCGGCCCTTTTTGTGAGCGTGTTCCAAGCCACCTCGCGGCGAGTAGACGCGAAATGTTTTACGGTTTGGCCCGAGCTTTTTGTCTTTGGATCATTTCGGTGAAATAAGAGAAGAGAGAGAGAGAGAGAGAGAGAGAGAAAGAGAGAGAAGGAAGAGAGAACGAGAGAGGAAGAGGGAGAAGGCATATATTGTAAAATTGTAGATGGTAGAGGGACGAAGGGACAAGTGGACTTGGAAGGCAGCACTATCGGCCACAAGCGGCCCCATTAAGCTCTTATTAATTGCAAGGATCTGAGAGGCCGACCGCCTTTCTTGCGCTACCTGCGCGCCATTCTACTGCCATTCGCTAAGAACCCTTCCATGGATGAGACCTAATGCTCCAGGATCAAGATCAGTTTCCATCCTGTACTACAACCTCCATAAGTACCGACATCCCATCATGTCACAAGCCTTCTCTTTCTTTTTTGACGAAGATACATGATAGATAAACCATTTAGAGATGCTTTCGAGTATTTTTAATACTCTGAATTCCATTATTTTAATTTCGATGTGATGCGCATCAAAAGCTCAAGTTTACCATGCTTTTTTCGTTTCTATTTATCGAAATTGAGAGAATTTGAGGTAGTCCATGATCGAAATATGTTGGGAGGTGTAACGACCTGCGAAGCTGATTAATTGTTAAATAGCCATAAACGAAATCAAGATTTAAAGTGTAATAGTAATCTACTTGCGATTACTTATATCCTGTTCTCTATAAATATATATAATATATATCTATATATAAATGCACTTTATAAAGGATAGTGAAGCTAATTTTCCCGTAAACTTTGAAGAAAGTTTTCCACGTTTCAATTTCCATGCAAGATCAAAGCGACCGAGCGTCGGAAACTTGGCACCATTAGACATGCTCTGATGCTTGAATAAATCATGAAATAAACATACCTATTTTCAAATAATTACACTTCTTGCGAGTGAAAAAAGTACACGATTGTTCCCAGTGAAATATTTTTTAGAAAGTAATTTTAAAATGCTTTTCCATAAACGTTAATTTTTTTCTTTAAATTAACCGTAATAATAAAACAATACCTCAATGATAAATAACTTATTGAGGGATTAATGGAAGAAGGTTAATGGTAGGAGGGGGGCCAACACCGCCCCAGAAAAGGCACGAATCAAATTAGACTTTTTCAGTAATAAATCGTATCTTTATTATAAATAATATATCGTTACAATCATTTTACATGCTTAAATCTGGGGAGGTGTTGGCACATACCCCATCTACAAATTTCTTCCTACATTTAACGTGATATCGAACAAGCAAGGAAAGAATTAAATAATTCTTCGATGAAAGTTCATTAGTATTTCAGATCAAATAAAAATTGTTCATTTTCTATCTACGCTTTGATATACGCCTTTGGCGCATAATTAAGACGACATTGCCTATATTGATATATAAAAAAAAAAAGGTTTACAACTCGGGGAAATGGATGGGAAAAGCGATAACTCACTCAAGACTCGGGGGAATTCCCAAACAATAAAATCCGAAAGGACAGAGTGTTGAGTGGGTACTACGCTTTCCAATACATTGTTCCCGAATCTTTCCTTTTGTGAGGCTAGCGTCTTCCGACACCAATAAACCTCACATCTGGATAACCGATGGGACTGAGTAATTGAGGACAGTCATTAAGACTGACCTGGCCGATGACCTTCCCTACACTTAAACTTTTCCTTCCTAGGATAATTTTACAACGATAATCCCTCCGCAACCTAACAATCGCCGTTTCCCAAAATATCTCTCAAATAAGAAGCGCAACTTATTTGCGAGATAAATAACCAAAAATTGTTAGGCTAAAAATTAAAGATAGGTTAAGAATAGTCTAGCTTCTGTAAAATTAAGCCGGGTCTACGATCAAATAATTGACTAGACTAGCTACTTAACAACCAGAGATTATTAAACTACCCTAAGCAAATAATTGAATAACAATTAAATTCTACTTATAAACTACTAATATGTTAAATATAGGTTTAAGTAAGCGAACATAGTTTAGACTTTAGGATTTTGTTTTTTTCTTTTTTTTAGGTTTATTTTAAACACTAAGTCCAAACGCTCGACGCGTGGAGAGACGGGGGGGACAACCGACAATTTTCCCACCACGGAAAATTGCCACCTCTTTCCCACTACCCGACAAATCGACGGTCGGGCCCTACCCTCTCTCCTAGCAGAAAGCGACTTTTCGTCAAGGAGCTGCCTGCGAGCAGCAGAGGACACGATTTTAGACCTAAGATTCATTCGGGGTTTGAACCTTCAGGAGGTCAGTCGCTTCTTTCGACCTGCCCTTCGATCTGTGTTACCCTTCAAAAATAAACACTCAGTCTCTTCCGATTTCAAGTGTACTTACACTTTTCTTTTCTTCTCTTCTTCACTTATATGGTTCCTCAACATTCGCGTGTGACGGTGTTAGTGCGAGTTCCATAGAAACATTAGGAAGTGTCACTGGTGTTTTCCCATTGTTTTTCTTCAACGCCTGTGTGTTTTCTTTTTTTTTTTACGCCTCAAAGAAGAACTCTCAGAGGAATAGTACCCTGCTCGGGGGCATCCCTCTCTTCTTTGAATTGGAAAAAGGGCGAAAACGCTTAGGAACTGTTCCCTGATTCGGGGACATTCCTATCTTAGTATTCGCTTTTTCTTTCGATCGACCCAGTTCGCGAATTCCGTTAAGGATTTTACCCTGATTGGGGAAATCCCCATTTATCGTGGATCGTTACCTGCTTGGGAACATCCCCGTTGCCTACGACCGGTGACCAAAATAAGAAAAAAACGCGCTTCGCGAATCACAGGAGATAGGGAATCGTACCCTGCTAGGGAACCTTCCTTATCTCTCTGTGCGGATTTTCCCTGATTCGGGGACATCCTCGCTCGTTTCTCGCGTCCCTTCCTCGCGGATTCGTTCCCCCCCCCCGCCTGGTGCGGAGATCGTGCCCTAATTGGGGACATCTCCCTCCTGTTTTACTTTTTTTTGGGGGGCCTAGCTTTCTTTTCCCGGTGGGTGCGCCGCGAACCTCCGGCCTTTTTGTCTTTCCCTTCGCCACCAAGGTCCCACCTTAATGACAGGTGTCGGACCCACTCCCTCTGGTTCGGGAAACTCCGCGTCCGCGCGACCCCCGCGAAAACGCCCCGGAAAAGCTGCACGTAGACGCGCCGCGAAGCGCGAGGTGGATAGAACTCGTCCCTCCACCGCGTAAGACCCCGCACAACCTGAGCTTTTCGCTCCCCTGTCCTGGCGTTTAATCTCCGTGCAACGGGGTGTTAGTGGGACCAAGGACCCGCGCCCTAGATCCCCAAGGTCGGTACCAATCTCCGTAGCCGATCTTCCGCTCCCCAACTTCGAACACGACCCTGAGAGCGGTTTCCCTAGCAATCCCGTGCTTCGCCAGACAATTCGCGAATCACAAACTCCCGCACCTCGCTTTTGCCGGGCCGACCGAGAACCGGAAACCACTCCCGGAGTTTCGACTCCTAACCCCGGGGTACCTTCGCCACTCGTGAGTCCCCCCACTCAACCTCTACCGGCACCGGTGAACCTCTTCCTCGGTCCTCTTGACTATAACCTCCCCTCGACCCCTAAAGGCACAAAGCTTCCCCCCACGCCCGGCAAGTGGTATTCGACTTCCGCTTCTAGAACTCCACCGGGAAGTCCTATCGTATCCACTTCTCGCGTTAACAAAAGAAAGCGACCGGACGAAAACTCGGAGCCCGACGGAGAGACCCTCTACATTCCGTGCGAGAGTTCCCCAGAAAGTTTTCCTCCTACCCCGCCTAAACGGCCCCTAACTCAAGGTCCTCGCCGGGCCTTGTTCCAAGGTCCGGAATAACCCTCCCCCAATCGTCTCCCTAGGTCGCATTGGACCCAACCGTATCAGCTTATTGCAAAAAGTTATATACAACGAATTTAACAAATATCACTAAATATGCCACGTAAATATTTTCATTTCCCTCCAAAGAATTTCTTCTCTAATTCAAATAAATATTTCACTCTCTCGAGTAACAAATGAATAAACGAAAAATATCCTATGAAATAATTCACATATTCAACTAGAAATCTCCACTTGACTCGTCTAAATGTTTGTGACTTTTCAGTTCATTATTCACTTAATCGTGAAGTGCGATCTTGAACTTTCAATTAAAAAAAAAAAATAAAATAAAGCTTCTCAAGAGATTTAATTCCTCAATCACTTGTAATTTAATTGAAAGATTTAACAAAAAGAAAATTAGCTTCTATAGTATTTCGTGACTAGTAATCTTTATATTTATGCGACTCAAAAGTTAAAAACTCTGGGCAAACATAAAATGAATTAAGTACACACGAATAATAATTAATAATGAATAAAAAATAGTGAGTTTAAGATCTCACATCACGGTTTTGTGAATGCAAAATCTAAGAAATGAACGCGAGGTGGGGTGAGAATTTTACGTCCAATACTCACCAGATAAGGGTGCATAAGGACCGTGGGGATAAGGAGGCGCCGAAGAAGCGTCGACAAGGGATTGCGACGGCGTCGCCGACGTCCAGTCCTTGTAGGACGCTGCAGCATGCGCATGATGCGCCGCATGGTGGGTTGTATGGTGTCCAAGACCTCGAGCACCACCCAATAATAAACCGCCGTAACTCGCTGCTGCCGCCATGTTATGGTGGTGGTATTCGTGTACAGCTCTGAAAAAAGAAATTTATTCAATTCCATTAATTCACGAACCATTTTAAAATCACAACTGATGCACGTCCACTTAATTTAATTAAGATACTAGTAAACCAACACGCGCGCTACGCGAACGATTATTTTTTTCATTTCTTATAACTTCATGTCATTCAAAAGTCAATCACTCTCTTAATTTGAACCAGCGGAATTTCACTGATTGAAATTTAAAGAGTAAGTTTCGAACAACAATATATACGAGATTTTAGAGAAATTTCGTTACATCACCTTTTTAGAGTGGAATTTTAAAAGGATTTTTTAGGCTTTTAAAAAGATTTCGCAGCATTGTAAGGGATTTTAGGATTTTTAAGAGTTCGAGGGAATTTTAAGGGATTTTAAATGTTTTCATAAAAGGTTGAGGAATTTTATGACAACTCAAGGGATTTTTTTATGATTTTAAAAATATTTTGTGGAATTTCATGGGATTTCTAATAATTTTAAGGGATTTCAAGAGATTTTTCTGATTTTTGGAAGATTTTATGGAATTTTTAAGGATTTCATGGAATTTAAGGGATATAAAAGGGATTTTATTTGTTATTATAGAATTTTAATTTCAAGTAGTTTCTGAGAATTTTAAGAGATTTTTAGGAGTAAGGGATTTCGAAGGTTTTCGTGAAATTTTAAGAGATTTAAAAAGGTTTCTGAGATTTTAAGGGATTTGTAAATCTTGTCGGGGAATTTCGAGGAATTTCAAAAGGTTTCTGAAAATTTTAAAGGATTTTAAATGTTGTCATAGAATTTCCAGAAATTTTAAGAGAATTTATGAGACTTTCATGATTTTTTTGGCTTATAAAAGGATTTTGCAGTATTTTAAGGAATCTCAGGACATTTCGCGGAATTTTAAAGGGATTCATAAAATTTTAAAAATAAAATCAGAATTCTAGGGAATTTTGAGGGATATTAAATATTTTAATGAAACTTTGAGGAATTTTACGAGAATTCAAGATATTTTTTATGATTTTTAAAATATTTTGTGGAATTCCATGAGATTTCTAATAATTTTAAGGAATTTCAACAGATTTTTTTTATTTATAAAAGATTTGATGTAATTTTTAAATATTTCATTGAATTTAATGAGATTTCTAATACTTTTAATGTTTAAAGGAATAAAAGATATTTTAATTGTTATCATAGAATTTTAAGAGATTTTCTCAAACTTTAAACGATTTCGAAGGTTTTTTGTGAAATTTTATGTGATTTAAAAAGGTTTCTGAGATTTTAAGGGATTTTAAATCTAGTAGTGAAATTTTCGAAATTTTAAAAGGTTTCTGAGAATTTTAAGGGATTTCAAATGTTTTCATAAAACTTCGAGGAATTTTAAGAGAACTCAAGAGATTTTTTATGATTCTTAAAATATTTTGTGAAATTTCATGGAATTTGTAATAATTTTAAGGAACTTCAACAGATTTTTCTAATTTTTAAAAGATATTATGCAATTTTTAAAGATTTCATGGAATTTAATGATATTTCTAATACTTTTAATTTATTTTAAAGGATAAAAAGATATTTGTTATAATAGAATTTTAAAGAATTTCAAGAAGTTTCTAGGAATTTAAAGAGATTTTCTTAAACTTTAAGCGATTTCGAAGGGTTTTCGTGAAATTTTAAGTGATTTAAAAAAGTTTCTGGAATTTTAAGGGATTTTAAATCTTTTCGTGGAATTTCGAGGAATTTCAAAAGGTTTCTGAGAATTTTAAGTGATTTTAAATGTCATTTTTAAGGATTTTATGAAATTTTATGAGATTTTTAATCATTTTAAGGTTTTCACGAATTTGAACAGATTTCAAGAGATTTTCATTACTTTTATTTATATTATTTATAACTTTCACTATTCATAATTGTAATTTTTGCTATAAGAAAATTGTAAACCCTGCTATTTTCTTTATAAAAGTTACAATTTCAAATAGTAAAACTTACTAAATTCCATTAAAAAATCGCATTTTGACTATTTTAAATGGTATAAAATTCAGCCATTTCTTTTCATTTTCTTTTATCCATGATCCCGAATTTAAAAATCTTACATTTATCATAAACATTTAAATTTGACAACGAGACAAAATAAAACATTTTAAATTTCATTGAAATTTAAATGTCAGAGAAAATCGCCCAAACTTCAACATTTTCATTCACATAAAATGTACTTATCTCAATTTTGCAACAAATATTACAGAAAAAATCTATTGTTTAGCATAGCGCCGGTTTTTTAATGAAATATACTTAATACATAACAATTGCACTGACCTGTGATGGTATTGAGGGTAGTGTGGATGCCATGGGTCCGTCGGATATTCGTAAACGTCTCCAGGATGAGGGCTCTTCCAAAAGGACGGAGGAAAATTTCTCATACTCATTGGAGAAATATTTTCTGAAACAAAATTTAAAAAATGGTCCATATTCATTTCCTGTTAATTCTTTCTAGAAATAAGAGAAGTGTCGGTTCCCATTGAGATTTTTCATCGGTAGTTTACGTCCCTGAGTATTTGGCGACCAGAATCCTAACGCTAGATTGATTTATGTGAAAGGGATCGATGCTCGCGAGAGAAGACTCCTGAAAAATGCGGATTTCGGTTTTAAACCCCCGTTGAAAATAAAATCGGACAAGGCGATCCCACGGAAACGGTCTGCGAGACAGAAGAGTACCGCGTAGATGTTTTACAAGGGACCACTCCGAGGCCAGAAGCTTGTCCTGCGAATCCCATCTCTTTTCTTTCCAGATTCTTCTCTTTTTTTATACCTTTCTCTCCAATCTATCCAAACGATTCGCAAACGTAACTCGAAAATTAATTTCATATACTTCCCACTCCAAGAAACTGCAATCTCAATTCAATTTTTCAACATCCGCATCACCATTTTTTAAAGTACACTCAAAACACATTCATGATCAATCATGAAAAAAAAAAACAGCACAATTTCGAAAGGTAAATTTTATGTTTGAAAATGACGATTTTCCAGAATGAGTTACAATTCCTTAACACAATAAATTTCTTAAAATTCTTTAAAATTCCTTAAAGAGTTTTAAATCCATTTAAATTTTGTAAAATCCTTCGCAATTTTTAAAATCAGTTTAAATTGACGCGACAGTTAAAATAATTACAACTATTTTTAGTAAATCATACATAATTGTAAAGATGGCAAAAAAATACATGTTGTATTTTTATGAGATTTTTATAAGTTTAAAAATATTGTATGGAATTTGAAGAATATTAAAGTTTATCCAGAAATTTTATTAACGGATTTCGAAAGATTTTTATGACTCAAAAGATTTCGTAGAATTAAAAAGGATTTTATCATGATATTTTTAGGGATTTCAAGAGATTTTTCCAATTCTTAAAAAATTTTTGGGGATTTTTAAGATTTTTATGAAATTTTTAAGGATTGTAAGGCACTTAAAGAGATTTTTATGAATTTTATAAAAATCTTGTGAAATTTTCAGTGATTTCAAGGAATTTTATGTGATTTTTAATCATTTTAAGAAATTTCAAGTGATTTTTCTGATTCTTAAAAAAATTTGTAGAGTTTCAAGAGATTTTTATGAGTTTAAAAATATTGTATGGAATTTGCAGAATATTAATAAAGTTTATCCAGAAATTTTATTGGTGGATTTCAAAAGATTTTTATGACTCATCAAACTTCGTAGAATTGAAAATAATTTTGTCGTCAAATTTTTATAGGTTTTAATAGATTTTTCCAAGTTTTTAAAAAAATTTTGAGATCTTTAAGGATTTCATGAAATTTTTAAGGATTTTAAGGTAGTTAAAGAGATTTTTATGAGTTTTATAAAAATTTTTCGAACTATTAAACGATTTCATGGTATTTGATGAGATTTCTAATAATTTAAATGAATTTTTTAAAGAATATAAAGGGAATTTTATCGCAGAATTTTATAGAATTTCTAAAAGTTTCTTCGAACTTTAAGAAACTTTTGTGGATTTTAACGAATTTCAAGAGATTTTATAACTTTTAAAATATTGTATGGATTTCGAAGGATTTTAAAGTTTTTCTGGTAATTTTATTGAGGGATTTGAAAAGATTTTTATGACTCAAGAGATTTCGTAGAATTTAAAAGGATTTTGAAAGTTATCGTCAAATTTTTAGGGATATCAGGAGGTTTTTCTGATTTTTAAAAGATTTTGTGTATTTTTAAGGATTTCATGAAATTTTAAGGGATTTAAAAAAATTTTTAAAGAATTTAAGTGATTTCTATGAGTTTTATAAAAATATTGTGAAATTTTAAGTGATCTCATGGTATTTGATGAGATTTCTAATAATTTTAATGAATTTTATTAAAGAATATAAAGAGAATATTATCGCAGAATTTTAAGGAATTTCCAAAAGTTTCTCCAAACTTTAAGAGATTTTTGCGAATTTTAACGAATTGCAGGAGATTTTTATAATTTTCAAAATATTGTATGGATTTCGAAGGATTTTAAAGTTTTTCGGGTAATTTTATTGAGGGATTTCAAGAAGTTTTTCTGTTTTTTAAAATATTTTGTGTATTTTTAAGGATTTCATCTTTTAAGAGATTTTAAGGCATTTTAAAAGAATATAAGAGATTTTTCTGAGTTTTATAAAAAATTTGTGAAATTTTAAAGGATTTCAAAAGATTTTTAGAACTCAAGAGATTTCGTAAAATTTAAAAGGATTTGAAAAAAGTTAACGTCAATTTTGTAGAGAATTTCAAAAGGTTTTTCTGATTTTAAAAACATTTTCTGTATTTTTAAGGATTTCATCTTTCAAGGGATTTTAATGCATTGTAAAAGAATTTAAGAGATTGTTCCGAGTTTTATAAAAAAAAATTCGTGAAATTTTAAAGTATTTCATGAAATTCTAAGGAATTTTAAGGCATTTTAAAAAAGTCTATAGAATTCTTAATGATTTCATAGACTTTTTTGAGAATTGCTAAGAATTTTTTTTAGATATTTTCCCAAATTTTAATGAATTCCAAGAGTTGTTTTAAAAAAAGAATTTAAGAGATTTTCTGTAAGTTGAGTAAACTTTTTTCTTCGTGTAAATTTTTAAGTAGAAACAGATAGTAAGGGTAAGACGGTAGAAGGTCTTGTCGCGCAATGAAGATACAAAGTAACGACGGGCCGAAGAAATTCATTTGGGGCTGAACCGATATTGTAATTTGGACGCGTATCGAAGCGTCCCGTAACACCCACCCACGACCCATTGCCGTATAAAGAAGCCAGTCCGCATTGTTTCCCACGGGTGGAATGTCGCATAGGATAAAGGGGAAGTCCCGGCTCTAAAATATGTTTCTTAGCCATGTCCACCGCAACTGGCCAGCAGGGATTGGCTGCGCGAGGCCAAGTCATCCTCTCCCAAGTCCCCAGGACACGAGAGCTAACTATCGCATTAAATATTGCGATTTGCTTACGAAAGATGCCAGATACCCCATCTGCCTTCCCCATCCCCTCACTCACCCTCCTTTAACATCTCAGCTCTCACTCATTCCCTCTTTCTCACCCTTTCTTTTTTTATAGATTCTTTCTAACTATTTTTTACATATCCCCTTTTTTTTACCCAATGCTATTTTCACCTTGTCTCTTCATTTTTCCCTTACGTTATTAGCAATAGAAAATAAAATTTTAACAAAAATCCTTCAAGTGAGTCGCAAACTTATTTTGAGTCGCAAATTTATTTTGAGTCGCAACTCCTTATTTTTGGATTTTATGGACGTTTGCAAAATTTACATTTATGTAGTCAATTCACCATATGTTTATGCAAATTACAATTAATAAATTGCCAACAAAGCTATATTCCCTTATTCTCCTCTTGCTACCCCTCCTCTCTTTTAAATCAATTTCTTCTCCTTCTGCCCCCATAGTTCTTTCCCAATCGTATTTCTCCTCTTCCTTCTACACCTTCCCCACTTCTCTTAATTTTCCCTCCTTCTCACTCCTCTCACTTCCTTCCTGATCCTCTTCTTCTAATTTGCTCCCTCTCACTTTCCGTTTCTCGTTCTCTCTTTCTTAATCGCTTTTTTCCTCCTTCCTCTGCATCTCCTTCCTTTTATCTCTCTCTTTTCTTTCTCTGTGGATCCTCTGAGAGACCTAGGTCCAGCCGACTGTCCTTTATTTATTAACGCAATTAAAGAAACAGAGTGTCGGGCCCCGAAGAGTCGGCTTTCTTCTGTGCCGAAGGCACCGATGCCGCGGTGTAGTCTGTTCGTATATACGAGGAAGGTGAAGGGAAGAGAGGAGAAACTGGGATCTGGGATGCTGGAGGAAGAAGGAAAAGATTCTTGTAGAAGTGTAGAGTCGAGGTTCAACCTGATCTGCCGTAGATCGACGTTTACATCGAGACCTCTTCGCCGAAGGTCAGCCACGACAGATGTCGCCCGATAAGGAGGACCGGCACTTTGGGATTAATGGACCATTTGAGCGCATCACAAGTTACATGCGACAAATAAAATTGGACCAGAAGAGACCAGATGTATGCTGAATTGCTGAATCCTGCGGTGAACGCGGAAGAAGTCGAGGATTGTTATTTTTTTTGACTCGAAGATTAGATTTCCGATAGTGAGAATATATTAACCGCGGAAGCTAGATAAGGAAATCGAAGAAGAGGATCAATAATAAGAGGAAGAACTGGTTTAAAGTCTACTTCCTATCATGATTCACATTTAATCATCGAACACGAACGTTTATTTAATCAGATTCGATTCATTTTTCTCTTATAAGTCCTTTCAATGATAAAGCTATGAAAGTGGTATAAATTTACTCTTATGACTTGTTAAATTTCTTTAAATTTCGTTATTTCCCTTGAAATTACTTAAAATATTAATAAATCTCGTGAAACCTCAATAAATTTAGTAATATTTTTTTTATTTTTTTTTTTTGTAATTTTGTATCTTTTTTCTATGTGGATATTATTAATTGGCCATGCCCGATTTTTGAAATATGTTTTGTGATATCACTTTTTTTAGAGAGGAATTTCAAAAGGTTTCTAAGAATTTTAAGGGATTTTGACGGTTTTCGAGGAATCTTTGATAAATTCAAAAGACATTTGGAATTTCTGAATGACTTTGTAGAATTTTGAGGAATTTCAAGATATTTCGTGAAATTTTAAAGGAATTCATGGAATTTTAAGAGATTTTTGAAAGAATTTTAATGGATTTTGAATGTTGAAAATTTGGAGGAATTTTGAGAAATTTCAACGAATTTGGAAGATTTTTTTTGTGAAATTTTAAGACATTTTAAACAGATTCTAGGGTTATAAGGAATTAAAAATTTTTTCGTGGAATTTTGAGAAATTTTAAGAGATTTTAACATATTGTAAGAAATTTTGACGATTTTTAAATTATTTCCAAAAGTTTCTAGGAATTTTAACTTTTAAAATACTGTATGGATTTTGAATGATTTAAAGATTGTCCAGTAATTTTATTGATGGATTTAAAAAGATTTTTATGACTCAAAATATTTCGTACAATTAAGAAGGATTTTTTCATAAAAATTTTAGGGATTTCAAGAAATTTTTCTAATTCTTAAAAAATTTTTGGGGATTTTTAAGGATTTCATGAAATTTTTAAGGTTTTTAAGGCAGCTAAAGATATTTTTATGAATTTTATAAAAAATCTTGTGAAATTTTAAGTGATTTCAAGAAATTTTTCTGATTTTTAAAAAATTTTGTAGAATTTTAAGAGATTTTTATGAGTTTAAAAATAATGTATGGAATTTGAAGAATATTAAAGTTTGTCCAGAAATTTTATTGATGGATTTCAAAAGATTTTTATGACTCAAAAAACTTCGTAGAATTTAAAAAGATTTTATCGTCAAATTTTTATGAATTTTAATAGATCTTTAAGGATTTCATGAAATTTTTAAGGATTTTGAGGCATTTAAAGAGATTTTTATGAGTTTTATAAAAATCTTGTGAAATTTTAAGTGATTTCATGGTATTTAATGAGATTTTTAATAATGTTAATGAATTTTAAAGGATATAAAGGAATATTATCGCAGAATTTTATGGAATTTCCAAAAGTTTCTTCGAATTTTAAGAGATTTTTGCGAATTTTAACGAATTTCAGGAGATTTTTATAACTTTTAAAATATTGTATGGATTTTGAAGGGTTTTAAAGTTTCTCGGGTAATTTTATTGCGGGATTTCAAAAGATTTTTATGATAAAAAAAACTTCGTAGAATTTAAAAGGATTTTGTCGTCAAATTTTTACAGATTTTAATAGATTTTTCTAAGTTTTAAAAAATTTTTGGGGATTTTTAAGGTTTTTATGAAATTTTTAAATGATTTCATGATATTTGATGAGATTCCTAATAATTTTAATTAATTTTAAAGGATATAAAGGCAATATTATCGCAGAATTTTAAGGAATTTCCAAAAGTTTCAATTTTAAGAGATTTTCAAAAATTTTAACAAATTTCAGAAAATTTTTGTAATTTTTAAAATATTGTATTTATTTTGAAGGATTTAAAAGTTTTTCAGGTAATTTTATTGAGGGATTTCAAAAGATTTTTATGATTCAAAAGATTTCGTAGAATTTAAAAGGATTTTGAAAGTTATAGTCAAATTTGTAGAGATTTCAAAATGTTTTTCTGATTTTTAAAAGATTCTATGAATTTTTCAGGATTTCATGAAATTCTAAGGGATTTTAAGGCATTTTAAAAAAGTTTATAGAATTCTTAATGATTTCATGGAATTTTTTAAGAATTACTAACAATTTTTTAGATATTTTCACAAATTTTAAGGAATTTCAAGAGTTTTTTAAAGAATTTAAGAGATTTAAAAAATTTTAAAAGATTTCGAAGTCTTTTATAAAATTTTAAGAGAGGCCAGTAAAACAACATGTACACGATTATTTTGTTTTCCTTCTTAAACTTTTAAGTCGTTCAAAAACCAATCAGGTTTGCAATAAAAAAAATATACGAGATTTTCGAGACATTTCATTACCAGTTTTTGAAGAAAGTGTAAATTTTAAGGGCATTTGATACTTTACCATAAGAGAAAATTAATTATACCAATTATACATTCACAATAATAAACATTTTTAGTTAATAAGAGTCAACAAACCTTCTCCTTATTGACTCTTATTAACATCTGATGAAGACAAAAGTTTATTGACACTTATTAGCTAAAAATATTTATTATTATGAATATATAATTGGTATAACTAATTTGCTTTCATGGTAAAGTATAACATGCCCTTAAAACGATAAAAAAATATCAAAAGGATTATACTTTCTAAAAAATAAAGCCCATAACACAAGAATCCTGTCTTTCGATTGGCAGAAAGCCGAGAATCACTTTTATTAAGATGTCTCGCCACGAGCTATGCTGCGATTCGTCAAAACGTAACCCAGAGCAGATTGATGTGGCGCTGCGACTGGATGGCTTGTTATTCCGATTTAGAGCGTTGTCGGAGTCAACGTTGTCGCCCAAGCGTCTCTTTGAAGACGCCGTGGCGTCCGCATGTCAAGTAATTGCAGCACTGTTATTCTCTTGCCTTACCAAGACGAAACGACACGAAACGACACGAAACGAGAAAGAGTCATATGAATAGTAGAAACTAACGAAGAAAAGGCAAAAAAAGAGTGAATGAAATTAGGAGTACTGGATGAGAGAAAAATCAAACAGAAACGAGACCTGGTATTACTCGGCGTTAATTTGACGCTACCGACCAGAACGAAACGCTCAATTTCCTAGCTTCAACATTATTACTGTTTTGATATAGCTCAACTGATGTGAGAGTTCACTTGCAACGAGATATTTATGCTCGACTACGATATTTATGCCCGAACGAGAAACGTCCCTGGAAATTGTTTTATCATCCTGCGATATCACTTTACTGACACCATCTTCTCAAGTGATGCAGAATCCTTTCATCATTCACAATCTCATATCTTTGCTTATGAATAACGATGTGAGGATTGATAGTTATTTATGATCTAGTTCCAGTAGCTACTAACTGTCACAATAAAATAACACAAAGATCTCAAAAGATCTCAAGTGATTATGTGGAATTTCAAAGATTAAAAAAAACTTGACACTTTTTACATATATTACTTCACTAATTCTTTTTATAACTCTATAAATTCTGAAATCTTGAAAATCTCTCGAAATCTTTTGAAATGACTGTATATCTATTGAAATCTCTTGAAATTTAATCTGATCAGATGTACGATCTCTAGAACCTGACAACCAGTACAAGTTCCTTATAAGTATTCACCTTATGTTGACCTGCCATTACGACTTGTTTCTGTTCTTCCTGATTCACTCGTGAAATGCATCCAGCAACCAGTAAGGAAACTCTCATCAACATGATCATTAGCTATCAGAATACCTCCCTAACTCCCTTCACCTCCTTATACCTTCTATTCAACCAAGACCGATTGACCTTTCGATAATCCCGTCTCTAACTTTCTCACAGATATCGGAAACGCATCGAGGGTCTTTCGCCATGGCACCTGTCCCAATCAACGAGACCTTGTGATCCCTCAGGAATTTAGCCCTATTCAAACAGTAGTCATCTACTTCTGTCTTTGTGTGTTCCTTACTCGACATACCACGTCTAAAATCGTATACGAACAGTACCAAAGTTCCTTTCCATTTCTCCTCCTCTGGCTCTCAACTTTTACTTGCTTCTCGTAGGCAGAGAAGCTCTTAATTTACCTCTCCTACCCCACCTTGGTGTCAGTTTGTAGCAGCGTAAACCGCGGAGGACTGAGACGAGGTGGCGAGAGTAGAAAGATAAAGAGAGAGAGAGAGAATGATAAAGAGAGAGGGAATGATAAAGACAGAAGAAGGGAGGAAAAGAGGAAGAGAAGGTGGAAGGCACATAACAATTAGGTCGTGTTGTCTTGAATTCTAAGCAGGCTAGTGAACTGATCCTGAGTAGTGGCGGGATAAATGCGGTCTTAAACGACACCAATATAGCCGCAAGGCTGATCGCTTGCCAAACCCCCTGTAACACCCTAACTCCTCCTTTCCCTTCACGTCCACCCCATACGTTCCTACTCGCTCGAGCAGCTCGGGTTTTAACTCTTGAAGCACGACGGCGAAACAATTGTTCCGGTGCTTGTTAGCGTTGTCGAGGCTAATGGCGCACTTTATTACTTCGAGTCGGGCCAAAGACGGACCCTGAAAACTTGTCCAGCTTTGATTCCTGCAGCAAAGTCTGCATTCGTCTTCCATGGGAGAAAACTTGAAGTTTCCCATAGGCTGTTAAACAGCAATGAAGAAAGGGAGACAAATATTCCTTCAGGGGAACAACAAACTTATGGTTTATGTCAGCTTTTAGGAAAGAGAAACAATACCAATTGATAGTATTCTTCTCATCAAATAGTAGTTCTTCTCATCAAATAGTTAGTAGTTCTTCTCATCTCTCTAAGAACCACAAAAATTATAATAGAAGAGAACAGAACCTGTGGATGATGAGAATAAGATGAACTAACCTTTCAGCTTATTATCCTGATGAAGGGATCTATGAAAGTGTTCATCCACTTCGGTAGATACATCTCCTCGGTAATGAGTGAAAACCACACAGTTTGCATTCATATACTGTGCTCTACTCTCACCTTCATCCGAATCCTCTCCCGCTGTTCCACCACCTACTGCTGAAATAATTAACTGATTTTAGATTTTGATATAGTTTAACTTTACTACAGCTTACTTCCAAATTAGTTGAAAGTTCAGATATCTTTCAACAAACAAATATCTTTCAAAAGATAGTATCTTTCTTGTATTCTCATACAGCTTCGTTCTTTATCTACTTGTTTTTTAGCACTACTAGTTATGGAGTTCACTCAAGTGGAATCCAGAAGATAAACTTACCGTCCGTCGATCTATCATCTTCGAGTGTCCTTGAGGACTGCGAAGTGGTGGTTGCAAGGGGTGGTCTTGGTTGGGGTGTGGGTCTTGGAGATGCAGGACTTGGTGCTGATCCTATCGAACCAGTACTACTAGGTTGACCTTGAGGAACGCTGCTCCCTGCCCCGCAGAGTTCAAGTCCAGCGGCCTCCAAGGATCTTTGGTGAACATTCAACTGGAAACAAGAAAAAAACCTTCCTTTTAATAATCGCTAATAAATCTGTGATCTATAACTCAAGGACATCTAAGCATAAAGGTGTACATCTTTGGATAAAGCTGTTCAGTTGTTTCTAAACTGTTTCAGTTTTTAGCAGATCAAAACAATCTTAAAATAATAACTACTTCCTCATAATGAAATTAAATCACAGAAAACCAATCTTTAAGAAAATATAACTTCTTTTTCAATTAAAATTCTGTAACACGAAAGCACCTATTAACCAAACCCAACGGTAAGACACGAAACTCTGATCTCAGCAGGGACGTTAAAATTTATAGGGAGCCTTATCGGAAATCTCATAAACCCGACGACATAAACCAAAACCTTAATGGGGAAGCAACATAACCATAGTGGTATCCTTCGAGATTGAAACCATAACTGCGGTTACAACCATCTCAGATAATAAGTAATAAAATCTTTATGTTGAAGGAAACACCAGAGGAAAATTCAACAAGGATTTACCTACAGATTAATCTAAATCTTTTTCAACTAGGTCTGTTGATTAATCTTTGGAACAAAGAAAACGTCGTTTGTTGCTTCATATTCTGGCACGGAAAACTACCTTTCATAGGAACTATGTCAAGATTAAACTTATCAAGTAACGAGACATTTCCGTAGCGAGTGCTAAGGAGGATAGAAATCACTTGCGACATATTGCTAAATTTTCTAGCTATTCTCGCCTCTTGCAACCACGGTGGCGACAGTCGCCGATGATGCAAAGCGGCTAAATGATCCAACTATTCAAGGAATGCCCAGAACTAAGCGAGTCGTTGCCTTCGCGAATCTTGAAACACCCTACGCAGATTCACTTGTAATCTCTACACATGCACCTCGAGAAGCGATTAAACGAAACGGTATTTGCAGTGGCGCCAACAACGACTCCTGTGGGATTTATAAATCTCTCCAAAATCCGGCAATGTTGACAGCCAACCGATCCCGGAATATAGGGTTTAGTCCACATTCCTCAGCTCTAGTTGATGCTAACGTAGAGGGAAGATATGCTAACAGCTAAAGCGACCTAGTCACACATGGATGAAATAATATTTCTGCGGAATTCAAGATACATATTTCAACAAGTCATTTACACAATCTTTCCTTAAAAATGTTTTTGGAAATGTTAATCATCTTGAATTGGATAGGAAGAGTATGAGCAACATCTGTAATTAACTGATTCAGGAAGCTGTTTTTGAATTAGATACCAAATGAAGAGATAAATGGCTTTTTTATTTTATATAATACCAAAATTGAGAAGTTTTGCTCGAGAATTAATTTCGGTTTGTGCATTTCCATTGTTACAAAAACAGCCATCCTCGGGAGTCCTCTCTCTGAAAATAGCTTCGCTCTGAAAATAGTCTGCGATGCAAAGAAGCTGCACACGTCTAAAAGATTTAAACACAGAAGAGCGAATCTTCCTTCGCACGAACCCTTCCTATCGCCAACGAGTGTCCTCCTTGAGAAATTATAGGGGCTCTCCATCAAGATCTCTTTTTGGTCAGAATCTCACCCTGTGAACTTCGAGCGAACTAAAAACTTGGAACACTTCTTGAACATCATTAAATCGTTAAGGATTGTCTTTGGTTTATAATATGCACATCGTGGGATGTTTTAAGTAATTTTAAGGAATTTAAACGTATTTTATGAAATCATTGTAGAAACTAAGTTCATACTGTGAAGACTGGCAAACCAACACGATTATTTATTTTAGTTCTTACAACCTTAAGTCATTCAAAAGCCAATCACTTTCTTAATCTGAACCAGTGGAATTTCGCTGATTCAAATTTAGAGAGCAGATTTGAAACAACAATGTATGAGAGATTTTAGAGACATTTTGTTACATCAACTTTTTAGAGAGGAATTTAAAAAAATTTTTTAGGATTTTTGAAAGATTTCGCAGCATTTTAACCCTTGCTTGCCACACTGGGGTGGATTACACCCCAATCTTGTTTTTCTCTTAATTTAAAGTACCGAAACGTGAAGGAAATCGCTTTAAATTAATATTTGTTCGAATGTTTTTGGGAAATTTCGAAGAGTTTTAAGAGAACTTGAGAGATTTTTATGATTTTTAAACGATTGTATGGAATTTTTAAAGATTTCATGGAATTTGATGAGATTTCTAACACTTTGAATAGATTTTAAAGGATATAAAAGGGATTTTAATTGTTATTATAGAATTTTAAAGAATTTCAAGAAGTTTCTAGGATTTTTAAGACATTTTCACGAATTTAAGAGATTTCGAAGGTTTTTGTGAAATTTTAAGAAATTTAGAAAAATTATAATTCAGATTGTTTCTGGGATTTGAAAGGATTTTGAATCTTATCGTAGAATTTCGAAATTTCAAAAGGTTTCTGAAAATTTTTAAAGGACTTTACGGGATTTTAAATATTTATTTCCAGGAATTTTAAGATAGCTCAAGAGATTCTAACAATTTTTAAAAGACTTTATGTCGCATTTTTAAGGATTTCATGTTTCATAAAATTTCTAGGAATTTTAAGAAATTTTTCTGATTTTTAACCCCTGCTTGCCACACTGGTATTTTTTACAGTAAGTAAGTATTTTTTACAGTATTAAGCAGTATTTTTTACAAAATACTGCTTACACCTCAGTATTTTTTTTCTCTTAATTTAAAGTACCGAAACGTGAAGGAAATCGATTTAAATCAACATTTGACAATAATTCGAGACAAACAAATTGTCAAAGAAAAATATCCAATAGTTAATTTTTTATTACGGATTTTATGGTTGGGGTGGCCGACACCTCAGTTTGGCAAGCGTTTTTTACTCCGCGAAGGTGTGGCAAGTAAGGGTTAAAAGATTTTGCGAAATTTTTAAGGATTTAATGGAATTTGATGAGATTTATAATAATTTTAATGTATTTTAAATGATATAAAAGGGATTTTAATTATTATCATAGAATTTTAAAGAATTTTAAAGAATTTCAAGAAGTTTCTACGAATTTTAAAAGATTTCCACGAATTTTAAGCAATTTCGATGGTTTTCACGAAAATTTTAAGTGATTTAAAAAGGTTTCTGGGATTTTAAATGTTGAAATTTTGAGGAATAATATTAATAGGATTCTAAGAATTTTTAAAGATTCCAAAAAATTTTAAACGATTTCGAATGTTTTCGTGAAATTTCGAGAAATTTAAGAGGAATTCAAGAGTTTTTATGATTTTTAAAAGATTTTTTGGAATTTCAAAGAGAAGTCAAAAGATTTTAACGATTTTTAAAAGACTTTATGTCGCATTTTTAAGAATTTCATGTTTTATAAAATTTCTAATAATTTTAACTTTCAAAAGATTTTTCTGATTTTTAAAAGATTTTATGGAATTTCTAAGGATGTCATGGAATTTGATGAGATTGCAAGAATTTTCTGGGGATTTTCAGAAGTTTTCACGATTTTCAACAGATTTCAAAATTTTCATGACTTAAAATATTTTATGGGATTTAAAGAATTTAAAAATTTGTCATTGAATTTTATTGAAGAATTTCAAAAGATTTTTATGATTTTTAAAAGATTTTATAGAGTTTACAAGGATTTCGTAAAATTTTAAGAGTTTTCAAGAGATTTTTCTAATTTCTATGAAGGATTTTTATAAAATTTTTTAAGACTTCATGGTATTTGATGAAATTTCTAATGATGAATATCCAGATAATAAGAGTGAATATCTATCTAGATATTTAGGATTAATATCCAGATATTCATCCTAATTGTCTCGTTTTCAAACTTAGTATGTATCTAGATATTTAAATTGAATCTTTTAGATAGTTGATCAGCTATTTGAGTATCTAAAATATTGAGGCTGAATATCCAGATACTTAAACTGAATATCTTTAGATGGCTGTGCATAGTTCAGTATCCAAGATATTAAGCCTAAATATCGATTTCTTTTCGTGTGATTGTTTTTTTTTGTAAATATTAAGGAACGGAGGCAGTGTTAGGATCCTGGAAAAATTCGATCATAATCTCGTGACCCGGTGTGGCATTTGCTTTACTAAGATTTAATGAATAGCATGCATTACATCCTATTTGGTCTCATTGCGACCGACCGTGACGATGCTCAGCATAGCATAGCTCTCTCGCGCTATTTGCAGTCCAACCCGAGGTTAGGGGACACAATGGACGCCGACGCCAAGCGTCGCTATGTGCTCAATGAAAACTACCCCTCCCCCCGCCATTGGCGTAATCCTCAACCGCAGTTAAGCTTGCACTCGATGATAAATGTTCATTTCAAAAATTCGAACAACAAATCTTCTGTATTAATACATCTTCCTTTCTTATTTGATTACCAATAAACAAACTCGCGCGCTAAGCGAACGATTATTTTGTATTCCTTCATCAACTTCATTTTTCATAACTTCAAGTCATTCAAAGACACCATTTTTTTAGAGAGGAATTTCAAAAGATTTCTATATAAGAATTTTAAGGGATTTTGACGATTTTCAAGTAATTTTGACTAAATTCAAAAGAATTATAGAATTTTTAAATGATTTTGTAGAATTTTAAGGGATTTCAGGATATTTCGTGGAATTTTAAAGGAATTCATGCAATATTAAGAGATTTTTTTAAAGATTTTAATGTTGTAACATTTGGAGGAATTTTAAGGTATTTCAATGAATTTTAAGGGATTTGGAAGGTTCTGTGTGAAATTTTAAGAGATTTCAAACAGTTTCTAGGGTTTTAAGGAATTACAAAATTTTTCGTGGAATTTCGAGGAATTTTCAGAGATTTTGACATTTCATAAGGAATTTTGAAGATTTTAAAATAATTTTACGAGAATTCAAGGGATTTTTATAATTTATAAAAGATTTAATATTATAGGATTTATAATCATATATATATAAATTTATAATAATTTTAATTGTTCCTTACCGGGATTAATCGTAATCTTAAGTCCTCCAAACCACTCCGGTAATCCTTTTATTTAATCGGAGCACTACCGATATTATACACAAAAACTCAAAATTCTCGACCTGTCTGTAGCACGATTAAATATCAACTACCTTTTCCTCTCTTGTTTTCCAGCTAGTCCCCCCCTACCGCCGAGTCACCGCTCCCCTTCCTTTTGTTTATATTTTCCTATTCCATACCTTGGCTACTTTCTTAGAATACATTCCATAATAAAATCAATAAATTGTATTATAAACAGACTATCTTTAACATTTAGATGGTGTCTTATACAAAATAAAACTATTTCTCATTTAAATAATAACTAACGAAATTTTAAATCCTTCGTAAATAGAAAAATAATAAACAAAATATTTCGATTTTGTGTTGGCAACATTAATGAATTTTAAAGGATATAAAGGGAATATTATCGTAGAATTTTAAGGAATTTCCAAGAATTTTTACGAATTTTAAGAGATTTTTAGGAATTTTAATGAAGTTCAGGAAATTTTTATAACTTTTAAAATATCTATGGATTTTCGGGTAATTTTATTGAGGGATTTCAAAGATTTTCAGAACTCAAGAGATTTCGTAGAATTTAAAAGGATTTTGAAAGTTATCGTCAAATTTTTAGAGATTTCAAGAGGTTTCTCTGATTTTTAAAAGATTTTGTGTATTTTTAAGGATTTCATGAAATTTTAAGGGATTTTAAGGCATTTTAAATGAATTTAAGAGATTTTTATTAGTTTTATAAAAAAATTTGTGAAATTTAAAAGGATTTCATGGTGTTTTATGAGATTCCGAATAATTTTAAGGACTTTCAAGATATTTTTCTGACTTTTAAAAAAATTTGTGAAATTTTAAAGGATATTATGGTGTTCTATGGGATTTCTAATAATTTTAAGGAATTTCAAAATACTTTTCTGACTTTTAAAAAATTTTGTAGAATTTTAACGAATTTTAGGAGGTTTTAATAACTTTTAAAATATTCTATGGATTTTGAAGGATTTTAAAGTTTGTCGGATAATTTTATTAAGGGATTTCAAAAGATTTTGATGACTCGAGAAATTTCGTAGAATTGAAAAGGATTTTGAAAGTTATCGTCAAATTTTTAGAGATTTCTCTAATTTTTAAAACATTCTGTGTATTTTTAAGGATTTCATCAAATTTTAATGAATTTTAAGGCATTTTAATACAATATAAGAAATTTTTATTAGTTTTATAAAAAAATTAGTGAAATTTTAAAGGATTTCATGGTATTTTATGAGATTTCTAATAATTTTAAAGAATTTCAGGATATTTTTCTGATTTTTAAAAAATTTCGTAGAATTCTTAAAGATATCATGGAATTCTTTGAGAATTTCTAGAAATTTTTTAGATATTTTCACGAATTTAAAGAATTTCAAGAGTTTTCCAAGAATTTTCCATTTTATCGAATTTTGAAGGATTTAAAATTTTTTTGTAAAATTTTAAGAGACCAACAAATCAAAATGTGCGCTATTATTTTGTTTTTCTTGTTAAAATTTCAAGTCATTCAAAATCCAATCAGGTTTGCAACACAAATATATGCAAGATTATCGAGACATTTCTTGACACTGATCTGAATTTTTTTTATCATCAAAGTGATCACGTTTACTTTGATGATCAACAAAAATGAACCTTTTACTCTCTAAATCTGAATTAGTAAGAAGTTACTAACAAAATAATGCCAATTCATTTACTAATACACTTTAGTAAGCATTTTAACTATCAATTAGTTAAAAAGCACTAATTCATAGTAAAAAAATACAAATTCATATAGTAACAGTAACTTAATAAATTATTGAGCCTTACTAAATGAATTAGTACTATTTTCCTATGAATTAGTAGTTTTTAACTAATTAATAGTAAAAATTCTTACTAAAGTGTATTAGTAAATGATTCGGCACTATTTCATTAGTAACTTCTTACTAATTCAGATTTACACGGAGAAAACTGGATATTAAACCGTAATATCTA
>CAJFCO010000122.1:256855-294651 GCA_904066015.1 Synergus gifuensis
CACACACACACAAAATTGATTAAAATGTTGTATTAGACATTTATCACGTGAGGAAAGTTTAATTAAACGATTTTAAAAATATTAGAAAATGTATCGAAAACAAAGTTTCTCCATGAGGAAGCAAAATTAAACAGATAACTTTTACAGTAAAATTTTCGTGCGTTTTTTTTATATCAGTTTTTTATATACAGATTACTTACTTATATACAGATTATATACTTTGTGTGTGTGTGTGTGTGTGTGTAGATCAGTTACTATCGAAATTATGAGATTTTATATGAGATTATAAGTAATTTTAAGGGATTTAACTACACATTTTGGGGAATTTTAAGTAAATTGATAAACTTTTAAAAGATTTTTACGCATTTCACGAAATTTCATTGGATTTTAAGGTATTTTAAGAGATTACATTGGATTTTCAGGGATTTCATAAAATTTCAGGGGATTTTGTGTAATTTTATGGGATTTGATGATATTTTGAGAGATTCTAAATAATTTTAAACGACTAAGGTATTTTATGAGATATTAAGTAATTTTAAAGACATTTATTTCTAGAAATTTAGAAATAAATAAAAAGCATTTTACGAAATTGCATAACATTTTCATTGGATTTTCGGGAATTTAAAGGGACTTTAAGATATTTTATGAGATATTAAGTAATTTTAAGGACATTTATTTCCAGAAATTTTAAAGGATTTGGTGTGATTATATTGGATTTTCAAGAATTTTAAAGAATTTAAAGACTTAAGGGATTCAAGGAATTTTACGGGATTTCATGGAATTTTAAATATTTTTAAGATATTTTACGGGATATTAACTTATTTTACAAACGTTCAAAGGATTTTACGAGATTTCAGGATATTTCACGGGATTTTACCAAATTTCAGTGGATTTTCAAGAATTTTAAGAGATATAATCAAATTTCATGGGACTGAGTAATTTTTAGGAATATGTATCAAGGGAATTTACGAAATTTGAAGGAATTCCACTAAATGAAGGATAATATCTTTGAATCAGATAAAGAAAATTCTTTGAGCCAAATTCTTTCCTTGAATTAAATAAAATTTAATTTAATTCAAAGAAATTTTTTCTTTGGCCCTATATCAAAGAAATGTTTATTTGATACAAAAAAACTTTTTTCTGGGTGTAAAAAAGAAAAATCCATAAAATTAAGCGCAACTTTCTTCTTAAAAACTGAACTAAAAATCATTTGTAAATAAAACACCTAGTTATCTCCGTAAATCCTTAAGGAAGTGCATCAGACCTTTAAGGGCGTTCGCAACTTTTTAATCAGATGCTTTAGAAAACGGCGATGGTGAATCGAATGGCAATAGATTCCGCAAGTTGCAATAAATTTTCCGATTGAATCGATCTACGACGACCAGATCGGCAATTTCTTTCACGGTCGTTTGTGTGTGCGTACGTGGAAAGGCTTTACTTTAAATTAATAATAAGTCCTTGCTACATTGACGCGTCCTCGATGCACTTGCATCGGGGGCAATGTGATGCCATTGGCTTTGAAAAAAATTCTCCGGCCGTCGCGTTAACCGGCGATCTTTACAAGAAAATCTCATAACTATGCGGGAAAAGTTAGATTAACAGACTTTGTGATAGCCTAGCGCGACCGGTATCGTTCAATATTAATCGATTGCGGCCTCCGAGCAAAACATTGAGATTGAACACGTTACATACTTCGAAAAGAAACGTATTTTTCCAGCTGTAACAGTTTACTGTGCCTGTTTTCGAAATCACCACGCTTTTTACTCCCCTGAACGTTATTCGCATAATGTGCCAACTTTCGAAAATTTTCTTAATGGCAGAAATTGCTTTTAATTACTTCATTAAAATTGATATCAATTTTTTCTGTCAGGTCATGCACTTTCAATGAATAGTTCAGATCCTGTCTTAAAAAGTGATGTAATCTTATCTTAAAAATGTAAAGAAATGTCTCGAAAATCTCGCATGTTGTTGTTGGAAACCTGTTTTTGAATGACTTGAAGTTGAAAAAAGTAAAATAATCTTCGGAAAAAAATTTTACGAAAACCTTCAATATTCTTTAAAATTTATTAAAATTTCTTAAAACTCTGAAAAAGCCCTTGAAATCCCTTAAAAATCTACAAAAATTTTTTAAATCATGAATCTCTTGAAATACAAGTTAAAATTCGTAAAAATCTCTAAAAATTCCTAAAAACCTCTTAAATTTCTGTGAATTTCTTAACATTTAAAATCTCTTAAAATCCCTGGGAATTTTATCAAATTTCATAGGATTCTTTAAAATTCTACAAAATCTTTCAAAAATTACATATGTTGAGAAATTTTCTTAAAATTTACAGGAACTTCTTCAATTTTTTTAAATTCTACAATAAAATCTATACGATAAAATTATGAAAGTCTCTTTAAGTCCTTTAAAATTCATTAAAATTATAAGAAATATCATTAAATTCCATGAAATCCTTAAAATTCTCTGAAATCTTTTGAAATCCTTTAAAATTCCTCGGAACTTCACAACAAGATTTAAAACCCCTTAAAATCTCTTAAATTAACACCCAGAAATCTTTTCAAATCACTTAAAATTTCAATAAAAACCTTCGAAATCGCCTAAAATACGTTGCAATCTCTTAAAGTTCGTGAAAATTTCTTAAAACTTCCAGAAACTTCTTAAAAATCTTTGAATTGTACGATAAAATTTAAAATCCCTTTAAAATTTACAGGAACTTCTTGAAATTCTTTAAATGCTACGATAAAATCTACGATTAAATTATGAATGTCTCTTTAAGTCCTTTAAAATCCATTAAAATTATAAGAAATATCATTAAATTCCATGAAATCCTTAAAATTCTCTGAAATCTTTTGAAATCCTTTAAAATTCCTCGGAACTTCACAAAAAGATTTGAAATCCCTTAAAATCTCTTAAAACACCCAAAAATCTTTTCAAATCACTTAAAATTTCAACAAAAACCTTCGAGATCGCCTAAAATACGTTGAACTCTCTTAAAGTTCGTGAAGATTTCTTAAAATTTCCAGAAACTTATTAAAAATCTTTGAATTGCACGATAAAATTTAAAGTCCCTTTACATCCTTGAAAATCCCTTAAAATTATTAGAAATTACATTAACTTCCCAAAAAACTTTTAAGAATCATAAAAATCTTTTTAATTCTCTTAAAATTCCTTGAAATTTCACGAAAACATTAGAAATCTCTTAAAATTTCACGAATTCCGTTAAAATTCCGCGAAATATACTGAAATACCTGAAAATTTTACGAAATCTTTTAAAAATCTTCAAAATTTTATTGGTTTTTAAAGAACTTGAAGTTGTAAGAAGTAAAATAAATAGTGGTAGTGCATAAAAATATAACAGTTCAAATTAATTTGCAAAAGTTAAAATGATATAGAGCAGGTTTCAATCCACATATAAAGAAGTGTATATAAAAATTTTAAATGTGTGAAATTATGACCCATTTATTCTGATTTAGTTTTAAAACCAGGAGAGGATGCAAGAAATCCGAAAAATGAAGGTTTTAATTGAAAATAAGATTAGGAGAGATTGACCAGAGGTTTGCACGCGTGCTTCAGAAATCCAGTCCTGATCGCTCTTCTTGGTTTCTTTGGACTTATATCAATGAACGTTAAGTAAAGTGCCTGCTCGCGCACCTGCATCAGTATGCAATTTTATTTCTCTCCCAGGTTCTCGATCGTGACTCGCCTTTACCGATCGTTACTATTAACGCGAATCGCAGATGGTCGAGAATTATGAGACACGCTTGCCAGATTTATGGTCTTTTTTTACTTGGAACTTGGAAAAGTCCGCTGTCCGACAAACATTTCGCCACGTTCCTTCAAGAAATTTGAACGGTGCAGGAGATAACTAATTTAATTAGCTAAATCTGCTACTTTATTTCAAACGTCTCACTACAACATTTCATCAGATTCCTCGAAATCTATTCTCTAAATATCTGCGAAGTAAGCAATTTATAAAAACGAAAGACTTCTAATAATTTTAATTTTTAGAGATAAATTTTTTCAAATATGATTTTAATCAAATAAAATTAAATAGATAATGAAAATTGTCCCTGACGCGAAGATCAGAAAACCTGGCGCCTCGTTTTGTTACGGATTCTTTTCCCGTCGGAACAGAACTTGTTTTTTTTCGAGCATGGAAATTCGATTTGACCATGAAAATCGGGTCGAAAGATTTAATGGCTAAAGACCTTGGGTTTCACTTCAAATGTCAGACAACTACACAGTTATCCGGAAAGATCCTTAAAAAAATAAGCAGAGATTCGTATCTTTGATTAAAGCGTTACTTGTTTAACTTTTCAATCAGAACTGATTTAAATTTCTCATTACTCCATCTTTCATTTCTAATATAGATGTTAAAATTAATTGCTCAATGAAGTTAGATAATAATCTCTCGGACTGGATAAGAATATTAATAATTTGCTAGCATTAATCATGTAATAAGAGCATTTTATAATTAAGCTGTTTATGAATATATATAAGTTACTTATGAAGTATTAAATTGCAATTTAGGTGCTCGAGACTTTCAATCACTAAGAAAGCATGACAAATATCTTTAATGACGCCATCATCTCTTATTATCTCGTTGTCGATGTCTAAGACCCAGTTCGCGGCGACTTCATACGTCCTCATTAACATACGTCCTTGTTGCCTCAGGTCTGAACATTTACTCACTCAGGATAAGAGCAAACTATTTTCCATAAAAGACCAGATGCATTATATGAATGTCAACTCCTTGAGAGACTCGTCGCGTGTCATTTCCGCGTTTTTCTCATTTTTGTAATTCTCTCCGTCATTCGACATTTTAAAACGATTTTGTTTCTCAATTAAAAGTATTTCTTACAATTATAACAATTTCTAACAATTTCTTACATTATAGATTTAACATTGCAATCTGACTTTGTAAATCTCGATCGCTATCCGCGGATAGAATTTATATGACGTTTAATTCGATTCCTGCAAGTGTGAACGTCCGATTATAATAATTAGAGTAATTAGTAATGCTCTTACAGAGTAAGATATTCGATAAATTAGTAAAAACACTGTAATGGGGTTATAATGGTGCCTGTGGCAGCACTAAGGATATTATCGAGGAAGAGCTCTGCGGTAGGTAGCTCGAGTTATTGGCCGCCATATCGGATTTGGCTTGATAAGAGATACTATAAAAGTGGTCGTAGTCGTATCTTCAAAACCCAAGCTCTTATAGTTTTAATACAAGACTGAAAGACTCGACCTCCAACTCAAATTTTGAGCCAACACGTGATAACATTAGCATACCAATCTGCTAATTATAATCCCATTACTACCCAAATCTCAACGTATACCTTATTCTCTGCATATATAAAACAATCAACATGCATGCAATAAATAATGATTATCTACACTATAAAAAATTTCGGAAATTTTTCTTACAATATTGGAATTATTATAGAACTTTTAGGCAGATTTTCCACTTGGTTTGCAATTAAATAATTAAATAAATCAATCAATTAATCGATAAAGATATAAATGAACTCAAAAATGCCATGGTAAAAATGTTTCGGAATATTTATCGACATTGGTTAATTAATTTTCAATTATTAAAAGAAAAATTCCATTTTTTTAAATAACTATTTTCAGAAAATTCGCTTTTTTATTGAAAATTGTTGCTAATTCTAATTCTACTAATTCCGCGCATTTACAACGTGTTTATTACGATTAGACTTTTATTGAGATTCTTATTCAATAAGTTAAACAAATTCTAGAAATAGAATATTATTATTCATAAAATATTATTCATAAATAAAATATTCATAAAATAATAATATTATTATTATTATTATATTATTGTTTATAATAATATTAATGTTTATAAAATAGTATTATTCATAAAATATTATTCATAAAATATTGTCACGCCACTTAAAATTACTTAAAGTTCCACGAAATCTCGTCAAATCAATTAAAGTTCCTAAAATTCACTCAAATACTTCAATCATAAAATTCTTGATATAAAATATGCTATTAAGTAATTCATTAAAATATCTCTCTAAAATCGCAATAAATTTCCAGGAAACAACTACTATTTCACTTTATAACGAATTATATTTATTGATTCAAGACACACGGTGATGCAATTTAGAATTCACTCTTTCTGTCGAAAAGAGACTTATTTATATTGACGGGAATGACGCAACAATGAACACCACATACTATATATCTATACTCGAGCACATATTATATATATCTCGCCATGGAAATTTTCTTGAATTTGATGTATTAAATGTATTTCTCTTGAAATTGAGACAGATTTTATATGTGCAAGGTCTACAATTATTATTGAATTTCCAAATGGAAATCATGTACTTTTGTATCCTGTACGTTTTGTATTGAAAATATTACGAATTTTTCCACAAGATACAATTTTTTCATTTCCCTGACATTTCCCTGACTTTCAGACAAAAATAATAAAAATAGTAAAAATAATATTGAAATTTAAAAAAAAATTTCGTATAATATCACTTTATATTTTTGGAAATTTAAACTCACTTCACTATACCTATTCGTAAAAATCTCTCAAATTTACGACAACCTTGGAAATATTTTTTAATTCATTGAAATTTCTTGCAAGAAAGAATTAAATCTATAAAATGTCAAAATTTCTTTAAATTTTTACAAGCTTCTTAAAATTCTTTCCAATTCCACGAAAAACTTTAAAATCTCTTAAAATACGTAAAGATCTCATATTTTCATAGAAAGTTTAATTGCGCATGTTTTTTTCCTCATAAAAAAAGTTCTAACTTTTGTCAGTTTTGAAATAAAGACAAAAAACGCATTTTTTTAAAAATTAAGATTTTCCGTCTTTTGTCACTTCAACTAGCTATATATTAATGAGTTTTCAATATTTTCTTATGAAAATTTCAGGAAATATACCTTATGGTATTCTACGAACGAAAGTGTAATTAAATAATAATTAATTTTGTTTAAAAAAATTATTTTAATTTTTATTTGCAACATAGCACAATCCACGCGTTCATATCTTCAAACGCTTCGGGAGTCGAGCGAATTTTGAACAATGGAAAACTTTCAGCGGGAAAGTAGTTCATAAAGATATAAATAAGTTTTCTGGAAAGTTTTATTTTAATCGAATTAATCGTTCAAAAGTTGTGAACGTTTTACTCCGTCCAAGCGGTTGGCTTCTTCGCGCAAATCGATGCAAGTAAGGATAAAAGTACCCTACTTTCAGCATTATGTGTTGTGGTGTTCTGGATGTTTGTAAACATATTATAAAATATTATAATTAATATTATAAGTATAATATAAAAATAATATTAATATAATAATAATAATAATAATAATAATAATATTAATATAATAATAATTATAATATTATAATTAAACATATTATAACATAACATATGATACAAATAATTTTTACTTTATTAACCTCTATAGAGTTCCAACCTGAATTTGCACCTATGACCATGCGTCAATTCGCGCGAAGAAACCAACCGCGTGGACGAAGTAAAACGTTCACAACTTTTGAACCATTAATTCGATTAAAATAAAACTTTCCAGAAAACTTATTTATATCTTTATGAACAACTTTTCCGCTGAAAGTTTTCCATTGTTCAAAATTCGCTCGTCTCCCGAAGCGCTTGAAGATATGAACGCGTGGATTGTGCAATGTTGCAAATAAAAATTAAAATAATTTTTTTAAACAAAATTAATTATTATTTAATTACATTTTCGTTCGTAGAATACCATAAGGTATATTTCTTGAAATTTTCATAAGAGAATATTGAAAACTCATTAATATATAGCGAGTTGAAGTGACAAAAGACGGAAAATCTTAATTTAAAAAAAATGCGTTTTTTGTCTTTATTTCAAAACTGATAAAAGTTAGAACTTTTTTTATGAGGAAAAAAAGATGCACAATTAAATTTTCTATGAAAATTTGTAGCTTAAAATACTTATTTCAAAACTTTTTTAAACACTGTCCAGGGGCCAACGTTTCTTGGCGAAAGAAATTTATAGGACGTTATTGCATCCGGGCCCTCAATTGTCAAATCGACCGTTATTTTAGCATTAGCCCAAAGCGGAAAAGAGTGTTGAATACATTATTACATGTTGAGGAAGAGTAAAACGTGATTAGGATCGTAACGTGATGCAACAAAATGAACAAGAATGAATTGTCAGCGACATTGTTGGGATTCGCGACAATTATCAGCGCGACGTTGCCATATCTCACGCACGCTCTGCTATGCGGCAATGCACACCGATCTCTTCGCCAGCATTCGAGCAAGGTGTTCTGCAACGTTGCATTCCTTGGCGCTGTTTCGTTTTTAGTCTAGGACAGCCATTCTTTCGCGACACGCGCGTAAGGACTGCGTCATATGCCCCTTCCAGAATCAATCTTTCAGTCCATTCTCAGTCCCTTCCATCTCCTATCACCCGTTTTCTAGAGTTCAACATTCCAATCGAAGTCTTGCCATCGCTCAAACGATTTTGTCGATCGATTGGCTCCCGATTCCGAAGAATCTATCGCGCGAGGCGCTTCTGACGATGCGCACAAGGCGAAACTTTTATGCGGCTCTTTCTTTTGTAGGAAATAAATCATTCGGATGATAAGAAGCTCATAGTGCTTCTTTGTGTAATTGGGTTGTTGGACACTTAATTATTTACGGGAAATAATGTATTCGATGCACGCAAATTTAATGGGGTGGATCTCGTTACCTTAATCACTCAGAGAAAAAATTCGGTTGATTCAATAAAACAGTTTGTTTAACCTAGTTTGTTTGTTGCAACTAAAAAATTTGGTCAACGCAACTAAACATTTGGTTCCTTTGAAAAAACGCAACAATTTCATATGGTCAATTCAAAGTAATTATTTGTTTGAGCATGTTTGGTTGATTCAACCAAATAAATGTGTTGAACGAAACATATTATTTATTAGAAAATGATTTGGTTAGTGTAAAAAAATGATTTGGTTGATTCAACCAAATAACTTCATTGACTAACTAAACATACCGACGCGACGCGTATGACGCGTATGCTGGTTGACGGCTCGAAAAGTGAATAGTATTTATTTAACAGTGTGTATTTCTATAAGTGTATTTATATAAGTGTATTTATATATATTTAATAAGTGTATTTATATATATTACACGGAGAAAAATGGATAGTCAAACTGACTATCTGGAGTGTAAACTATAGGACAGCCTTCTAAGATAGTTAACCTGAAAATCTGTATATACAATCTGAACATTATTGGGATAATCGACTTTACTATCTTAGATATTCAGGTTGACATATCTTAGATGGCTGTCCTAAATTTGACTATCCAGTTTTCTCCGTGTATACATATGTTTATTTATATAAGTGTATTCATTTCCATTATTGAATAGGTTATAGAGGATGTTGGAAATCAAAAAAACTTTTTTTTTAAACCAACAAAAAATTTTGTTGGATTAAACAAAATATTTTGTTGGATCAACTAAAACATTTGGTTGGATCAACCAAAATATTTAGTACAGTCAACCAAACTTTATTAACCAAAAAATTTGGTTGAATCAACCAAACATTTGATTGACCCTATAGCAATGCATTTATTTGGTTGATTCAACCAAATTTTTTTTGAATCAACCAAACTTTTTTCTGAGTGAATGCGGGAAAGGTGTTTTATTTGAGGGGTCTATGGAGAAAACTGTTATGGATGTGACAACTATAGAAATAGGAAAATATGGTACAACTATAATTTATTTGGTTTCCACAACCATAACTATTTTGTGACAACAACCACAACTACACGGAGGAAATATGTGACAGCCATCTAAAGATATTCAGTTTAATTATCTGGATATTTAGCCTCAATATCTTAGATACTCAAATAGCTGATCAATATTATCTAAAAGATTCAATTTAAATATCTAGATACAAACTAAGTTTGAAAACGAGACAATTAGGATGAATATATATCTGGATATTTATGATGAATATCTAGATATTCATCCTAAATATCTAGATAGATTTTCACCCTAATTTTCTAGATATTCATCATTAGAAATTTCATCAAATACCATAAAGTTTAACAGAATTTTACAAAATCCTTTACAAATTAGAAAAATCTCTTGAAAACTCTTAAAATTTTACGAAATCCTTGTAAACTCTATAAAATCTTTTAAAAATCATAAAAATCTTTTCAAATTCCTCAATAAAATTCCCTGACAAATTTTAAAATTCTTTAAATCGTATTAAATATTTTAAAAGTTTTGAAAATCTTAAAATCCATTCAAAGTCGTGGAAACCTCTGAAAATTCCCAGAAACTTCTTAAAATCTCATCAAATTCCATGAAATTCTTATAGAAATTCCATAAAATCTTTTAAAAATCAGAAAAATCTGTTGAAATTTGCACCCAGAAAACAGTTTCTTTGAATCAAAGAAACATTTCTTTGATATACGGTCAAAGAAAAAATTTATTTGAATTAGAAAAAGGTTTTTTTGATTCAAATAAATTTTCTTTAATTTAAAAGAAAATATTTCTTTATATTAAAGGAAATTTTTTTAAATCAAAAAAATATTTTTTGATTCAAAGAAATTTTTTCTTTGACCGTATATCAAAGAAATGTTTCTTTGCTTCAAAGAAACTGTCTTCTGGGTGTGTTAAAATTATTAGAAATTTTATAAAACATGAAATCCTTAAGAATGCCACAAAGTCTTTTAAAAATCGTTAAAATCTCTTGACTTCTCTTAAAATTCCTGGAAATAAAAATTTTAAATCCTTTAAAAATTCTCAGAAACATTTTGAAATTTCGAAATTCTACGACAAGATTTAAAATCCCAGAAACAATATAAATTATAATTTTTCTAAATCTCTTAAAATTTCACAAAAACCTTCTAAATTTCTTAAAAATCCTAGAAACTTCTTAAAATTCTTTAAAATTCTATAATAACAATTAAAATCCCTTATTTATATCCTTTAAAATCTATTCAAAGTATTACACTGTTAAAAAAAAACTTCAATTACTTTAGTTGAAGTTTTATTCAATTACAGTAGCTGAATGAATTTTAAATAAAATATAGTTGATTTTTCAACCAAATAGTTGAATATTCAAGCAAAAGTAGTTGAATTTTCAACAAAATAGTCGAATTTTCAATCAGAAGTAATTGAATTTTCAACCAAATAGTTGAATTTTCAATCACAGTAAATGAAAAATGGTTCAATTTTCAATATATTTCTAACAGTGTAGGAATCTAATCAAATTCCACGAAATCTTTAAAAATTCCATAAAATCGTTTAAAAATCATAAAAAATCTATCAATTTCTCTCAAAATTCCTCGAAATTTCCCAAAAACATTCAAAATCAATTAAAATTCCTTGTAATCATTAAAAATTTTAAGAATTCCTTTACAATTCCGCGAAATATCCCGAAATTCCTTAAAATGCTGCAAAATCTGTTAACCCTTACTTGCCACACCTTATAGCGGAGTAAAAAACGCTTGCCAAATTGGGGTGTTGGTCACCCCAGCCATAAAAAATTTAATAAAAAATTAACTATTGGATAATTTTCTTTGACAATTTGTTTGTCTCGAATTATTGACAAATATTGATTTAAAACGATTGCCTTCACGTTTCTGTACTTTAAATTAAGAGAAAAAAAAGACTAGGGTGTAATCCACCCCGGTGTGCAAGCAAGGGTTAAAAATCCTAAAAAATTCTTTTAAAATTCCTCCCTAAAAAGTTGATGTAACAAAATGTCTCTAAAATCTCTCATATACATTGTCGTTTCAAATCTGCTCTCTAAATTTGAATCAGCGAAATTCCACTGGTTCTAATTTTAAGAAAGTCCTTGGCTTTTGAATGACTTAAAGTTGTAAGAACTAAAACAGGATGAATATCTAGATATCTAGGATGAATATATCAGTAATTCAAATTTTTGACTATCTAGATGTTAAATTTGTATATCCATTTAATATATTTCATAACAGTTGTCATCTGGTTGTCACATAGAAACATTAAGACCTTCAGAAACTCTTGTATACAAAAATCGAAAGAGTTGCGAATGGGGGAAGAAACAAAATGGAAGAGGCGTGGAAGGAAGAGAAATCGAACTGAGGAGTTGTGGTCGAAGGAGAAAAGAGTGGAAGAGAGAATAAGATAAAAGAGAAGAGAAGATAAAAGAGGAGAGAAGATAAAAGAGGAGAGAAAATCGGTAACGAGCTACCATGAGTCCAAGGGGTATCTCACAATTTGTTTGCCGGACACGGCCATTCGTCGACACGATTCTCGTATCTTCTTCGAAGATGAGAAGAGTCCGACTCTTCGCGGCGAGTCGGGATTCGACTCCGACGCTGATCCTGGTTACAACTACCGATAAGGTTCGCGAACGAGTTCCCTTTAGTTAAGTTTGGTTCATTAGTGATGCCGCCAGGTGGACGATGGAGCGATTCCCCGTCTACTCGACAAATTACAACGAGATTCTCTCGACTTCTCGAAACTCACTCAGCTCTCACCCTCTGCCTCTCGATATCGCTAAAAGACAAGTTAGACAAGCAACTTTTGACACTTATAGGGGATAAATGCCTTTCAAGGGGGCAAAAAGCAAAAGTGTCTTCTGCTCTCAAGGTCAGATCATCGGAGAGAACCTTCTTAAGCTTTTAGCAAAAAATTACTTATGATAAATATATATATACTGAAGATAATGTCTTCAGCATGAATGAAATAGAAGAAAGATTTCTTAACGTTTAAAATATACTGAAGAAATTGTCTCACGTTATAGAAATTAGAGTAACAATTATAATAAGATCTAAGGGACTTGATTGTCATCAGTCATTAATTTGCGTGGGCCTTACGAGGTTCTCATTCTTGGCGCCGCTCTCAGACAAGGGAAAACTGACTAAAAAAAATATGGTCCGTATGTGGGACCCGTGATTTGTGTCTGCGAAAATTAATCGCTCGAGTCTACTCTTCCGACATGATAAAACCTCCTGCTTCGCGGAATCGCTGCAACTACTCTGCGCTTCCGAGGAAACTGTTATTGTTATTTATACTAATGGCGCGTTCGAGTCGTTAATTGTAAAACCAGATACGGACTGAACAGAAGGCCGAGCCGCGCAGAAGGGACTCGAGTTTAATTTCGTCTGCATTGAGAACAATGGTTGATCATTATATTACATTACTGAATCCCGTTAGAAGTGAATTTATTTTTACTAGTAAGCTAATACGCGCACTAAGCGAGCGATTAGTTTGTCTTAATTTTTACAACTTAAAGTCATTCAAAAGTTAATCAGATTCAATCAGATTTCAAACATCAATAATATGCCAGATTTTCGGGAAATTTTGTGACACCACTTTTTTTTAGAGAGTTTTAAAAGTTTTCTAAGAATTTTAAGGGATTTTGACGGTTTTCAAGTAATTTTGACTGAATTCAAAAGAATTTTAGGATTTCCAAAAGATTTCGTAGAATTTTAAAAGAATTCAATTTTAAGAGGTTTTTTAAAGGATTTTAATGGATTTTGAATGTTGTAACATTTGGAGGAATTTTGAGATATTTCAAAAAAATTTAGAGGATTTGGAAGGTTTTTTTGGGAAATTTTAAGAGATTTCAAACAGTTTCTAGGGTTTTAAGAAATGTAAAATTTTTTCGTGGCATTTTGAGGAATTGTGACGATTTTTAAATGATTTCCAAAAATTTCTAGGAATTTTAATTTTTAAAATACTGTGCAGATTTTGAAGGATTTAAAATTTTTCGGGTAATTTTATTGAGGGATTTCAATAGATTTTTATATGACTCAAAATATTTCGTAGAATTTTAAAAGAATTTAAAAGTTATCAAATTTCACGAAATTTTAAGGGATTTTAAGACATTTTATGAGAATTTTAGAGGTTTTTATGCGCATATTAATTTTGTAAAATTTTAAAGAATTTCACGGTATATTGAGATTTCTGTTAATTTTAAGGAATTTCAAAATATTTTTCTGATTTTTAAAATTTTTTGAAGAATTCTTAAGGATTTCATGGAATTTTTTTAGAATTTCTAAGAATTTGTAGATATTTTCACAAATTTTAACAAACAAAAGGTTTCTAAAAATTTTAAGGGATTTTGACGATTATCAAGTAATTTTGACTAAATTCAAAAGAATTTTAAGATTTCTAAAGGATTTCGTAAAATTTTAAGTGATTTCAGGATATTTCGTGGATTTTTTTAAGGAATTCTTGCAATTTTATAAGATTTTTTAAAGGATTTAAAATTTTTTCGTGATGAAATTTCGAGGAATTTTAAGAGATTTTAAATTTTTAACATATTTTATTAAGGAATTTTTATGATTTTTAAATGATTTTAAGAGAATTCAAAGGATTTTTATGATTTTTAAAAGATTTTTTGAAATGTCAAAGGATTGCATGAAATTTGATAAGATTTCTAATCATTTTAATAAATTTTAAAGGATATAAAGGGAATTTTAGGTGATTTCCGAAATTTTCCATTTCTAGGAATTTTAACTTTTAAAATATTGTATGGATTTTGAAAGATTTAAAGTTTGTCGAATAATTTTATTGAGGGATTTCAAAAGATTTTTATTAATCAAGAGATTTCGTAGAATTTAAAAGGATTTTGAAAGTTATCGTCAAATTTTTAGAGATTTCAAGAGGTTTCTCTGATTTTTAAAGATTTTGTGTATTTTAAGGATTTCATCAAATTTTGAGGGATTTTAAGGCATTTTCCTTTCTTAAAAAATAGATGACCTGTCGAGTGTCCGCAGTTTAATCGTGATCTGATTGGTTGAGAGAAGGTCACGTGGGATCGTCACAAGTGTGTAACGTGAAGTAATTATATAGGCGCGCAAAGCGCGCTATGATGTTCTATAAAAGAATATAAGAGATTTTTATTAGTTTTATACAAAATTAGTGAAATTAAGGATTTCATGGTGTTTTATGAGATTCCGAATAATTTAAAAGAATTTCAAGGTATTTTCCGATTTTTAAAAAATTTTGTCGAATTCTTAAAGATTTCATGGAATTCTTTGAAAATTTCTAAGACTTTTTAGATATTTTCACAAATTTTAACGAATTTACAGAGTTTTTTAAAGAACTTTATGAGATTTTATCGAATTTTGAAGTATTTAAAAGTTTTTTGTAAAATTTTAAGAAACCCTCAAACCAACACAGAGAAAAAAGTATATTTAAGCTAAATATGGATACTGAACTATATATGACAGCCATCTAAAAATATCCAGTTTAAGTATCTGGATATTCAGCCTCAATACCTTAAATACTCAAATAGGTGATCAACTATCTAAAATATTCAATCTAAATATCTAGATACACACTAACTTTGAAAACGAGACAATTAGGATGAATATCTGGATATTTAGGATGAATATCTAGAAATTTACAATGAATAAATCCATAATTCAATTTCTTCACTATCTAGATATTAAGTTTGAATATCAATTTTATAACGAATATAAATCACGTCTTAATTCCTCGATAATCGTGTCAACAGACACATCAAGATGTTTTACAAGGAGAGACAAGTAAATCAGTAAATGTTAAGAGAGAACCTCTCGACTCACGAAACGATTCAATTCAATTCTAATGCGCCTGGAGCCTTACTAGTGAAACCATGCATTGGAGATGCAGAAACCTTTATGCTCTTCTTCCAACCAAGTCTTAACTCTATGAGAACCCGGTAATCATACAATATTCGCAATGGCAACTAAATGATGAGAGTATTCTCACCACCTTCCATACTTCCATACATTCATATACAACGCCGACTATTACGGAATCTTCAAAGGGCCGCTTGTCATCGTTAATATAAATTGCACAAAACTGCTTTCCGTACTATGGAAGACAACATTGAACCTGCTCATCGTCGACATATTACCAGATTCCGCGGAATGCCTATGATTTTACGAGCCTCTTTAATATGCGTTAGCTTCTGCGGTAGCTCGCTGCGAACTCCGCAGGCAGCTCGTCTCAAGTGTCTTCCCTCCACGAGGAATGTTTAACTCTTTCTTCCCCCTGAACTCCCCCCCCCCATTCGATATATCTCTCTTTCTCGCACCACTACGTTCCCTTCTTTAACCTTTGACACCAGCGTTTCGTGCACGCATTCCCTGCCGCGTATAGAGTGATTTTTTACATTCCTGTTATACGACTCTGATGGTGCTGTGCACTTAGCCCAATCTTTGCTAAGTCTATGGCTTCTTTAGTCATTTTGTGACCTGGGAAGAAAGAGAAGGTCCTTCGATTCAGTGTTGAGGGGGTCCTCTAGTGTCTCCGGTCAAAAAAATAGAATTTTTTTTTTTTTTACATAAATTACATCTTAAACATGTGTAGAATATATAATATATAATATATATAATATATATATAATGTATATAATGTATATAATAATATAATAGCTTTCAAACGCGTTTTTCTCGAAACACGATTTTTACAAACTGCTGCCATAAAATCTCAAAAACCCGGTTAAATTTCTTTTCCTCCGACCAATTTATAGTTGCCTTTTTTTGATTTTTGAAAAATATTTTTTTTTTAATTTGATAAAGTAGAAATATAGTATAGATAAAGTATAGATAAAATAGTATAAATAAAGTATAGAAAAAGTAGAGAACAAAGTCTATTTTTCAATAAAGTACAAAAAATTCCCAGTCCTAAATGAAATTCCCGGTTTTTTCCAGATAAAATAAAATTCCCGTGTTTTTCCCGATCCGCTAGACACCCTGATAGTTTATTAGAAAATTAAAAATTAAAAAGCCTTAAAAAACAGCCTTCACACTAGAACACCCCCTTAATCACTAAAAAAAACACTGAAAATTGTGTTGTGTCCCTATAAAATGTATTGTAATGTCCTTAAATTTGAAATATATAACAATTGAGACTCCAGGAAAATTTAATTGTAAATATCTATTCTAAACAACACAAGTTTCGCAATATATTATTTGCTACTGCGAATTTTCACGACCTGAGCTGGCATCCGACGGTAGAGGCTACAAGGTAATGCCAGTTGATGACTCAAGGGTTGACTTGAGACTTAAAGATTCGTCACTGTCAGCCGACTCGGTGTCACGAGCCACAAGATGAGACAAAAGATTGTCAGAGTGAAAAATGATCCGCGAAAAGCGTGGGCATTCCGACCGGCCCGTTGGGAACGATCGAACGGTGTTAAAATCCCCAAAACACTGTTGTGGCATAAGACAAGCGAAACTTCGACGCACGACAACGATATTTGAAGAGGGTTTCGAAAAGAAGAGATTACTTTTCGAGAAAATGCAAATTAGTGGTTGGACCCTGATTATGTCGAAACGAAAATCTACTGCACCCAGAAAAAAAGTTTATTTGAATCAAATAAACGTATATTTGTTATAGAGCCAACTAAAAAATATCTTTGAATTAAATAAAATTTATTTGATTCAAAGAAATTTTCTATTTAATTCAAATACAAAATTTCTTTGAATCAAATAAATTTTATTTAATTCAAAGATATTTTTTAGTTGACTCTATAACAAATATACGTTTATTTGATTTTCGAATATTTTTTTCTCAGTGTGGGTGGGATGGGAAATTAATCTTTTCAACGAAAAGTATTCTTGTTGCATAAAAAATCGAAATCTGAAAGTATATTCTCTTTTCGGAATTTTTGGGAATATTTTAAAAATCGGAAACGTCATACTTTGAAAGATTCGGAATATTGAGATTTAGATATAAAAATCAATAATATAATTGAAAATAATAGGAGAAGAATTATAATAATAGAAATGTTTTAAATAAAAAAGCAATCATATAATTATTGGGTTGAAGTTTCAGACGTCTAGTCTGACAAACATTTTTATTTCATTTTTTTTTGTATTTATTGGATTAAGATATCAGAAAAAATTCCCAAAATCATTTTATTTTTATTTCAAGGGATTTTGTAGAGATTTTAAGTGATTTCGGAGAATTTCAAGATATCTTATGGACTTCAAAGGATTTTTAAAAGTTTAAGGATTTTCAAGAGTTTTCACAAGATTTCAAGGGATTTTTATATTTATCAAAAGGCAGTTCCAGAGATTTTTAGAAATTTCTATAGATTTCACAAGATTTTAGTGATAAGTGATTGTAAGGAATACAGAAAAAAAACAAGGACTGAAAGTGTTTACAGTTTAAGTCAGTTTTTAGGCTGAATTTAAGTTTTAGTCACCCTAAAAATTGACTTAAACTGTAAACACTTTCAGTCCTTGTTTTTTCTGTGAATTTCAATGGATTTTAAAAGAAGAGTTTAAAGATTTTCAAAAGATTTCAAAACATTTTAAGTGATTTTAATAAATTTTAAGAGTTTATTCTTATCTGGCTTAAATTAAATTAAATCCCTTAAAATTACTTGAAATTCTTTAAAAACTTTTAAATCTTCTGTAAATGTCTTGAAATATCTTGAAATCTCTTAAAATTCCTTAAAATCAATTCAGATGTCTTGAAACTTGTGAAATCTCTGAAAAAATCCATTGATAACTCCAGCTCTCTTAAAAATCCCTTTAAATTCCTAAAATCAATCAAAATCTCTTAGCATCCCTTCAAATTCCTTAAAATTACTGTAAATCTCTTGAAATCCTTTTATAATTTTTGAAATCTTATAAAATCTCTTGGAATTCCTTAAAATTATTTAAAATCTTTTGCAATTCTTCAAAGTCTCTTTAAAATTTCTCTAAATTCTCTAAAATTGCTAAATAAAAATTTTGGGTATTGGGAATAGTGGAAACTTTTTCTTTTATTATTATTCCAATGAATATAAAAAAAATCGTTAGACTAGACGTCTGAAACTTCAACCCAATATCATAATTCCATTTTTACTTTTTTACAATGTATATATATATACATAAACAGAGGATATTTTCCTGACAACCGGAATAGTTACAAAGGTATCTCTATCAGATGTTCTTATGACTTATAACTCGTCAAATTACCTCGTCAAACGACAAGAAGACCGATTATCGTCAATTACGTCGACCCATTTTCCATTTCGGTTCCGACCGCGTGACTTGAAACGTTCTTTATAAAAAGTACAGCTGGATCTGAGGCGGTGAAATTCATACGATATCGCGTAATTTCATATGTAGCATACCAATGTGTAATTGTTTTCCGTATGCAGCAAATTCAGGAGAGTTGTTTCTTTTAACGACATATCATTAAAGAGTGGAGCGATGGCTCAATTATATCGACACGAGAGTATAAGAACATGTTAAAAAAATAAGACCGAAGAGTCTCTTCTAATTAATCCGCAGTTCATTCGTTAAATCCCGGAAGTGCGACCTCATTATTTGCGGAGTCTGCAATTGGCTTAGTTCGAACGTTTCGCCAGATAATTGAAATTCTTGCCTAAGTAGCTTCGTAAACGAGGTAAACGGGGTTCTATCAATTGGTCCAGAAACCCTCTCTACAAAATCAAAATAACAGACACTATCTGCTGAAATTTTAAGGCTCATTTTACTTGACATACTGCATTAAGTACTTTTAAAGTTAAAAAAGTTTCAACCGGAAGTATTAAATGTATTTGATGAATTTTAACAGTAAAAGCCAAAAGTAAATTGTCTCAATAAAGAAATAATCAAAATATGTACATGGTCGTTTAAATTTTGTTTTTGAAATCACAAAATAAACTGTAAAAAATGTCTTCGAGAATTTTCCATCTAATTTTTGGGATGATAATAATTGCCGCTAACTATCTGAAATTTTCTTAAACATTTGGTAAAGAAAATTATTAAAATACTATTGGGAAATATTACTTCACATTTTATGATTTTTTCCCAAGATTTCCCAAGATTTTTAAAAAATTACCCAAAAATGTTATACTTCATTTATTATAGATTTGGGACTTTTGAAATTCAGAACATTTGAGGAAATTTAACAAACTTACATAGAAAATTAAAAATTTGTTTGGAACAATTCCCAATATTTAGTAGGTATTTTTGAATTCAGAAAGATTTAGGGAATATTCCATAAGTTTATCAATAAACTACCAAAAGATTTGAAAAATTCCCTAAAAATATATGTATTGTTCATTTTCTAAATTTTAGGAAATTTTTCAGTAAATTTCCAAAAGTTTTAGGAAAATTCCCTAAAATGTTAGTGAAAACCATTTTCTCTAAAAAAAATGGGAATTGGAAAAATTAAAGGATTTCAAAAATCTGCAAAATAATTCAGAATTTTTAATTTTTGAAATATAAAAACTTGTAACTCTTGACCTAATTTTAAGAATTTTAAAAAGTTCGTTAAATCCTTTTTATTTCCCTAAGATTATTCAAAATCCAATGAAATTTCGTGAAATACCTTGAAAGAGTCTATAATCACAATTATTTAAAATCCCCTGAAATCTCATTAAATACTTTTAAATACCATAAAATCCAATGAAATTTGAGATTTCTTGAGATTTTTAGATTCTCTAAATTTCTTTAGATTCTATAAAACCTCAATAACTGATAAAATTTCTTGAAATCATTTAATATTTCTAAATTTCTAAAATTTCAATAAATTTCATAAAATTCGTATTCTCTCTTAATAAATAATCTTTTGACTACAATTATTTTGACAACAAAAATAGTCTAAAGATAGTTTTCAAATTCCATCCATTGCTAACATCACTTTTTTAAGATATGATTATTGAATTAATAATTTATTTGAATAGAATAATAAACATTGCTTTTTAAAAAATAATAAACAAACAAATTAACATAAAAAATAAAAATATAATTGACAGTTCTTCAAATTCTAGATACTATATTCAAAAAATGAATCTTTGCGATTGTTATTCATACTTAAGTCAAGAGAATGGTTGGAATATTATTACAACTCTTTTATCTTGTTGAAATGTTACTCACGTGAGTTGCGCAACTCTATTGATTAAAGCAAACTTGGCGCTCCGAATACGTGAGGCTTTACCGAAACGCCTCCACATAGCTGCGGTGTCCGAGCGGTTAAGGAGATGGACTTGAAATCCATTGGGTTTTACCCGCACAGGTTCGAATCCTGTCCGCAGCGATTTTTTTTTTTTTTTTGTAAACTGTATCTAAATAATTCTATCTTAAAAAAGTGATGTCACGAAATGTCTCGAAAATCTCGCGTGTTTGTTTGCTCTCGTCCCTTAACATTTCAAGAAAATCTTCGAAATTCGTTAAAATTCATTAAATTCCTTAAAAACCTCTTGAAAATCCTTAAAACATAATCACAAAAACTTTCAAAATCATTAATCTCTTGAAATCCATGTTAAAATTCGTGAAAATTTCTAAAAATTCCTAGAAACCTCTTGAAGTTTCTTAACACATTTAAAATCTTTTAAAATTATTAGAAATTTCATCATATTCCATAAAATCCTTAAAAATTTTTTAATATTTTAAAAACTAGAAAATGTCTTGAATACTCATAAAATTTTACAGATCTCTTCGAAATACTTGTAAATTCTACAAAATCTTTTAAAATAATCATAAAAATCCTCTAAAATCCCTCAATAAGAATCTCTTGAAATCCTTTAAAATTATTATAAATCTCATGAAATTTAATAAAATCTTTAAAGATGCGATGTCTTTTAAAAATCATTAAAATCTCTTGAATTCTCTTAATATTTCTGGAAATTACATCACTCAAAAAAACGCCTAGTTAAGTTAACTAGAATTTTGGGTTAAATATAGCCTAACTATTTTTTCTGGTTAAAGTAACCAGAATTCTGATTATTTTAATAAGGATTGCTAGTTAAAATAACTAGAATGCTAGTTAAAACAACTAGAATGCTGGTTAAATCAACCAGACTTCTGGTTAATTTAACTAGAAAAAATAGTTAGGCTATATTTAACCCAAAATTCTAGCTAACTTAACTAGGCGTTTTTTTGAGTGATGATAATAAAATTTTAAATCTCGGAAACCTTTTTAAATCCCTTAAAATTGCACAAAATTTTCAAAATCATAAATCTTTTGAAATCCACGTTAAAATTCATGAAAATCTCTAAAAATTTTTAGAAACGTCTTGAAATTCCTTAATATTTAAAATCCCTGTAAATCATTAGAAATCTCACCAAATTCCATGGAATTCTTCACAATTCTACATAATTTTTTGAAAATTTGAAAAATCTCTTGAAATCTTTTAAAATTATTAGAAATCTCATAAAAATCCATCAAATCCATAAAAATTCCACAATATGTCTTTTAAAAATCGATTAATTTCTTGAAAGCCCTTAAAAAATGTATCTTTTAAAAATCGTAAAAATCTTTTGAAATCTCTCTATAAAATTCCCTGACAAACTTTAAAAAATTCTTGAAATTTTACGTTAACATTTAAAATCCTTTTATATCTTTAAAATTTGTTAAAACTATTAGAAATCTGATCAAATTTCATGAAATCCTTTAAAATTCTCACAAACTCTTAAAGATCAAAAAAATCTCTTGAAATCCCTTAAAATTCTACGAAATCTTTTTAAAATCCTAAAACTCTTTTGATTTTCGTATAAGAATCGCACTTAAAAATCGTCGAATTTCCTTAAAAAATCTAGAAACCTCATGAAATTCCTTTCTAAAAAAGTTTTTTCTCTCTAGAAAACGTCATTTTCATATAATTCATCGAAAAAATGAATTTTAAAAAACTTTTGTTAATAACAATTTCTAATACTGACATTACCACAAGCAAGAATTATAGATGCATCTTAGACTTACCTGAAACAAAAATAAAACATTTCTATTAATTTAATGAAAAACTGATATACCTAGCGTTTGATAAATATTTAATTTTATCGAAAAATATTTATTCCGAAGTTCCTTACTTTTCTGAACACTGTATAACACACTATAAGTTTCTTTTTTATCTGGATTTCCTCCGAAAAGAGATGAAGGGATAAAAGAAAAGCAATTAAAGGTAATTGTAGCTGGTATTTCTGATTAACTGAGTACAGATTTCCCTAATTATAGTAATTTTCATATAATTCATCGAAAAATTGAATTTTAAAAAACTTTTGTTAATAATAATTTCTAATACTCACAGATACCACAAGCAGGAATTATAGATGCATCTTAGACTTACCTGGAACAAAAATAAAACATTTCTATTAATTTAATGAAAAACTGATACACCTACTAGCGTTTGATAAATATTTAATTTTATCGAAAAACATTTATCCCGAAGTTCATTACTTTTCTGAACACTGTATAACACACTATAAGTTTTTTTTATCTGGATTTCCTCCGAAAAGAGATGAAAGAATAAAAGAAAAGCAATTAAAGGCATTTGTAGCCGGTATATCTGATTAACTGAGCGCAGATTTCCCTAATTATAGTAATTTTCATATGATTCATCGAAAAATTGAATTTTAAAAAACTTTTGTTAATAATAATTTCTAATACTCACAGATACCACAAGCAAGAATTATAGATACATCTTAGACTTACCTGAAACAAAAATAAAACATTTCTATTAATTTAATGAAAAACTGATACACCTAGCGTTTGATAAATATTTAATTTTATCGAAAAATATTTATTCCGAAGTTAATTACTTTTCTGAACACTATATAACACACTATAAGTTTTTTTTATCTGGATTTCCTCTGAAGAGAGATGAAGGGATAGAAGAAAAGCAATTAAAGATATTTGTAGCTGGTATTTCTGATTAACTGAGAGCAGATAAGAAGGACGACACAATGCAAAAGTTACACCTCCATCGACTACTTTAAAATTTTTTTTAAACTTCTACCGTAGGTTGCGTTAGTGATGACGTGTATATATCAAGTATATCCATTTCTTATCCCAATACAAGAAGTGCTCCCGGTGTTTCCTCTGTTCCTATCAGTTAATTATCCAAGAAAATGGGACCTTTTTAAAATCACTTTATCTTCAAATTCCTCAACTATTAAGAGACTCAACAAAACTGTTTTTTTTTAATTAAATCGAGCGCACTTTTATATTTTTAGATATTATCTTCTGAAATATATTATATATTATATTAATATATTAATATATTATATTAAATATATTATCTTCTAAAATCAGAAGAAATCTTGACAAAGGACATCAATCGAATTTACGTGTTGATTCTCAGATTGCACAAAAACGACTGATTGATGGTGATTTCATGAAATCAGAAATCAGTTGCAACTGCCGAAATCTGATTGGCGCAGACGACCACTGTGCGTTGACCACAGGCTACTGCGCGACATTTCCGCGCAAGGGAATATTTTCATAACCGAATCTTCTGTCCGAACCAAGTGACTTCATTTGATTTCACTTCAGACTGTCTCTGATTGGCTTTTTAAATTGTCTTTTATATTTTTATATATTATAAATTTAAACTCTTGTCTCAATTGCAAATGACAGCAAATTAATGGAAATAATAAATAAATGCGAAGAATTATAATGGAAATTAACCAATACTAATTAATTTCAAATTGAAACTTCCTAAAAAAAGAACAGTATTAATAATTTATGTTATTTACAGAGCCTTCATACATTCGAATGCATTTCCGGTTTAGATAGAGCCTTCGCTCTATTCTAATGTAAATGTCTCGCTTCCTATGTTTATGGCACGAGCGACAGCTTTATGACGCTCATGAAAATAATTTAATCAAAAAGTCCGAGTCAACCACGGACAACGAAACGGCAGCCATTATACTTTTCCAGCTCGCGTAATTGTGAGTATAATTGCAGCCTCTTTGTTTCTTCAATTACACGTCTAGACGGAGGAGTGGGGATCCCAAGGGAGAAGGGCAAATAAATGCGAAGAGGGCAGAAATGATGGTGGCTAGGAATTTTTATATGAAATGATCTGCCGCCTTATTTCATGGTCGCGGTCTCTTTACCACCGCCGCCATGAGCCTTGGCGAGTACATAGTCATAATTTAACACCATGTGGAATAACCACGTCTATTTAAGGCGATTTTAAATTGAAAATAGGTGCTCGAATTAATTGTTTCGTAATATTTCCTTATAGGAAGAGTTCCTTCGGGAAGTATTTAAAATTGTATTTATACTCAATTTTAACTCCTTAAGGGGAGGATCTGTTTCCTATTTAGATAATAATTAAGTGAAGCATATTAAGGAATAAGGATCCGATGTTGCAAATCAGCCGACATGTCAGTCAATTTTCCATAAGCAGTTTGCATAAATCTAGTGCCAAGATTAATATGTGTTTTACATATGTATAATTAGTAATAAGGGTGTTATAAATTAAATTAATGTACGGTTTTTAGATTAAATAAAAGCTCATTTTTAATTCAACTAGCTGGATACTAGATTCAACTAACTGTACTAAATTCTAAGAATTTAAAAAGATTCCAGTGAATTTTAAGCGATTTCGAAGGTTTACGTGAAATTTCGAAAGATTTTAGGAGAACTCAAGAGATTTTTATTATTTTAAAAAGATTTTGTGAAATTTCATGAGACTTCTAATAATTTTAAGGGATTTTTAGGGATTTTAAGAGATTTTTCGGATTTTTAGAAGATTTTATGGAATTTTTAAGGATTTCATAGAATTTAATGAGATTTCTAATACTTTTAATGGATTTTAAGGGATATAAAAGGGATTTTGTTATCATAGAATTTTAATTTCCAGTAGTTTCTGGGAATTTTAAGAGATTTTCAGGAGTAAGGGATTTCGAAGGTTTTTGTGAAATTTTAAGAGATTTAAAATCTTATCGGGGAATTTCGAGAAATTTTAAAATTTCAAAAGCTTCTGAAAATTTTAAAGGATTTTAAATGTTGTCATAGAACTTCCAGGAATTTTAAGAGAATTTAAGAGACTTTCACAAAATTTTAAATTCATAAAAATTAAAAGATTTATCAGAATTCTAGGGAATTTTAAACAGTTTCATGAAACTTCGAGGAATTTTAAGATAAGTCAAGAGACTTTTTTGATTTTTAAAATATTTTGTGAAATTTCATGAGATTTCTAATAATTTTAAGGAATTTCAACAGAGTTGATATACGCCGATGCATATAGACAACACGACACTGCCAACTCACAAATTTAGGATTAGGATATAGATTGGAAAAATAGATTTAGAACTATAAACCACTGGAAAATGGGGCAGTAGTAAACCCTCAGCGTGCTCCGCCTCAAAGCGTCCTTTCGTCTACCTGGGCCTCTATTCACGTGCTAATTTTGGGTGAAACCGAGTCATGCGTAATGCAAGATTGGACCCAAGCTTGACGTCACGCAATTAGTGCAAACTCCTAGGCTTGACGACGCTACTATCTGCCCTAATTGACGGAAATTTTTAAGTGTTAGTTTTCACAAATTATTATCAATAATTAACCGTTCACCCAGTTGGTAATTAATAGTTAGATAATAAAAATAAATAATAACTTACTAATTGTTTATTGAATAATTAATGACTAATCAACAACTAGTAAGTTAGATAATGAAAATAAATAATTGACTAATTATTTATCGAGTGATTGATTGTAAATGACTAATCAATGATTACTAAGTTGGATAGTGAAATTAAATGATGGTTGACTGGTTGTTTATTGAATGGTTGGTTGTAAATAATTAATCAATAATTATAACTTCGTAATAACTAAGAAAATAAGAAAAATATAAAAACACGTTCTTTTATGGATAAATTAGAAACAAAAAAATAAATGTTAGATTAGATCTAGTATAATTTTTAGCTATGTAAAAACTGGAAAAGAGGAGCATAGACGGATGCGTCCGTCGAGCATCAGAGGCAGAGGCACATTGAATCCGATTGGCTCCCCAGTATTCGCTCGGGGACCAACGCACCAATCGACAGGCACTCGACGCCTTGCGACTATTCCTCCGGCAAAGTGCTTAAAAGAAGGCACTTTGGCCCGACTTGGACACTCCAGTTTTGGACCTCAACCGAGGCACTTCAGTTTGTAAAGTTTTCAAGGATTTTGTTAAATTCGATGAAATTTCTAATAATTTTAGTAGATTTTAAATGTTCAGAAACTTCAAGATGTTTCTAGGAATTTAGATCCATTTTTACGAATTTCAACATGATTTTAAGAGCTTAATTATTTTGAAGATTTTTCTGAATTTTTAAAGATTTTCAAGAGGTTTCTAGGATTTTAAAAAGTTTTAACGAATTTTAATAAATTTCGAAGATTTTCGTGAAATTTTAAAGGACGAGGACAAACCAACACACAGATAAAATCCATTAATAAAAACTGCAATAAAAATTAAGAGTTTCCAAAACATAAATCACAAGAATTCGAAAAACTGTAAAGATAAATAAAACCCAAAAAATCGTCTTTATCAAAAGCGTTAAATAATTTCAGCCTTCATAAGATCCATTTAGCTGCATTTCCCGAATCGACAGGTATAAATACAAAACAAAGCAGTTCCACCTGTAAAACCAGGCGGTGAATATCTCGTCGTCAAAGAAAGATTCCCCACGAAGAAAAAGTTAAACGGTTTTCATCGTCGTCTTTACAGGGAGACGGTTTAACTTCCTGAGAAGGCTTTTCATCGTGCAAATATCGAAGAATTTGTCGCTTCGTTGGAAGCAGGTCGGGCGAGAAGACATCAAAGAAAACTTTGTGAAACGCCCTCTCAAACCACCCCCTTAATTTTCCACCCTTTAACCTACTCAGCCCTATCCACTTCCCAATACTCATCCCTCCCTCGTACCTTATCTCTATATCTATATTTTCTCGAGCTTCTCGTAATAATCATTTATTATCTCAGCAAGAAATAATGAGTGTAAAGACGTTATGAAGTTGTGAAATCGAGCCTTTGTTTAAAAATTAGCTGCGATAGCTTCTTTACCCCAGAAACTTCGACTCACGATCCTGATTTTCTATATACTGCTAGAAAATTAAGAGCCTTGATTCAGTAAATTAAAGGTTTCCGAACTAATCACATAAATGTTTAAAGCACTGAAAAAATTGGTTAATAAAAATTTATTCAAAGACTTAATCTGTAAATTAAGAACCAGAATTAAATTGCAGAATAGACGAAAAAGATCTGATTCTCATTGAAATTTCAATGAAAAACTGTTTAAGGGAAAGAAAAGACATCCAAGTGTAAAGCAAAACAAACTTTAACCATTCCTAACGAATTTTTCGAATCGTGTGAAATTCTCAAGTCTATCTTCATGGGAACGATGGGGGCGGTCAAAAATCTGAAGTTCGTGGGCCAAGAAGGTACATAAACAGTATAAACACGTCTGTGATCCGAGGCGACAAGATACGCACGAAATCGGTCTTATTAATGAGCATACATTCTCAACGGGCTTTGGATCCCTGCTTGCCACAGATATGCGATTCTCAACGCGAACTCAAGTCGAAGAATTCGCGAATATATACCCCAAGCGCGTACATCCAAATGAAAAAGAGGTGGAGCATGCAAAGAGACGCGAATTTAGTAGGTTTTTTTTTCCGTCAGCTATTTTACTAAACACCGTCAGGAACTTGCTAGTGACTAGGAAATAAGCTGTAGTATCACACCACGTTCGTTGACGATGGACATTCTAAATGGTTCGAGGAATTTTAAACTCGCCATTACCTAAATTATCGTATTCCTAAAGTATTCAAGAGTAACGTGTGAATGAGATAACTCGCGAGGCGAGATAGTTCATGGTATCTGGATCGTGCCTTGATATACATATATAGACATGAAAGTATAGCTGTTTTATGGGATCTTATCTGTAGATTAATAAGATGAGTGATGAAAATTTCTATGATAAGGAAGGTGTGTAGATTAAAGCTGTGAGAGTATCAGTAATGAATGATGATTGATATGAAGAGTGTGAATGATGTTAAACTTGGAAATGAAATGTGGAAAATATTCAAATGGCAAAATACGAAAAATGGCAAAAGATTTTAGAGATAGAGGCACACGATATGTGCATATGGAGGTTCAAGTGTCTGAAGTTGCAAACATTAAATGCTTCAAAATCCATATAATATTTTAAAAGTTAAAATTCCTAGAAAGGGAAAATTTTGGAAATCACCTAAAATTCTACGATAATATTCCCTTTATATTCTTTAAAATTTATTAAAATTATTAGAAATCTCATCAAATTTCATGCAATCCTTTAACATTTCACAAAATCTTTTAAAAATCATAAAAATCCCCTGAATTCTCTTAAAATCATTTAAAAATCATCAAAATTCCTTAAAATATGTTAAAAACTGAAAATCTCTTAAAATTCCTCGAAATTCCATCACGAAAAAATTTTAAGTCCCCTAAAACTTTAGAAACTGTTTAAAAACTCTTAAAATTTCAATTAAAATTTCAATTAAAATCCTTTAAAAAATCTTATAAAATTGCAAGAATTCCTTTAAAAATCCATAAAATATCCTAAAATCCCTTAAAATTTTATGAAATCCTTTAGAAATCCTAAAATTCTTTTGAATTTAGTCAAAATCACTTGATAATTGTCAAAATCCCTTAAAATTTGTAGAAACCTTTTGTTTGTTAAAATTTGAGAAAATATCTAAAAGAATTTCTAAATTCTTAGAAATTCTCAAAAAATTCCATAAAATCCTTAAGAATTCTCAAAAAAAATTTTTAAATCAGAAAAATATCTTGAAATTCCTTAAAATTAACATAAATCTCAGAAAATACCATGAAATCCTTTACCAGTTTACAAAATTTGTATAAAACTTATAAAAATCTCTAAAATTCTCTTAAAGTGTCTTAAAATCCCTTAAAATTTCATGAAATTTGATAACTTTCAAAATCCTTTAAAATTCTACGAAATCTTTTGAGTCATAAAAATCTTTAAAAAACCCTCAATAAAATTATCCAACAAACTTTAAATTCTTCAAAATCCATACAATATTCTAAAAAGTTAAAATTCCCAGAAACTTTTGGTAATCATTCAAAAATCGTCAAAATTTCTTACAATACATTAAAATCTCTTAAAATTCTTCAAAATTCCAAGAAAAAATGTTTAATTCCTAAAAACCCTAGAAACTGTTTGAAATATCTTAAAATTCCTCCAAATGTTACAACATACAAAATCCACTAAAATCCTTTAAAAAATCTCTTAAAATTGCCTGAATTCTTTGAAAATTCTAAGAAATCTTTTAAAAATCCTACAATTCTTTTGAATTCAGTCAAAATTACTTGAAAATCGTCAAAATCTCTTAAAATTCTTAGAAACCTTTTGAAACTCTCTAAAAGAAGTGGTGTCACAAAATGTGCTGAAAATCTGGCATACATTGTTGTTGGAAATATGTTGGAGGCGTTGAAGATATTGAAGACACTGAAGGCATCTATATTAGCTTCAGGAACTAGGCGAAACAATCTAAGGCGAGTCAAGACTCTATATTAGCATGAAGCCTTATCAAATTAAACTTAGGCCTCTTCCTTTTCGCCTCTCTAATACTCCTTGTGATGCCAAGTCTTGCGATTAGGTGTCGAGTTTCTCAAGATCTTGAAACTTTGTCTGCTGCAAGTTATACCCTTTGATAGATTGCACCACCTAATCATAATCTTCAACATAATCATATAATAAGCTTCCTTGATAGTAATAGCTCACACATCAATTGGAAATATCCAAAAAACCAAGACTATCAATTAAACACTATATATTAATCTAAAAAGTTTGACACGTTAATCACGTTTTTGTATATCAAATGATGCTGATCTCTCCGGCTAATTTTAGACCAAAAATATTTTTAAAACCTTACTCTCGGTCTGAGGTCGAGAAATAAGAAGATAATAGCATAAGAAAGGAGAATTCCTTGTGTCCCAAGGGAGTATAATTTGGTATCGTCTCAGTTTGCTTAATGCGTACGATTTTTCGTAAGTTTCTGCATCAGAAGGAAAAGCTGCGAGAGCGCACTAATGGTCGCTTGAACTTGAAATAACGTTACTTTCAAGATCACGAAAGTAGTGGGTTAACACGTGTCGAGCGTCAATCAGATCGATAATGTGATGTAAAGTTAACTTATTGCTCGTAAAAATAAACAAGGCTCAAGATCTGTCTCCTTAATCTCTTCTAAACGATCTTGGCACTAAGCCACAACACTCTATCATATATACCACTTTCTACAGATGTATAGAACTATAAAGCTTTTCTTGATGATTAATTATCCTTCCGAATTGATTAATTATTTCAGAAGGAAAATATTTTTTCGAATTTCACGATTGGTCCTGAAAAAAGTGATCCTCAAACGATTACTTATACCACTTAACTTATGGTGTTTACGGATTCAATTAGAAGGTACAACCCCGAATCACTTAAGATGAGATACATTTGTTTCGGAATTAATTTACCGAAACGCCTGGTTATCATAACAAAACTATAATAAACCGAGTCGGTTGGCCCGGCGCCAGTTGTCGGATGGCTTTAGGAGTTCATAAAATACTCGAAATGGTTCGGACGACATTGTTTTTGCCCGAGATGAGTCCAATCTATTTATTCGAGCACGGCAAGTGCAATAAATTCACTGAAAAAAAATTTACGTTGGTTCAAGTAAACACATGTACTTGGCCGATTCTACTTGAGACAAATTAATATTTCTTTACTATAAGAAAACGAATTTCTAGAATCAAGAAAATAATTCTATCAGTAATTTTACTCGGAGCAATTAAATATATGTTAGAAACAAATAAATATGTAATTATTTCTATTCAATTATTTACTTGTATGTAATACAAATAATTTATTAGATCAAATCAATATTTTCTTAAAATGAGTAAATGAAAGAATGAATTACTCCTTCTTGAATTAAATGCATGTAAATACTCGTTTATAATTTTTTTTTACTTGATACAATATAAAAATTCTTGGTTCAAGAATATCAATATCGTTACTACGAGAAATATTTTTCTTAATTTAATCCTTAAACGATTCCTTTCGATTAAATGCGCATTTAATACAAACAGATTTTGTACTTTGATCATTCGCATACATTTTTTGCTTCAATTAGATCATATCATTCATCTTAATTCGTGTTTAGTTTTGATAGAATATAAACAATTTCTAAGTTATCTTGGTCGATAAAATTGATTTTGGATTTATCATGTCAGGTCCTGTAGGGAAGGTTGAGTCTGTGACGTCATGTTGGCTGTTGCACAGTCTAATGCGGGGCGCGGTTCGCAGTTTAAGCCATTTATCTTCATGTTAGTTCTGCTAAAATCGGAAAAATACCCCACGACAGTTGTGTACTAATATGTTTAGTGTTTACTTCGTGATTTAGCGATTTATGGTGATTGCTAGCTTCTTCGCACCAAAAATTCTCATTGCGATTTAATGAACAAATCGAATCAGGCGACTTACAAGTATATGTCGTGTGACGTGAAACGTAAAATACACACACGCTGAACTTTCTAGAAACGGCGTCATAGTTGTATAGCATCGCTGAAACTATATAATTTACGTTAAATATTGATTTAATTGAAGTGCAAAACGAGTGATATAAACAGGATTATTTATATATTGTGCAAGTTTCGTTAAGAAGAAAATCATAAGAAGATGGAGGATCTCCTGAAATTATTTGGATTAGAGGCACTCGTCGAACGCTTCAAAGGTATAAGTTAAAGAATATTTATAAAGTCGTTAAATTCAAATTCCAACTTAAAATTAAATTTTTTCATTGTATTTAACAATTATTAGAATAGGTTTAAAGGTTAGGAACTTGAAGAAACTGTGGCTCTATTAACCTCCAAAAGTTATCAGCTTTTATTTTTTATATTTCTGAACTTAATGTATCACATAGTTATAAATCTTATTTAATACCTATTTAATAATCGTATAGAGTATATGTGTTAGTACTTATACTTCAAAAATATATATTGTCGTTTCACAGATCAAAATATAACTTTGGAAACTTGTAACTATTTGGAAGAAAATTCTTTGAAAGAATTAATAGTTGACATCGGAACTCGAGCCAAATTCAAAGCTAAATGGAATGAATATGTTAAGAAAGAAAATTTCGATCAATCTGCAACGGAAAATAATAATATATATTTAGAAGAATCAAGTGGAATACAATCTACATCAGAAAATCTCGTAAGTTGGACTAAATTAATATAGAATTGAGAAAAAATTCACAAAGTTATGAGTATTATAATTTCGAAGTTGTTTTTCAAAAAAAAAAAAAAAAAACGGAAATTTTTACATTTTCATCAGAGAATGTATTAGATTTTGCGACTTACAATGTTAGACCCGCTTGATTTAAAATAGATCAGGTGTAAAAAAAAAAATTCTTTAATTCTTAAAGCTTGAATTACATAAATGTCCAGTATCTTAAAAATGAATTGAATTAAATTGTACTTTTATCCAGGAACCTTTTGAATCGACACTCGAAGATGATATGAATGACAATGATAACAGAAATGTTTATATTGGCAATCGTATGCATAAGGCATTGCAGATGCCATCGATTAAACAGATTTTGAATGAATCTCGCGAAGGACGGGCCGTTATAAAATACTACTCGAAGATGAAAGACCTTAAGCCGGAACACAGGGATGTCATAGTGGATATAGGAATCACTTTCGCGTTGGACAAAACAAATGGGTTAATATAATTTTATTTAATTATTTAATTTAATTTATACATTTTTTGTATTACTATAAATATTTTTAAAATTTTAGTAGTAAATTTTCTGCAAACTAAATTTTTGAAAATTATATAATTACTCTTTTCTGTAGGTCTTTAGACAAACACGACTTTAGAAATTTCGCCTATGGTGTCGTTGAAATATTTCCAACAGAAGATGTGGAAATTTATTACGTTTCCCCAATAAAAAAAGAATGTTCAAAAGATAATCGTTCGGTACCTATGAGAGGGAAATTTCCTCATAAGTACAAGAATAAATTGCAACAGTGTGCACGCTTATTAGGTCTAAAATCGGTCAAAAACCTCCATGGAGAATTTGAGTGTACAGATGCAGGTATTATATTTATAATTACTTTGAATTTATTTGAAGAAAAAATAATTTAGAAAACGTGTTTTAATTAATCAGATTCATTTTTTAGAGGAAACTTCGCAAGATATTTTAACTAGCGTTGAATGGCTCAAAACCAACAGTGGACCCTGGGAAATGATATTAGGACATTGGAAAGTAACAACTGAATTCAGACACAAACAGTTGGAAAACGCTTTGAAAAATAAGGTAGAAGACGTGTATAACGAGTGGTCAGTACTACAGCACCCTAGAGCGTATGAGTTAATCATCCAGGACTTTGATTCCCTTCAATTTTCTAAAGAAGAGAAACCCATAACCAAATGGTTTGAATTCTTTTCCTCTGTACGCGCAGCTAGGAAGAAAGATTTGCCCGAAAACTTTGAAGTACTTAAGTTGAATGATATTACTGAGAGTAAGAGTTCATTAACATTTTTTAAAACAGTCACAATTATTAAATATAAAAGTGTTTATTTTTTAAGTGTTTAACATACTTTTTGCCTAGATACTAGAGCTATTATGGAACTAAAAGCTTTGCCACATCTGATTGCACCAAGAGGGAGAATTCGTATAGTTGAAGATGGCAGAAAGAAGCATTGGAAGGCATCAGCTGTTGAAGCAGAGGAGAGTTTGCTTTTACACGCAGTGGTATGTTTTGATTTCATAGAATTTCTCGGGAAAAAATTATATCAAATAAGAATACTAAAAATAATTTTTATTACTTACATTTAATTTTAGGTTGCGGGTGATGTCACAAAGCTACGAGAGGATAGAGTAAAGACTATGTTGAAGAAAGGTCTTACATTACAGCCTTTCATTATCGCCATAGGGCCAACTGTCGAACAAGCAACATCTTTTCTCGTTTGCATTGACAAAATTCTCTACAACCTTGACTCAGCGCTTGAATCTATTGACGTATGTTTTAAGTCATTTCACGTTTTAAATGCTAGTTACCCTCCCGAGAGCGATCACATTTGGTATTTAATTCAGCGAGCAATTTATAACTTTGAAACTCCCTACGATATTAAAAGATCGTACATTTTAGAAATCCTTCAAACCTGCCGAAAGAGTTAATTTTCAATTACTAGCAAGAAACGTTATTTTTAAGTACATCATGTACTTATGCCCTCTTTGTGATTCTAAGTGTAATACGGATAGAGTTCTTTTAGGTCATTGGAAATTAAAACATTCTGTTCAAATAAATCAACCCGTACAATGTAAACAAAATGCATGTGTTAGGACTTGCACAAACTTTTATGGTTTTTTGAGACACATAAAACGCGACCATAAACAGATTTCTATTCAAAACATTAATCAGTCCAATATTAATTCAATATCACAATGTTCAAAAGTATCACAAAATTATTCGCAAAAATCGGTAGAAACTGATACATGCATGTCGATAGTCGCTTCACAATCTGTTACAAATCAAGAAAGTGCGACGCCACTTAATACTCCTTTGAAATATGCAAATGATGTTTCTTTTACCTCCGCATCTTTCATTGCAAAGTTACATGCAATTCCCTCAGTACCACGAAATCTTGTCCAAGAAATAGCAAGTGATGTTCAAATTCTTTTAAATCAAATGAAACCCTTGCAAAGTCATGTTAATAACGTTAACGATTCTGAGTCGTTAAGTGAAAGAAACAAAATGTTTAAAATTCTTGAAAATGCTTTTGTGGACCATAAAACAGAACATAATTCCTTAGAATATTTTACAAAGTTGGGAACTTACATACCACCCAACACTTTTCCCAGTACTGTAACATTAGAATCCAAAAAAGTTCAAAATAAGAGCAGAGATATGGATGAAGTAGAAAAGAAAACAGCCGTTATTTCTTTGAAGCAAGTCTTAACAAAATTTTTAGAACTACCAAATGTCTTTGATTCAATATTAGCTTACATAGATAAAGTTAAACATAGTATTTTACTGCAGTCTGTTATACAAGGAGAGATTTGGCAAGAAATTGAAAAAAAGTATTCAAATGCAGTATTCCCACTCGGACTTTTTTTTGATGATTTGGAGATAAATAATCCTTTAGGTTCGCATAGATGTGTAAATAAAATGGGTGCTGTTTATGGCTCCGTTCTCTGCCTTCCACCAGAATATGCCAGTTTATTAGAAAATATTTTTCTTGTACAATTTCATAGAACAAAAGATCATGCACTTGTTGGGAACAAAAGAATATTTCACAAAATTATTGAACAAATTAAAGATTTAGAAACAGAAGGAATAATAATCAATACCAAAAACTATAAAGGTAAAGTTAACTTCGTTTTATTAGTTATTTCTGGAGATAATTTAGGTCTCAATGCTATTCTTGGATTTCCAAAAAGCTTTAATGCAACTAATTGCTGCAGAATTTGTCTTGCCGATAAAAGTATAATGAAAACTCAATGCAAAGAAGATGAAAATAATTCGCGAACAGTGGAAAATTATTCTGAACACGTATTGAATAAGACTTACGGTATTGAAGAGGAATGCGTGTTTAATGCAATTCCAAATTACCACGTAATCAAAAATATATTTCTAGATGTAATGCACGACATTCCTGAAGGGGTACTGCGATACAATTTTGGTAAAATAATGAATTCTTTAATTTATAAAGACAAACTATTTACTCTTCACATCTTCAACGAAAGAATGCGTTATTTTGATTTTGGCTCTGCAAATTCTGAAAACAAACCTCCTCCATTGAAAGAAGATTATATTAAAAAAGAAAATATTATATACTCAGCATCTGAAATGATTCTTTTTAATCAATATCTTGGTTTGATTATTGGTGACTTAGTTCCTGAAAACAATGAACATTGGCAGTTATATTTAATAATGAGAAAAATAACTTGCTTTTTAATGGCGTCAGTATTTGATAGAAATTGTACATTATTGCTGAAAAATTTAATCTTTGAACACCATTCCCTATATATTAAACTTTACGGAGATCTAAAACCTAAGCACCATTTTCTTTTGCACTATGCGAGATTTATACTAAAAATAGGTCCTCCTAAATTGACTTCATCAATGCGTTTTGAAGCAAAGCATCAAGAACCAAAAAGTTATGCAAAAATCATTACTTCTCGTAAAAATCCAGCTGAAACATTAGCAATAAAACATCAACTTATGCAAAATTACAGATTTTTAACTAATAAAGGTTTTCAGATTCGTATAGAATGGGGTAAAGAACTTCAATCTGACTTGTCTCAATTACATGATTATCATAAATATAAGTCTGTTTTTTTAATACAAAATATTATTGATGGTTTTACAGTTTCCTGGGCAAATGTTAATGGCACAGTGTATAAACCAAAAATGATTATAAAATATGACAGTGATGATTTATTCCCAAAATTTGGTAAAATTCAATATGTTGTAGTAAAAAATCAACAAATTTACTTTATATTCACTAAAGTAAGTGTTACTCGATTCAACGATCATGTTCATGCTTTTGAAGTTACAGAGACAAACAACTGGGGTTGCATAATGCAAAAAGATTTACCTACATTTTACGCATTTCACATTTCTTTAATGGCTAATGGAAAATACAACGTAGTATGTATTGAATAATAAAGCAGGATTCATGGAATGTTTTAATTTCTAAAGATCTTACAAATTTCCAAGCGTTCGGTGTATTTATTGTTAATTTTAGATTAATACATACACATTTTCGTATCAAACAAAAAGTGAATAATATAAGTTTTAAATACATGTCCTTCTTACTTTTTTTAAAAAAATAAGAAAGTTTAAATATAAAACATTATCTTCGTATTTTTAACAAAATGTGATAAGATTTCAAACAAGTATTCAATGCTTTTTGAGGAGAATTTATTAATGTGTTAAAACTATTGCTCATACAATATTTTAATTACAAAGACTCCAAGTATTTTAAGGTTTGTGTTTTAAATTGAAAAATTGTTCTTCTTACTACAATTCCTTACACGCAATTTTAGAGTGA